>KZ111253.1:629592-854132 GCA_002120335.1 Hypoxylon sp. EC38 | reverse complement strand
TTTAATTTTCTAACTATTATATAATAAAGAAAAAATAAAAACGTTTAAAAAATATTTTTATATTAAAACTTATTAAATTTATAACGTTATAACTTTTAATATTTATATTAAAACTATATATTAAAAAGGTTTTTATTATTATTAATTATATTTCGTTTATTTTACATTATTTAAATTATTTATACTATTTCTTTTCGTAAAGTAATTAAATGTTAAAAATAACGTATTAAGAAAATGCAAAATTTAATACTATTTTTTATAAATATATAATATAATAATAATATTTTATAATATTTAATTATTTCCTTATTAATATATAATTTTTAATTTTATTTATATATATAATATCTTAGTTACTTTTAATCTTAATAACTTTAAAAATTAATATTAAATAAAAGAATAATTTAAATAAATTTTATATATTTTATCTTAATTTAATACCTATATTTAGTAAAGTTATATTAGTTTAAAGTTAAGAAAATAATATATGAAATTAGCATTAAACGTTTTTTTTTTTCAAATTATTATAAGTTATTATAATATATTGTAAAAATGCTTAAGGTTAGTAATATAGGCTATTTCAATAGGGTTAATCATTATAATATATTATAAAAATATTTAGAATTAGTAATATAGGCTATTTTAATAGGGTTAGTTATTATGGTATATTATAATAATATTTAATATTAAACTATTACCTTTAAGTAATTTCTCACCTAATATTTAAGATTAGTTTTATAGGTTATAAAATATTTATTTCGAATATTTTATTTAATATTACTACTATAATAAAGTGGTTTTTATTGGCAAGTTTCCTATGATATAATGAATATTTTAATACCATTTATATTATTATATAATATATATTGGTTAAATTATTATAGGTTATTTAAGTATGGTTATTATGGTATAGTTAGGGTTAGTATTACGAATCATTGTATAGGCCTTTTATTATATAAAAATGATTATCCTATTACCGCGATAACCTGGGAATAATGGCTAGGGCTGGTTACGTGTATCCTATATCATTCGAATAATAATTTAAAGCCTTATTTAGCTATATTTTTTTTAAATTTTTAAATAAGGGATTAGTAAAGTTATTAAATTTTATATATATAAAAGCTTTTAAACTTTAATAGCCTAAAGCTCTAGTGGCTTTAATGGCTTTAATGACTTAAAGCTCTAGTGGCTTTAGTAGCTTTAATAGCTTAAAGCTTTAATGGCTTTAATGGCTTTAATAGCTCAAAGCTTTAGTGGCTCCAATGGCTCGAATGGCTTAAAGCTCTAGTGGCTCCAATGGCTTAAATAGCTTAAAGCTCCAGTGGCTCTAGTGGCTCTAGTGGCTCCAATGGCTCAAAGCTTTTTAGGATATTTAAATTAACTATACCATTTCAAAGTGAAATATCTCGCCTTCTAGAAGGGCTATGATCGTGCATTTAGAACTAAAATGTGCGGAATTAAATGCGCTATCTGGTGGTATTTTTTTTCATTTTTGTACAATTAGGATTGGTGGAGGAATAATTTTATAAAGATTAAAGATTCTTTTTATTTTCCCTTATTAATTACTTATCAGTTTTTTATTAATTACTTATTCATTACTTATCAATTACCTTATTATTTCCTATAGTAATTTTCAAATCGAGTTTTAGCGTAAAAAACCTCCGGTTAGGATAAGGGATATTATATTATATTTAAAGTATTTAATTAAATCGATATAGTTCGATTTTATATATATTATTTTATTTTTAAAATATAAGGGATATTATTTTATTTTTAAAATATACGGGATATTATTTTATTTTTAAAATATACGAGAAATTATTTTATTTTTAAAATATATAAGATATTATAATCGAATTATTTAATTAAAACGATATAGTTCGATTTTATATATATTATTTTATTTTTAAAATATAAGGGATATTATTTTATTTTTAAAATATATGGGATATTATTTTATTTTTAAAATATACGGGATATTATTTTATTTTTAAAATATAAGTGATATTATATTATAATATACTTATATTTTATAATAGCTATAAAATAGCATAATTATTATATAGGGTACCTTTAGGGTAGCTTTACTATACCTATAGGGTAGCTATATGTAAAGGAGCTTTTAAAATGGCGCCGTTAAAAATGTATTTATAGCAAATGAATAGTTCGTATAACGCAATAGTAATTCGTGTAGCGTAGTAATAGTTTAAACCTTAAAATCGTATTGCTTAACAAGTATAATATAGTTAAATTTGCGTATATAATATTGTTTTTATAATATAATGGGTATTGTAATATAAATTTATAAATACATTTTCTTTTAATTTTAAAACTTCTAATTAACTATTTGATTATTTTTTAGTATTTACACCCCTTAGTTTAATGATTTATTTTATATCTTAATGGCTTGGTAATTTTTTTTTATAGGTTTAATATTTGAAATATTCCTTCCTTTATTAATTACTCCTTTAACTTATTAATTTTATTAATTTTTAATACTTTTAAATTAAACATTAAACATTTAACTTTTAAGGTATAAAATATTTCCTTATTAAATTATATATTTTATATGGTAATTACTTTTTTTTCTTTAGGAATTTATATATAATATAAATTAGAAGTTTAATATTTTATTAAATATCTTATATAAACTTTTCTTATTATTTTAAATGTTTTTCTATTTATATTATATTTTCTCTTTTTCTTTAATGGATAAATTTTATACTTATATATGTAAATATTGCTTTAATTAAGCTATAAATTACTTATTAATACCTTGGAAATTTTTAAGGTATAAAATTTAAAGTATTATTTAAATTAATTATTAAATACTTTAACTAATAAATATATATAATAAATAAAGTTTAAACTTTTATTAATTAATTAAGTTATTACTTAAGTAATTTTAAGCTAAAAATTAACTAATAGCTTAACTTTAAGTTATATTTTAAATATTTGGTTAATTATTTTTTATTTTATTTATTCTATTCCTTTAATAGGTTTATATATATGGCTTAGTAGGATTTTTAAGTTAATTCCCTTTTATTTTATTTAATATTTAAATCTTATTAATCTTTAATAAAAAAATATTATATGTTTGTTATTATTATATATTTTATATATGTTAAGTTTAAACTATCTTTATATTTAATTCTTAAATAATTAAAGTTAAATAGTTATTATTATTTGGCTTTTATTTATAAGAGAAAATATAAAAAGTATTTTATTATATTTATCTTTAATTATAAGTAATATATATAATCTTTTATATCCTTTTTTATAGAAGAATAGGTTTTAAATTATTTTTTAAAATAATTTAATTAACCATTTCTTAGAAGATTTTCTATTTATAACTTAATAAGTATATGTTATTATATAATGTTTATATTTAATTTTAAAGGTTTTATTAATTTTTATATTTTAAGCTTTATAAATTAAAGCTTTAAGAGTTTTTAGTCTTAAGTATTTAAAGTGTTTATATTAAAGGTTTTTTAAATTATTTTATAGCTTTGATAAATTTTTATTAAATTAATGAATTGTATATTTCTTACTAATCTTAAAGATATTTATTATATTTATTATATTTACGGATATGTTAAATAAAATGATTATTAATAAAGTTAATAGGATATATAAGTAAATGAAAAGGGGTTTGTATTTAAAGAAAATTAAGTTATATTTACGTATAAGTTGTTTTATTATATTATTCTTTTCTAATTTTTTAAAACATAAAGTGTAGTTTTAATTATTATATTAAATGCTTATTATATATAATTTAGTCTTTAAAATAATATTCATATAAAATCCCTTTACTATTATTATATTTATTAATGTTAAATTATGTGTATTAAGTCCTAATTTGCTTATAAAACATTTAGAAATTATTTATTTTCTTATATTAATAATTGGGAAGTTTATAATTCCTATTTAAACTATATCATGTATATTTGTAAGTTTAAATAATTTAAGGATTAAAAGCTTTTTATTATTAATTAGGTTAATTAATTTATAATTATTTATTATAATGCTCTTTAAAAGTAAATGTTTTTTAATTTTAAAAATGGTAAAAACCTTTAAAGTTATATAGTTTTTAATAGTTTACTTCATAAGTTTTTAACTCTTTTAAAATAAATATAAGTTAATTAATATTATAGTTATATTTCCTAGCCAATTTTTTCTTTTTAAATCTTTACCCTTTTAATAGTTAACTTTATTTTTATTAACTAATTTTATCTTCCATTTATAAGTATTAATCTTTACCTTAAACTATTTTTAAATAAGGGTTTAATAAACTATTTAAATTTCCTTATAACGTTTAGTGTTTAATAGTTTAATTAAGCAATTTATTTTAAAAGTTATTACATATTAAAAATACACATATTTCTTTAAGAGTTATTTATATATTTAACTACTTTTTTTAAGGCATAAACACTTATTCTTAGCCTTTAATTTATTATTCCTAGCATTTTTACTAATAACTTTACTAAACCTTATATTTATTTTATTTCTTTAAATTATAATAAATTATGTTTTAATCCCCTTTTTTTTAGTGTTAATATTTTAAAGATGTAGTTATTTACTTTATATTAAAATTTATTAATTCAAAGTAAATATTAATTATTTTAATTAATTAATTTAAACCGTTAATTAAAGTTAGGTATTAGCTTATACCAAATTAAAATATATTTTTATTACTTTTAAAAATACTTTAATAATTAATAATCCCTTTATATTTAAAAGGTGGTAAACTTTTATATCCTTAAATGCCTAAGTAAATTTTAAAATTCAAATAAAAGGTAAGATACTTAATATTTTTATTTTAATAAGTATCTTATAATATTTTTTTATACTTAAATAAGTATATTAATATATAAAAAAGTTAGGTTGTTTTTAATTATTATAATTATAACCTTTAAATTATAATAATCTTAATGTTTTAATTTAAATAATATAATATTTATAATTTTTATATTAATAATTTTCTTAACCTAAATTAAAATGGTTATGTAATACTTTTTAATTATTATATATTTCTTTTTATTACTCTTATAATTTATTAAAATAACTTTATAAAGGGCTTATAATTTATTAAATTTAAAAGGCTTAAATAGTTTAATTAATAAAGGAATTTTTAATATATTAGGTATATTACTTAATATAATATTTAATATTAATTAAGGTAAGATAATTATTAAGTTATTAGTTATTTTACTTAATAAGATTTTAAGCAATTATATAATTAATAAGTTATATAATATAATCATTATAGTAAAAGCTTATAAAAGATTATAATTCTTTTTTTTTACTTCCTTTATTTTTATTACTAATCAATTTTAATTAACTAAATTTTTAATATATTTATTAATATATTTTTAATTCTTTCTCTTAATTATTAAAGTTTAAGTTAGTTTTATAAGATTAATTAGTTTATTAGGTTATTTGAGGTTAATATATTGTTAAATTTTATACTTTTTTAAGAATTAAATTAAATAATAATATTAAATTATAAAGTTATATATATTTAAGCACTTAATATATTTAGGTGGTTTATTTAAGGTTTTTATAATTAGTTAAGTTAAAATATAAGTTGTTTTAAAAGTTAATTAAGTAGTTGATTTTTTTTATAAAAAAAAGGTTTAGGATTTTAAGATAAATTTATATATAGGAGATTATTTAAAATATTAGCGTTAAGTGTAATTTAAACTTATAATTATTATATAATTATTATAATGTTAAATTTCCTAATTAATTAAATGGTATAAATTATTAAGAAAAAAAAAGCTTTATTTTTAATTAGTAATATGTTTTAAATACATATAAAGTTATTTATTAGGTTATATGCTTTACATATAACTTAACATTTTAAAACTATAATATATAATAATAAATAAAACACTTATTTTACCACTTTATTACATATTTAAAATAGCTTTAATAAATAATAACTTATTAATATAACTTAATAAAATTAACCTTACCTTAAAAAAATAAAATTAAACATATTAAAAATAATAAAGCATAACTTTAATTAAACTTATTAAAAAAAATATACCTTATTAATAACATAAAAAGCTAATAAGCCTCTTATAAATTATAATAACATAAAAACATATAATCCTTTAACATAAAAACATTAACATTAACATTAAAATAACCTTATAATTATATAAATTCTAACTAATTAATAAGTATATTAAAAATAATAGTTTTATTATAATCTTTTCCATTTTTTCCCTATTTATTTTAATTAAAACTAATATTAACAAATATATCACTAAAATTCCTAATCTTATAAATATTTAAATTATTAAATATAAAAGCATTTTTAAGTAATTAAAATAAATTATTATTATTTTACTTAAAGTTTTAATATTTAAAATAATTTTACACCAAATACTTTAACTATACTTTTATAACTTATTTCTTAATATAAAACCTATAATAAAACTAATAATTTATTTCTTTTATTTATTATAACTTAGGAAAATAAAGTATTATTATATTTAAATCTTTAAGTAAAAAAGGTAACTTAATATATACTTTATTAACATTTTATAAAAAATAAATAATATAACTATAATATTTATACTATTATCCCTTAACTTAAACATTTAAAGTTAACATTAATTAATTAAACAACTTATTAAGTAATAAATACATTATAAAAACATTAACGCTAATATAAACTTTAATAATAATAAGCTTTTTAAAAAACTTTAATAATAACAAATTATTATAAACATTATTAAAATTAAACTTATTACTTATAAAATAAAAAAAAGACTTTTTTTAACACTTTTTATCATTTTTATTATAACATTTTATATAAACACTATTATTTTTTAACTTTATATTAAACCATTTTTTTTAATAATATAAACACCGCTTTATTTTATTTACTTTTAACACAACGTTAAATTTCCTTTTTAAAGTTAAATTAACTTTTAATAAAGGGTATTTTTAATCATTTCCTATAAATAAAATAAATGGTTAATTAAACAAGGTTAAGCTTATATTAATTTTAAATTAATTAACTTAACTACCTTAAAATTAACTACTTTAAAATTATTTAATAAGGTTTTTTATTAATAAAAAATACCCCTAAAAATAATTATAAGATTAATTATAACACTTTTTAATAAAAGATTAATTAATAAACTAAGAAAAAATTAAATTTAAACAAGGTTATTTATAACACTTAAAAAAGCTTTAATCCTAATATAATAATAAATAAATAGGAAATTATTTAAGGTAATAATTAAAGCTATATTTTTAATTATTTAAAAAAGAATAAATTTAAAGCTAACTTTAAATCCTAAATAATATTATAAAAGGAAAAAATAAAATTTTATTATCACTTTTTTAATTATTTACAAATTATTACTAAACTAAATCTTTTAAATTAAAAATTTAAAATAAAATTTTACCATTATAACACTTAACTTAATATTAACATTAAATAATAATTAACTTTTAATAAACTACTATAAGTTATATTATATTTATTATAATATAACTACCTTAATAATACATTTTTAATAGTATTATATATATAAAGTTATAACATAATAAAAAAGATATAAAACATATTTAAAATATAATAAAATAAAATCTATTATTAACATTTATAATAACTTATATAATAATATAAAAGGCTAATATTATATTTTTTTAAGGTTAATTAAACTTTAACTTAAAAAATAAATTAAAGAAAATATACTTATTATATAACTATAATATAACATAAATAATAATTAACTATTTTACCATTATTATTATTATAAAAAATAAACTAATTAATATTTTATTTTTTATAATATTATTAATAAGTTTAGTAATACATTTTAACATTTATAATACTTATAAAAATCATTTATAATAAATAATTAAACTTTAAATATAATAAAATTAATTTATAAAAAAAAAAGGATATATTAATATTAATTATATTATATATATTTAGAAAAAGTTTTAATAAAAATTTAAAAATAAGCTATAATACGAATATATTTAATTAATAATTAACGTAAATATAAATAAAAGGATTTAACTAATTATTAAATAAAAAAAGCTTATTAATTACTTATTAATTTTTTATTAATTACTTTATTAATTTTATATTATAATTTCCTAAATAAGTTTTAATATAAAAAACCTTTAATTAAAATAAGGCATTAAGTGTGGCTTTTTTATAACTTTTAAATTCGTTAATAAAGGTTATAATCGATTCTAATTGGTTAAAACCAATTGTAGCTAAAAAGGTAATATAAAAGAATTTGAAAAGGAAGTGGTTTAAGCTCGTTAAGATAAGAGTTACTAGCCTTCCACAGGTTTGCGTGGTTGACGTAGTTGCACCGCAGTGAAGAGCGAAATATAAGGTAGCACCTAGGTTGCAAGGTTAATTGTCCATTACTATTAATTAGCTTGAATCCAGTTTAGCCCAGTCCTGTTTGAGATCGCCACTAAGGGAAGCTCGAGGCCACCCAGTCTTGCTATGACACCCATCTATGAGACGGACCACATTTTCCCTCTGCTGCGGGTTTTGAATGCTTAAACCAGCTTAAAAAAATAAATAAATATTATTAGCGTAGTATGATTTAAGGAGAACGGGAGATTATCACCAATTGAAATGGGCATCATACCAATATAGAGACATTGTGAGGACATCAAACTTGATGCGGCGTCGGTAAGTGTCATTGCAATGCGGCACACTATGCTTGCAGCAGCTTCCATAAGTCTTTGTTGTTCTGCGTATCCACGAATGCCGCCGAGTGACGGCTTGTGAAGTAGGATTAGGATCTGCGCCGAGCGAAAAAGCTGCATTGAAATGCCTTTCGACCGTGTGTCAGCTACAGAGTTCGCGGTACCCCGTCGCTCTGTTCCTTTGGCGCAACGTGCCAAATGCGGGCGGGTGGATCCAGAGAGGTTCGAAACAATCTGAGGGCCCGAGTTTGGGTACGGTAGGCAGCGGCGTAAACTCGACAGGAAGATTATCCTCCCATTCTTTCAACATTTCAAAAATGGTGTCGGCTCTCTCGAGGCGCGCCTTAATATCTTCCTGGCCTTCCGCCACTGCGTCCTTGGAACAATAGTCAACGGCCTTTGCGAATATCCAGACAATCCTCGCAGCTTTCTCGGAAGAACTCAACATGGTATAAGCTTTCGTCGGTTTCCAAAAGCTAAGGGTTTTCCGTCGCTCGCGAAATGCTGCCCAGACATCCTGCCGCAGCCACGCCCACCAGACAGCTGACCCGAGACCTCCTGTTTCTCCGTGGATGAGTTGGCTCCTCTGAATCCAAAAGACATCTTTGAGATGTCGCTCCCATCCATTACCGGAATCATCCAGCATCTCGTACATAGACACTATCAGCACAGTGGCTAATAGCTCCACGCTGGTGGTATATGCGTCAACTGACATAGCCTGGTGCAGATAACGCAGGGTATCGTGGTAGTACTGCAGACCGATCCTGCGGTCTCGTTCAAATTCATTGGCTCTTGGGCTGATGGATAATTGGCGGGATGATAGGGCAAGGATTGCATTCATCAGGCCCGCATCGCGCATGGCCAGATGAGGAACAAGGACTGAAAAACACCTACTCGGGTCGTAGAGGTCAATCCACAGACTTACTTGGTTGACGAAATTGTCAAACAAAGCTACTTCGCTGGGCGACAATTCCGTGGGCCGTGAACCATGCCATGACCCTCGCACAATGTCTTGAGATGTTGAGGGTTCGGACGAACAGGACACGGCACCGTTCTGGATCGAATATCGTTCGCGGAGCTCTTCCAGGGACAAGCCATTGGTGAGTTCCTGGAAGCGGGGTAATGCGTCGGTATCCTCATCTGCTGCCGCTGCCGCATCGTCGGCCAGCAGACCGAACCAGCCGTAGAAAGCAGTATCCGGAGGGATGGATGCTGGGCGATAGCTAGCAGCGGCGGCGGCGGCGATGGAGAGGGAGGGCGAGATAAGCTCGGGAGGGTGGTAGGTTTCCACGGTCAGATCTAATGACGGTACTCGAGATGGCTCAGGTTCCGGATTAGGAGAACGGTGGTTGCCATTGCTGTTTTCAGCTGGGGACGGTGGAGGCGGCGCGGCATAGAGACAGGTCTGTCTACTCTTGACGCAGTTCCTGCATTCAGGAGTTACCTCATCGCATCTCAAGTGACGTCGCTTACACGTGAGGCTACAATGCGTCCGAAAGAAATCCAACCTTAGCTTAATATTTTAAGTATCATTGAACTCTTGCCTATAGCTCACCATCCCGTGGTTCTACGCAGGCCGCGGCCTCGTGACTTGCGCTTTCGCCTGCGGGCTTCATTCTGTGCTGCTAGCCTTCTTGCTGCTTCGTCCATGACGACCTCGATACGATTACTCGATGATAGGATGCACGTTGGAAACATGAGATGGCCGCCCGGGACGGGGGCCATGCGGCCCTATATGCACCCTACTCCAACACTGTTGGGGTAATTAAATGGGGCCCTACCCTCGAGCCGAACAAAGGCTCATCCGAGACGAGCTGGGACGATCCCACACTTTCTCTTCAATCGTAATGCAGAACTCTACCTAGCTACGCTTTAGATCATGTACAGAACCACATGTTTACAAATATCTACGTGTACTTCTTATCTACCGTATTCTAACATCAAGAAGTCAAATCAAAGACGCCCTAGTAAAATATTCATACAACTCGTATAATCAACCCCGGTTGCAACGATCAACATTCTATTTGATTCCATTGTCTTCAAAATAGCCATGTATGCTAGAACAATATTTCGATATCTTAAGTCGTCGATTAAGAAGGTACAGCCTTCGGCTAAGAGGTGTATATACATGTCAACGAAAGACTACAATCCTATCTTACCAGCCTTTTCACTGGCAGGTCGAACTGCTATCGTCACAGGTGGTGCCCGAGGACTCGGACTGGCTATGAGTCGGGCACTAGTGTTGAGCGGCGCTAACCTTGCCATTGTCGATTTACACAGTACTTTTCCTGCTGCACGAGCGCAGAGTATCATACGCTGATTGTAGAATCGACTTGCAGAAAAGGAGGCGGCTGAACGAGCGAAGGAGATCGTTGAGGAGTTTGCGCAGGTACACCCATCCTGGAGTGCACCCAACGTTACATCCCACTATGCAGACGTATCCGACAAATCCCAAGTCGACGACTCTATACGAGACGTACTCAGCAGGCATGACCGAATCACCAATCTCATCACTTGTGCCGGTTTCTGTGAAAACTGTGATGCTATCGACTTTCTGCCAGATCGCATAAAGCGCATTCTAGGCGTGAATCTTGAGGGCACGTACTTCTTCGCAACAGGTATCGCTAGGTACTTAATCAAACGCAACATGCCCGGAAATATGGTCTTTATAGGAAGCATCAGTGGTAGTATTGTCAACGTGCCCCAGCCGCAGGCCATGTATAATGCGAGCAAGGCTGCAGTTCGCCATCTAGCAGCAAGCCTAGCCGTGGAGTGGGCGAGTAAAGGCATTCGTGTGAACTGCTTGAGCCCTGGTTATATGATCACCGAGATTGCAATGTATGGGTTTTGATTCTTGCTTTTTTTTTTTTTTTAGAGTATGTAGGAATTATCGCTAACATATTGGGAGCAGGAAAGCAAAGATTCTTGCGGAAAACCCGGGTTTGAAGACAGAGTGGGAGTCAAAAATTCCGCAAGGCAAGATGGGACTTCCAGAGGAATTAATGGGCACTGTGGTATTCCTATCCTCGGATGCCTCAAGCTACATCACTGGGCAGGAGATCAGGGTAGATGGAGGGTACACTGTCTGCTAGAATTTTTTTATATCTTTTATAACCTTAAACTTGATGCTCTTTGATTTCTGAAGGTCCGTTAAAATCACCTTAACATACTATCATAAATGTCAGCTACCACGTCTACTCAATCTCGAGTATAAAATAGGAACACTTACTCCCAATTACCCCGTTCACAGGAATATCAATGCTTGTCGTGTAACTCGCCGCATCACTCAGCAAATAGACGTACGCACCCCCCAATTCTTGCACCTCGGCTAACCGACGGTGGTCGATATTAACCTCGGGATGCCTCTGTAGTACCTAAGCTGCGACTCCCAGTCCGCCTGCCGTTCAACCCAGTATGTCATAGCCGTTTTGACTAGTCCTGGCGATACGGAATTTACTCCAATGCCAAACGTGGCCCACTCCATAGCCAACGTATGCACCAGGTTGCGGACTCCGGCCTTAGAAGCGCCGTAAGGAGCAGACGGAACGACTTTATTAGGTCGATAGCTAGCCATAGATGCAATGAAGACGATGGAACCCTTAATTACATGCTTTATGAAGACGTGGGCAGCCCCGCGCGCAGTGTAGAAGGCACCGAAGAGCTATCCGTCAAGATAGACTCGTTAGCGAATCGACCAGTTGAATATGATAAAGTGGATAGAGAAATAAGGTGCTTTGGATGCTAAATACTCACATTGACAGCAAAAAGTGCCTCGATTTCTTCAGACGTAAAATCCAAGGCGCTCTTATGGTTCGTTCGTCCTGCGTTCACAATCATTCCGTGAAGAGCTCCCGCCTCAGCTATCACTTGGTCGATCGCCTTCGTGATACTTTCTTCCTTCGTGACATCAGCTCTTAGGGCAAAGAGCTGGCCTAGATACATTTCGCAGATAGTATTAAAATCATCTCCAAGTTCATCCGCATAGTCTATACTGTAGACTTTGGCGGCACCGTTGACGAGACAGCATTCCGCAATGCCGAGTCCGATCCCGCGGTTAGCACCCGTTACTAATTGAAAATGTGCGGTATCAGTTGTCATTTCCTTCTTAGGAAGTGCCGGGGAAGAAGAACAGAAAGGGACAGCGAGACCTACTAGCTATTATATTTCCCTCGAGAGTGATACGTTTATTCGTTGAACCCATCATTGCCTGGATGTAAATCAAGGACACGATACACAATGAAGTTGAATAGAGGTGGCACAAGACATGATTCGGCCCTGTCGCCTATTATATGCGCCACTCTGACCGGAATAGGTTGTACTTCTTGAGAGGTGGTTAGATTCCTGATACATCGTCCTAATAAGATATCATCATTCGGACCTTGATCGTGCTGGTTTATTCGTGTGTTCCGAGACGACCTCAGTGATGATATATGGTGACGCCCTCGGCTCGAGGGCTAGTAGATGCCAAAAGGAGGCGTTGGCACGCCTGGAGCCAAGAACCGGCACCACACCATGGACCAGTATTCCGTACGACTCCACAAACGCACTGGTCCGTCTTCGGGGTTGAAGCTGTCGCATCGTCGTGGTGTTAAATAATGTGAGGTTCGCACAGGAAACTGCATATATGGCAGTAGATGTTGTTTTCGTCATGAACGCGCACATACTAACCGCGTCTTTGCCTCATCTCCTGCGCAATACCTCAAAGCACCGAAACCATGCGCCCCCATATATATTCTCGCGATATGTGTCTCAGAAGACGTATACCCTGAACAATGGGGTCAAACTTCCAGCTATCGGGTTTGGTACCTTTCAGGACAAGGAGCAGCAAGAAAGTGCCGTGTATGCCGCATTGAACGCTGGCTTCCGACATATCGACACGGCCAAAGTCTACGACACGGAAGAGTTCATTGGACGAGCCATCTGGAAGTCAGGCATTCCTCGGCGTGACATATTCCTCACGACCAAGCTCTGGTGCAATGATTTCCATCCAGACGACGTCGAGCCTGCCCTCGATGAAGCTCTCGCAAAGCTTCGGACCGATTACATCGACTTATTCCTAATGCACTACCCTTGCACATTCAAACGAGGCGTTGAACGTTTTCCCAAAGGTAAAGATGGCGTGATGCAGATGGGTGGGACCACGTACATCGACACATGGAAAGCTATGGTGAAGTTAGTTCATAAGGGAAAGGCGAGGGCCATTGGTGTATCCAACTTCAGCAAAGGCGAAGTCCAGAATCTGCTTGACCATGGATCAATGGTAAGAATTTTCTGTATTCTTGCTTACCTACCTGATATCCAACTTACCGATCGTGCAAAAAGGTCCCGGCTGTGCATCAGATGGAGCTTCATCCGTACCTGCAACAGAAATCCTTCGTAGAATGGCAAAATTCCAAAGGCATCCATATGATGCAATTCAGCCCTCTCGCAAACCAGAACAACTTCTACCGAGACATCTACTGGGCCACCGGCAAAGCTAACGCCCCAAGGCTCATTGAAGAGCCCATATTAAAGGAAATTGGCGCCAAGTACGGTAAGAGTCCTGCCCAGGTCGCCTTAGTCTGGGGTCTCATGAACGGTCGTTCCGTAATACCCAAGAGTGTTATCGATTGGCAAATCAAGGAGAATCTTGAGAGCGATTTCCCACTGGATGCGGAGGATATGGCGAAGATTGGAACTTTGGACAAGAAGTTGCGGTTCAATGATCCAAGCTCTGCGTATAATTGGAAGCTATATAGCGATCTAGAGGGGGCCTGGTCGACCTGATACACCCTTGCCGCCAGAATAAGGGAATATAACTTGTATATATCTCATAACGTTCCGCGCCTATCCATTACAAATAATTTTAGGGTGCATAGTTATTTCCTTTCTTCTTTTTATGCAAAATCACGTTGCGACTATCCCTTTGACGATAATATAGATATAAACTCCAGGACGCAATGGTCGTCATATATATAAGCCAATGGTTCTTAAGGAGAACCATCTCTGATATCTAATCTTAACGTGCTCTTCAAACGAAACTTGGAAAACTGTCAGGTTTTCTAGATCTTTGGGAAATAATGTAGGTGCTTCTCAAGCTCCTTACCTTTTCTTTTCCCTTTTAGGGAGAAGGGGATAAGTACCTACCTAATGGACTTCATACCATGCGGCTACTAAATCCACATATGGAACATTATAGAGCCAAATATGTGAAATACATGCATAACTTAATGGAGAGGGGAGGCCTCGTGAGAGAAATATGCCAGTTTTCAACTAACGCGCCCAGAATACCAGCTAGCATGCCTGTACTGTTATATAGGTAATTACTCTAGCCACTATATAACCTTTACGTCTTCGATCTGAGACGTTGAGCTTACGATAATACAACCTTAACATCCCAAATGTTTACCCTTAATTCGGCGGGCCTTAAATCGAAGTCCGAAGATTACAATGGCGATATCGGACAAGACCGACCCTTAAGCCAAGCAGGGTATCTGTTAACTGAACTATGTTGAGATATGTAAAACATAAACGAATTTCCCCCCAAAATGCAAGCAAATAAGATTCATAAGAGTAGTAAAGAATGGAAATTGTTTGTATAAACTATTTGTGTAGGTAAGGTTTATTGTAGAAATCTTTGTTGCGACATGATAGGTCTGCCCCTATTCGCACAGGGGTAGGATGAGATGCAAAGAGCCCGGAGGTTGGAACCGTTAGTCTTTGAAGCGAAATTGGCCTTTTTATCAAAGCCTCGATTCCTGTAGTAAGAGTGCCAAATCTCCCTTGGGGATAGGCATAGAGACCACGACACCACTCACCGTGATCCAACGGCTCGCGTCGGTTTAACGCCGCTGTAGCTCGGTGTGTAGGTTGTTGCCTGGATTAAAACCCACATGCACAGTTCCCGTGTCTTGGCAAGTTCTCGTTCTCGCTTTAGAAAAGCGTTGCCGACTTTCGCTGTAGTTGGCCGACGCGCGTTGATCCTTCGGGTGACCATCATCCCTAATGATCACCCCTGCAGGCCAACGGATGCAACCCATGCGGCACGCAGCAGGAGAGCAGGATGCGGGTATTCGGTAGGTACCCACTTCGGAATTAGAGCATTACCTTCCCCGAGTTAAGTGGGGGTCATACATGGAACAAGGTCGTCGTCTCGTCCAATAGCCATTCCAGCGTTAGAGCCTCAAATTTTCAAGTACCTACGGCATGCATAGTCCCCCTGGCTTGGATGGGCAAGGTACAACGCCCCCCACAAAACTTTAGACTAAAAGAACATGATCTATAACTCCTCACCTACCTATGTCCGTTCATTATGAGCTTAAACTCATAAGTTCGGATATTCGTTCAGTAGGAACATATCAATTCAGTAAAAACGTTCCGAATTACTTCTTATGACTATGACGGACCTAAAGACCGAAGGCTTGCTTTAAAGGAGGCACTAGGAGCGAGGTGGTTTAATTCTAAATAGGTTCGCCAAAGAGGTTTCAGGTACTTTCTCTATAGCAGGACCATAAGCAAAAACCAATTGACTTAAAATTTATTACTGACCTAGCAGTAGTCCTTAAAAGCTAGGTATTCAACCTCATATATGGTAAAGAGTACTCCACGAAGAGTCCCTCGAGTAATCACGTAGCTGTAAAACCACTGGGAGATATAAGAGTACGTAGTAATTAATGTTGTATTAGAAAAGGTTTTAGTGCTAAAACCTTTGAAACGCGTGAGAAAATATACCCCTTATACAGTGTGGCGCACTTGCCATTTCCATGTACCTGCCACCATCTCTGCATCTCCTTATTAGTCTACTTGCAACGGCATACCTTATAATATTCTATGGATACATTAATATGTGATACGATACCTTAGCCTATGCCATTAACGAAGTCTATTTGCAAGCCAAGATACCGCCCTTCGCGTGGAGTGGTTCTTTTTTTGTTATAAACGACTTTAAGGGATAGCATATTAGGCAAGAAGTAGTGGAAGGGGAGCCTAGATACGATGGGATCAAGGCTAAAAGCCACTCCGTGCTATTCAGCAGGTGTCCAGCCATGCCAAGTATTTTGAAAATCTTGGATTAAGATGCTTCGAATCAGCTAAGGGGTATTACATAATATCACGTGATACCCTTCGCATTGACCATAATGCACCCATTTGAATATCCAGCCTCTTCTTTTTCACCTTAATAATATTTAAATCTCTTAATTCAACATATGTCCACCTACTCCACTATTAGCCTATCAGCCCTAGTAAACGACTCTATACCACTCCACTGAAGGGCCTCATGGATTTTAATCCACGCGCTTCCACTAAAGGGGTTGGTAAGTGTAGTGGCTTTCAGCCCTAGATGGGAGTGGATATAACAGGTTAATCCTCGAAAGTTGCATTTTTTTGTTTAATATTTGCGCGAAGATACCTAACCGCAGGAGAAATCATGAACACAGTTTTAAAAAAAAATCTAACTACTGGATGAGGATCCAGGTTAAAACGAGACAAGACCTAGCTATCTCCATCTTGGATACATTATCATAACATTGGAGGAGAGTTCTACAATCTAGCCAATACAATTGTCATGCCGGGATAGGTACCAAGAATATGAGGGTCTCGAGATTAGCAGCCCAGGAGGGTTGGCAGGATCCTGTTAAAGATTAAGAGCTAGTTTATTAATATCCAAATACGACGACGCACCAACAAAAGATAATTCAGGTTTCCTTAGCCTAGAATGTAACATACGAATATAGATACAAATAGTTCTGAAAGGTCGCCTCCAAAAACAAAGTAATGAGCTTAGGGCCCAAGAGAATTAGAGATGAAACTGAACTTCCTAGTTCCAAGCTCTATTCAGTCCTTGTTACGTCAACCGCCTCGATCTTTTTATAGAACCAGCGGTGTAAGATACCCCAGTAAGCATTTAGAATGAATTCCTTGTTGCTAATGCCCGAGTATCAAGGACCTACGAATATTACGGTAGATTGAGTAGGGTATTGGAGACAACAAATTCCATGACCATACCAGATGGATCCAATGTACCTCGTACAATTTCAGCAAATCGCTCGACTAGGTAGATATCCAACACTGCGTGATATGAAGGATGACGTAAGAAATTATCTGCGCATTGATTTAGCAGCAGAAACCCGCGAGCGCTGTAGCCCACCGCTGATAGGCAGGCTCGCATGCATCTCGTTTAGATGCTGTATGTCGGCCACCGCCAGGTTGCGAGAGCCTCTTGATGACTGGACGAGTATTCCACCCCTTTCTTTTTCGCTGGCACACTCGGAGTCATGGCTGCCGCGCTGACCACTGCAAGGTGTGGCTTTTTACTTGGTCCACATGAATGCAAAGTCGATAAAAGGATATGAGTTTCCCTGGGAAACTATCGCCATCGATAATTCTCCAGAAACTAATACCTAAAGTAGCCTTGTTTAAACCGCCTTACTCGAAGGATAGGGAGATTGTCTAATCAGTTGATACCGAACGTGGGGGTACAGCAATGAAGTGAGTACAGATTTTCCCCTAATTCTTCAAGTCTAATAGAATAAGGTATGATACTACATATGAAAAACTCAGCATAATAAGCTACCATCCCCCTTATAGTGGTAGAGCTAACCAGGAATATGCTAAGGAGAATGGATTCACTACAAGCACCGCCCAGGGGGATTATTTTTGACCTTGGCGATGTCCTTTTCGCATGGTCGGCCCGCACAACGACGACTATTCCAAAACAGAAACTCAAAGAAATCGTAACAACACCTATCTGGCATAGTTATGAGTGCGGGAATATCACTCGAGATGTCTGCTACGAGCTGAGTGCTCGACAGTTCTCCTTCCCAGCATCAGAGATTGCTGAGGCATTTGTCCAAGCACGCGAGTCTCTACGTCCTGACAATGCCATTGTTTCTTTCCTTCGAGAATTAAAGAAAGATTCTACTATCAAGCTGTATGCTATGTCGAATGTTGGTAAAGAGGACTTTGACGAACTCGCAACAAAAATGGATTGGTCTCTTTTTGATCAAGTGTTCACCTCGGCAGCGGCAGGCATGCGAAAGCCAGAGCTAGGATTCTACCGGCTCGTTCTGGACCATATTGGCCTATCCGGCAACCAGGTCGTCTTTATTGATGATAAAGAAGAAAATGTGCAAGCAGCTCGAGAATTGGACATTAGAGGACTCGTCTTCGGCAAGTCAACAATTCATACATTGCGCAAGATGTTAGACAGTCCTGTCGGAAAGGGGTGGCGATATCTATTTCAGAATGCGCAACAGTGTGACTCGATCACAGACAGCGGGATCGCCTTCGCGGATAATTTCGCAAAACTACTGATAGCAGATTCATTGAAGGACCGGTTAGTCAGCAACCCTTGAACTGCGCAAAAGAATGTCATCTAGGACCAATGATTGAGATTATGCTGTTAGGACCCTCGTCGATCTCTCTTGGGGGTCTAGAAAAACCTGGAATTTCTTCACTGGTATAAAGAGCCCCTCTATGCATTATATCAGCAATGATCAGGGAACTAAGGGGCTAATGGAGACGTTCTACTAGGCAAAACGGCCCTGGTCCCAGGGGGTATTTTCCCTGATGATCTTGACACCACAGCCCTCGCTCTCACAGCTCTTCCCCCGCCGTCAACCAAAACAGTCATGTCCGTTCTCGATAAAATGGCTGAATACGTTAACGATGATGGGACTTTCCAGGTAGGCAACAAAGTTATTGACGAGTCTAGGACGGTAGCAAAGAAGACTCTCTTACTAAACAGCACAACAGACATATTTCGACCGTAAAAGAGCCCGAGTTGATCCAATTGTGAGTGCGAATATCCTCGCATGCTTCTACTCCTATAATCGCGGTCGCGAGTTCACCCAAACTCTCGAACTCGTGCGCTCAACCCTCCAAGATCGTTCCTACATTCAAGGAACTCGGTACTACCCTTCTCCAGACTGCTGTCTGGGACTTATCGCCCGCCTGCTGCAGTCTTCGAGCGATGCATATCTTCACACGACGCTGGGTGGGCTGTTGAATTCACGAGTGCGCGAACGCCTTGGCCAGGGAGGTAGCGCATTGGACTTGGCAATGCGCATCATCGCATGCGCCCAATTAGGAATTCCATGTGGAGATGATCGTCGTGCTTTATTGAAGTTACAATGTGAGGATGGAAGCTGGGAAGGCGGTTGGATGTATCAGTATGGGTCAACGAGGGTGAAGATCGGTAACCGTGCGGTGACTACTGCCATGGCAGTCGCAGCACTTTCGTCTAGAGATACCGGCATACAGGACAATGGTGTAAACGAGTCAGGAAGCACGAATGGTAACACCAAAATGAACGAATAAATAAGATGGACGTCCAAGGTTTTTCTTACCAAAACTCAAGTTCAAATTACGTACTCCACTGCTTGCTCTGCTGCAGCGAAGAAGTTTTTTTTTTTATAGAAATAGAATGACGCTCACCACAATAGAAGAATTGTCTGAGCCCTATTAAATACCGCCTCTTTCATATTGTCTCAAACAGCAAAAAGGTTGGCAAAGAAATCAGCGTGAACAAATCCCTTATTACCCTGTCCCACAAGAAACTCGAGAAACACATTGTTAAATAGTAGCCAATAGTTACGGAATGGAAATATAAATTATAAGTATTAAGTGGACTTACAGTGATAAGACCGGTCTTCCTCGTTTTGTTAGTCTTTGTGCCATGAGCAAGAACACTATAAACAAAATAGCAATATATTCATGTACTTAAATAGGTAATTATGTTGAGAAGTGTAAAAATGTTAGAGATGAGAGTGATTACGCACGGAGAACTTATATACATATCTGAATTCAGGTTCAATATCAACTCGAGCCATTAGAAATTTGTCAAATAAAAGTAGAATCCAGGATGGCTACCTCTCAACATCCATACAGACATTATGGGATCCATGTCCCTTGGAGGGACACCGACGAGGAGGACGATCAATGGACAGATGATCCTAAAATAAATGCTAAGGGCTTTATCTTCATAGAATCACTCAAAGGCGGTAAGGTACTAACTATGCAGTCTGTGGGGGCCAAGAATATATTCATCAACAAGCTGGTAACCAGAGGAGACTACGAGCAGGACATGCCAGAGGAGTTTCGGATTTCGACCGCACCACAAGCAATCTGTGTACTACCGCGCCCCACCACAGTTAACGGTGTTGAAAGAATATACTTCAATGAGTTGCAATGTTGGCAGCGGTTTGAAAAGAGTACTTATTCTATGTACTTTAGGTACTGCAACGGCGGAGATTTATCCGGCCTCATCGATAAATATCATCGCGAAGGACGTGCCGTGCCGGAGCATTTTGTTTGGGTAAGCAGCATACAGGGATATTATTCCCAAGTGCAATCAATTTTTAATCATTCGAAAAGGAGAAGATGGCTAACTCTCGAGGCTATAGCACGTGGCTGAAAGGCTTTTTGAAGTCATTAGATATTTCAACACCGGTATCCTGCCAGGTAGTTTAGATGTAGTCGGTCCAGACAACTGGACATGTAAGTGTTCATAACATCAACCAGCATACAAGATACTGAAGACTTTTGAACTGACTTGTGAGAAAAGTAATTTCCCATCGCGACTTTGCGTCAAATAATATTTTCGTCCACTATCACAATCGACCCCGAGGCGCTCCATCAGCTTCGGGTCTAGTGACGAACGCTTTCCCTGAAAGTAGGTGATTTTCGGCGTTTATTTCATTTTTGGGAACGTTTCATTCATTGTGCGAGGTTTGAACCTCTGGCTACTTGCGAAGATTCTGATACTCTAAAAGGAGAAAGTACTGATTACCGGAATTATAGTTGTTGTAGGCGATTTCGGCGAGTCGGCCTTGGAGAGCGATGATCCCGAAAGGCTCAAGTTTGGAATATTGGGCACAGGATCCGTCGACAGTTGGGAAGACATAAACCAGATGGGAGAAGTACTTCGATTGTTGTGTCAAGCACATATACCCAATAACGTGAATGGTGTAGATTTGCTTCCAAATGGAATCCTTATGAGCGACGTAAATGGGCATCTCGGACCAACAGAAACACCATATTCGGATGCATTGCTCGAGCTACTCGAGGAATTTGAAATTCCAGGTGCCGATGTGGACCAGAGTATAATGGGCAGCCAAAGATATGACGATGAGGATGTAGAAAATTGGCAATTCGTCCCTGAAGCTAACCGGGTTATCGATCATATGCTGCCGTTAGCTCGAAGGAGAGTCAGGCGATATCGAGGCATTGGTGCGGTACCCGCTGGCTACTACCGCGCTTTGGATGTTTCATGGACGAAACCTGAAAGAGTGATGCCATTTGAGTATTTATATCCGGGACCTGGGTAAGTAAACCTTAGGCTTATTTCCTACTTCATAATTCGTGTTTAAAATTTCTAACGCTAATAATGGCAATAGTCAAAATCTAGGTAATAATGGTGGTAATGATGGCGACAATGATGGCGACAATGATGGTAACAACGATGATGGCAACAATGATGGCAACAACGATGGTGGTAACGGTGGTGACAATAACGATGGTGGTAACGGTGGTGACAATAATGACGACCTCGGCCTCAGCCTCGACAGCCTGGGCCTCAACAGTGACGGCAGTAACGACAATGGAGAAAATGATGGCAATGACGACGATGGAGAAAATGAAGACATCGAAATGCAAGACATCAAAATGGAAGATCTCGAATCGGACCTAGAATCTCCCCCTAGATCACCAACGCCGGAATATGTGCGGCGCGAAAAAGCATTGGGGCCTATCAAGCACTGGGAGACGATACGGCCCGAACACGAGAAAGTAACTCTAAATTACAGTGTCCCATTGATGGTGGATGTTCACAGAAAGCCACCACCCGCTCCGCTTCCACTTCCACCACCAGGCGGCGACTCGGACGACCAGGGGGACGATAACGATGACGATGACGAGGAGGAAGACGAATCAGACGATGGGAATGATGGAGATGATCCTAACGATAGTGACTACGTTCCTTAAAGATCATTAGAGGTAAATACCTCTAGTCTGTAGGAATTCTCACTCGATACCACATACCATAGATTCCTCGTCGTACGTTTTCGGTTTTTCGAAGTTTGTACATAAGTATAAGATAGCTGGTTCAATATAGCTGCCTTACTCTCCTATCAGTTTCAGTGTGATTGTTAATTTCTGCTGTATAGGTCCATACACATCAGTTTAGATTTCGGAGCTAGATTCATGAGGGATTCTGTGAAAAGGAAAACAAAGCATAAGGTACGCTGATTCATCGTTTCTCGTGTCAAGTATTTCAGAACACGTCAATAGGTAAGTATAACAAGTCTCACACATCTTAGACGGTTATCTTCAAAATAGGATAGTAGGTATGTTCCTCTTCTCGAGCCCATAGCATCCCCTCCAAGATAGCCACACACACTCAAAGAGCTTTGCTGCGGACCACGTGAACAAGTTTGTGCGCACCAACTATCTACACAGTCTCGGAGATGATCCTTCCTTAGGCCTTCGTACGGTTGGAATACACCTAACCCTAAGAACATTGAGTGATTGTAAGGAAGACGGGTAAACTATCTAGGTGCCCGCCAACAACGAAGTGAATCTCGCGATATAATATGGGAAGTACGTGGCACCTCGATTATGTTTTAGATTAAAGAATTATCCGCAAGCATTTGTGGATTGTCTTAAAGACATTGTAAAGTTGATAATAGAAATCGGTGTGTGTTTCTCTCGGATGAGATGCCGACGGACATCCCCTTTTATAACTCATAGGGTTGAAAGTGGCGATGGATATAAGTGTTAAGGCTATAAGATAGCTTTATGTAGCTAACTAAAGGACAAAACTCTTATTTAAAGGCTCCATGGCATAAAATCGCGGAATATTGTTTTACATTCCCTTGAAAACCTCCTATTGAGTGTACTGTCCCTCATGGAACATAGATTTAGCTCTTCAATCGAATTTCAGGGCATCGAAATTCATAAAGCTAGCTTCGCTGTGATCCCGCCTTTTACAAACATGTCCCTGATATCGCGGACTAAGGCCTCCGGCTTTTCAAATGAGGCAAAATGTCCTCCCTCCTCATGCCTTTTCTCGAACACTACTGGCCCCACTACAGAGGCAACGTTAGCAACTACATCTTCACGCAGAATAATGAATGGGGGGTTAGTAAATAATAGAGAGTCGGGAGTACTCACACGTCCTTCCCCATGAGCTCGGTAGGACGACCAAATCCCTAGGAAAATACGATAGTCCCAACGGGACCTTGCCATTCCACTCCAAGAGCTGCGTCATTTCCTCCCCTCCCCCGGTCTTGTGGAAAGTCTCGTAATAAATCCTTAAACTCGCATCTGCACCCGCCTCGCTGAACTGATAAATACTAACCCACGTCAGTACCTCGTCATCAGTCCAGTCGTACTCATCCGTCCAGTCCTTCAGCTTCTCATACACCCAAGCTAGAAGCGCGACCGGACTATCCGCCAGCGCGAAACCCGGCGTATGCGGTTTAGTAGTCTGGATCTGTCTGTACCCATTGCCTTCGTCGTTGTACCAGCTAGTGCGCTTGAGACCGGCCTTCTCGTGCGCCGAGTACCACCCTAGCACGTACTGGAGGATAAGCAGAGGGGATCTCAGGGGGTTGGGAGGCTTCGCCAAGATGAGATTTACATGCGATGCTATTACATGGGAGGGATATTGCAGCCCCATAGCTCGCGTGATCATGAAGCCCCAGTCACCGCCCTGGGTCGCGTATTTCTCGTAGCCAAGCCGCAGCATCAGCTTGTGGCAGACTTCGGCGTATTGCGCTAAACCGAAGCCCGGCTTCGAGGTGCGCTGCGAGAACCCGAAGTTTGGCAGCGACGGAGCGACGACGTGGAATACGGGTTCATCGTCTTCGGTCCCGGATGTGAGGAGGGGTAGAATCTTCGTGACTTCAAGGAAGCTCCCAGGCCCTGCTTATTATTAATAAAACAACCCTTAAAAGTAAACCTAATAGTGGTGTGAATAAAGAAGTTGGGTAGGCTTACATCCATGACAAAACAACAATGGTATAGCCCCTGGCTTGTCACCCTTCTTATGCACAAAGTGAATCTTGAGATCCTCATGTCCCTCCACGCCAATTGTCGTAGAGAATTGCGGAAGCTTTTCATTCAATTCGGCCTCGATACGCCGCCAGTCGTACTTATCCTGCCAAGTTCTGGCGAGCCGCTTGATATCGTCGAGCGGTGCACCATAATTCCGATCATTCGAGAAACTCGTTTCCGCCGGGAACGTTGCCAGTTCCAGCTTCGCCTTCAGTTTCTCCATCGCTACATCCGGCACCTTTATTTGATACGGTTCAACGGCATCGGAATTCATGATGATTGTCTGTGAATAACAATGTTGTAAAATTTACCCCTCTGGTGTGTAACCGGTTAACAGGTAGGTATTTAAATTGACACATGTTACTTCCATCCTTCCATCCTTCCGCCGACCCGCTCAGTAGCCACCCGAATATGCATCCTACATGTCCCCATCGCGATGTACGGATTTAATAAACCCCGAGAGCCCGGGTGAAATGCGAATACGGTAACAGCAATGATCTTTCAGTATAGTCCGTTCATGGATCACGCCAATTATAAAATCATAAAAGTTCTAGAAGTTTGGAGTATGATTGATAATAGGTACCTTTATGCATTCCGCTTATCATGCACCTAATGCCGTGCTATGTCAACTGCAGTACCGTATAACACTATTAGATAAACGATAGAATGAAGATTGAGATGACAGTTATTGTATTGAAAATTCTATTATTTAAGATAGACAACAGATATAAACGAATATACTATTACAAACGCACTCTCCGGTAGTGTTACGTAAGTGACACCACAAGAGAGTGTAGTCACATGAGATTCACGTGACTATCTGATAAACACCCATTTGATTAATTCCAACCGGCCTGCCTCAACACAACGTACATAAAATGATTTGCTTCCAAGACATGCGATTCGCGAAATATGCCATTGTCCCATCACCTGCCGGAGCGTTTGAAATCATCCTTATTTTATTAAAGGCTAGGTACCTATGTAGTCATATCACGCCGTTCAGTCTTAGGCAACTCAGACATCCACCATTCTTCGGCAAAGCGACAACCTCAATAATTGACTCCCGACCTTCACCATTCACCATTCCATAATCCGCACGTCTTCGACCCTGTCCCACACCAGCCCTATGATATCTTCCCCCACCTCCGCTCCTCTTGGATGGGTGCGGTCAGCCCAACCAGAGCTTCTGCATGAACTATGTTGCCTCTTCCTATCACGAGATGGGTATCGGGACGAAGCCGTTCTGGAAGAATTTCTAGAAGAACTACGTCTCCTGTCTCTTGCTCGGGGCGGGCTTCGCAACAGACTCTCACTGATTCTAGACAGGGCCCTCTGCCATGACTCGGGTCTACGCTCCTTGGAACGAGACCTCATGTTTCTCCGCCTATGTTCATGACCCCTTTCTCTAGAACAAGAACAGGACATCCTCCGCCTTCACCTAGGCTCATCGCCTCTTAACTCGCCCCTTGACCTAGAGCGTGAAGAGCGTGACACCCTCCGTCTCTCCTTTCCAGAATAAATATTCCCACCATTTCCCCTCCGCCTTTGCGAATAGGATTCCTAATCCCTATCCCTATCCCTGTCTCTCCCTCCACCATCCCGTCGTGCACGGGGAGGTAGCGATCTGCTACGACTCGAGCTATAACTATACCGCCTCCTCTTCACGTTGACGGGCGACGAGGGCGACCGACTATTATAACGGGGTCTCTTGCGCGGGGCGCTGCTAGCCGAACTCGAGTTCCTCCGCCGTCGCACAGGCAGTGGCGAGGGCGATGTTCTTGAAGGACGACCCCGTTGCGGAGGCGGAGATCGGGAACGCGAATAACTGGAGCCGCGGCGCTGACGGCGAGGTGGGGGGCTAACCGAATATGAATCTCGTCTAGCGGGTGCCCTCCGTGGCGGCGGACTACGACTAACTGGGGGTCTCGCTGCCGCTCTGCGAGGCGGTGGACTACGACTTCGCGAGGGTGTGTAAGAGCGGGATCGCATGGAGCCGCGGTCGCGACTGTATGAACGGGCTCTAGCAGCTCCCCGCGCCGGTGGGGGAGTCACAGATCTGTACCGTGAATGGCTAGAGTTCCGACGGCCCCGGGAGGGGTTCGGGGAAGCAGAATACTTCTTGCCGGTTCTTCGTGGGGAACGGCTCCTTGAAGAGCTGTAGGAGTATGAACGAGAGCGAGACGGGCTTCTGCTATACGACGGCGATCTGCCCCGCCTCGGCGGCGTTCGTGATAGCGAACGACCTCTATCGATTGCTCTCCGGGGAGGCGTGCGAGACCTAGACCTAGAGCGAGATGAATAAGAGGAACCAGTGTACGATGAGTAGCTTGATACAGAATCGGAGTCAGAATCATCAGCAGCAGGAGGCGCAGGAAGAGCCGGCTTCGGCATATTCGCCAAGTATTCTCTCATCTCCTCTGTCAGAGCGCCCATACCGATACTGGTAAAATAGTTGATCGAGAACCGGACGTTACGGGCGTTGTCGCGTGGGAAAAGCCCGGTGAGACTTTCTCGCAATTGTTCATCTCGCATCCGTTCACGTAGCTTTGTTAGACCCAGCTCCTCTGAGATCTCTTGGAATAAGATCTTGATGAAGATTCGACTGGCAGAAGTTGTCTCCTCTTCATTCAGATGGATGATCGACATAGCATGCCAGCCAATGGCGTCCGAAGCGAACATGTGACCAAAAAATCTAGCAATGTTTCGCAGTCGATTAGTTTCATATCGGTGGATTGTCTCGTAATACTTCTCGAAGCTCTGTGTGAAAAGATCGCACCATAGCCGATTAATTTTTGCGAATCTTTCTCCCATCAAGCCGTAGAACTTGGAGTAAGTTTTCTCTTGACTGCAGCACTCAACCACCATTGACGGTAGCTCTGGTTCTTGACCAGCTGGTATGTTGACCTTCATGAGCTTATGGACGCACTCTTCAGGGTCTATGCTGCTCATGATGGAGAGGTAAATGGTTTTACGAAGGTTCACCAGGTCAGTATTAGACTGATCCTTAATCTCCATTGCCTTCTGCTCCTCGTCTTCCTCTTCAGAGCTCTCGTCTTCATCATCATCTTCCTCGTCGTCACTTCCCTCGCCAAGAATCTCGGCTCTTAGTCTCTTATAGGCCGCTTCGTTCTCCTCCCATTCGGGGTCGTACTTGAAGATATTGAGTCCATCTTCGACATCGAGGTCGGCACTCAACTCGACTCGATGCGTAATCTGGTCCTCTTCCTCAATTAAATCCAACTCCTCCCTAATGGCGGGATTGTCCTTAAACTTATCTTTCCGGACTTGGAATAGAACCTCAATCATGAACTGGACTCTCTTATCTATATCCGCCTCGTGCAGAATGTTTCTGAACTGATCAAAGACGATATTCGCAATGGCCGGGTTCATTTCCTCCAGATGCTGTCCTACTTCCTTCGTCAGACCTACTGCAATTTCCACGCTGTCGTCTGTCGGCTTCTGCAGAAGGAGGATAAGCATCTGAGCAGCCAGCATCTCGTGGACAACTTGTTGATTGACCAGATGCGCAATGAACATCGTGGACGATAAGCAGACGGCCTTGTCATTCCGCTTAAAGGCTTTTCTGAATTGTATGACCAATCTCTTGACCAGTAACTCGCCAACCTGAGGTAACTTCGTGTTGACAATGGCAGCCATCGCTGCCAGGACCGGGGTAAATGGCAAACTAGCCGCCTGCGCCTTCATGATGCTTCTGCAGAAGAGACCTCGTCCTCTGACTAAATTCTCCTGGAACAATTCCGGGACAATGTGTTTTATATTCGAGACGTTGACCTTGTTGATAAGACCATTGATGCTTTTCTTCAACGCCTCCCAGGCCATGCGCTGATACTCCTTGCTCGTCTTATCCGTAATCTGGGCCTGCAACGCCCGCAGTCGCGCAGGCGGAATATAGGTTCCTCCCGATCGCATATTCAACAGTTTCTGATACTCGGCCTTGGCAGCTGCCTGCTTTTCCTCCTCGGTAGGCATCTTCGGCGGCGTGCGCTGACGAGGCGGCGAGCGTTGGTGGGTAGGGGATGGTCGGCGTGCGCGGTCCCGTGCAGGCCTATACCTATCGCCCCCATCTCGAGGCCGACCGCGATCGTTATCGCGACGGGGAGAGAGAGGGACAGAAACTTGATTTGACGAGGATTCGCCGAGATGGCGCGTCTCGACTTCCGCCATCGCGTGTTAGCACCGTTTAATGACTCTGCGCACTTGGTTAGAGAGCGGCTAAATAGAGGATCGGTCTACAGCGATATAATAGGCAGTTTTTGTTGGCAGAACGTTGTTATTAAAATAAGAAAGAAGTGTTATAGATGAAAAGATGAAATGGGCAAGGCGAAAGGTGACCGTAACCTAACTATAGGTAACCGTGACGAAACTTTTGACGAGGCTGGCCAAGTTTCTGGGTAAGTGGGGTCCTATATTACAATACGATTGGTTCGTCTTGCCCGCCCATGCAATTCAGGTACGGATTACAGTACATGTAGTACCCAAGCTGCCAAGTAAGGTACCTACATGTATCGTACCTGAGTTTATGGTAGGACGGTATCGCTCAATTCGTGTCGCGTCAAGTTTCAACGCAATTAAGATTTCTAGCCAGGTCACCACACCTCGCCTGATAGATACTAAGAGCGAATTCAACGGAGAAGAAGGCGCAAGCTCACAGACGAAGCCGTATAGATCATCAATCCATCCACCACGCTCTTTACCTTCGATTAATAATTATCCGGGCATTTACTAACTCGTAAATCGACAATGGTATGCACCCATCTCGAACCCCGTGTTGCGCACTGGATTATAGCTACAGCTTCTAACATCTATTCTACAGCTCGGCACTCTCGTCGGTCTCGCCATGCTTGTGGCTGCCTCCGTCGTCTTCCTCTACTACTCTATCTGGACGCTGGCTATGGTTCGTTACTTGCATTCTCCCCATTACCACTACATAACTTTCCTCCTCTAGCCACCTCATCTCTCTCCTTTTCCTTTTCCTATCCCCTCGTCTCCTCCTGTATGAACCGGGGTCTAACAACCGCCTATAGCCCTTCGTCGACTCCGATCACCCGCTCCAAAATTTCTTCCCGCCGCGTGTCTGGGCTATCCGCATACCCGTCATCCTGATCCTGCTCGGCTCCGCCGTCGTCGGATCCTTCCTCAGCGTCGTGATGATCCGCAGCAACAGAAAGAAGGCTGCCAAGGCCAAGGCTGCCGCCTCAAAGAAGAAGGCGTAGATTGTAATCTCTGTTGGGATTGTGGAGTGATATATCGGTCTGGATCAGGGCTTGTGCGAATAGGAGTCAGGTAGAGGGAAATTTGGATGGCTCAGGGGTAGTAGCTCCGCGACTACATATTCAATATGCTATGACAAACGCTATACTGAATCAGATGGCTAGGTCACATCGCAAAATTTACCAAATTCTAATACCAAAAAATGACCATACAGTCAACACAATCTATGTTCGCAGGATAAAAACGCCAAGGTAACTTAATGGTATCTAATTGAGTTGTGTTCAACTCCTTATCGACGAGGGGGCTCTATATATCTCTCGTGTCTCGGTAATGCAACATGATGATTTATGCAATAACTCCGGATCCCACTGTTCCGTCCCATCCAAATCCCAATCCAGATAAAAAGCGAGGGTGCGATAGGATGCTTCGTCGCAAGATGGCTTCATTTCATGGCCCCTCGCAAACGTTTGCGCAGTCTGAGCATCCAACTCAGTGTTGAAACCACGACGCTCATACCAGTAACCCAGAGTCAACTCCTCGAATCAAACTCTCTGGTCCGCAAAATCAAGCACTTCGCAATCATCCTCGAAGAATCCATCCTCATCAGCTTCTGCCGGCCTATTTCCGCCTCTGCGACGTCGGGTTGTAACAACTATCTGCTCGTCATGCTCGCCAACTTGGAGCACTCGTTCCATAGCTGATGCTGGCAGAGCTCGGTGATCATCGATACTATTGCTAATGTCCTCGTCCATCAAACTTGCTAGCCCCGCATTCACCATCGTCCCGTTTATAGTCTGTCCGAAAGCCCAAGGCTGGTTCAATGAAGTCGTAGTTTGGCGATGTTTTCTGTATCTAGGCGTGTCCTCCAACGTTGTAGCGGCAAGGAGGCGAGATACCGAACTGGCGAGATCATCACCATATACGTATAAACCCACCCGTCTATCAGTATGGAAAGGCTGGTAAGGCGCGCTGGACTCTATCTCAGCTTGCGGGATAGAAGCCTCTGGACTGTAATCAGAATCGACGGTTTGAGGTCGTGGATTAAAAACCAGTGTGTTGCCACCCTCATATTCTTGGTTGGTAAGATCAAGGTCTTCGATGGGGTCGATGATTTGCTTGATGGACGGTGCGATCAGATCGTCGGGGAGGTTCTTCAATTTGAAGTCCCTGTATTTATTGCTACGATGGTAACGCGGTTTGTCCTTTCCGACTTGTGGTTTTCTACTCTTGCCGGGAAATGTCCTTACTAACCCGTCTCCTAGCACAAACAACGTATGATATTTCCTACCTGTAATCCACGTGGCACAAAACGGACCAGGCGCCATACTCCCTGGTGGCAGGCTAACACGATTCTCGCCGGTATGACGTAGCTGGTTGATGGCAGTTCCGGCATTGCCTAGGGAATGGCTAATTCCTGCGGCAAGTACTTTTCCTCCATAACTAGCGTGGTTCATGATAGTAGGCGTCGTTTGCGCGTTTGAACTACTACGTCGCTGGCGAGAGGTAAGAGTGCGGGTAGCATCGTAAGCAGAGCTGAGCGCGTTCGATGCCAACGAAACAGCCGACTGTGCATTTTCGGAACCTTTAGGTGATGCATCCTGGACTCTAACTCGGCGGCGGGGAGGTGGCCATGTGTAAGCACTCGATGGCATATCCAACAAGTGTACAGTGCCTCTTTCGGTCACCATCGCGGCTCGCTCTCCGTTCGGCTTTGCCCATGCAACATCCACTATCCTCGCAACGGTCATTCGTGAAAATTGTGCAACTTGCCTCACTCGCGTCGTGTGGCCATTATTCGGCTGCGAATTCTGCAGGGCGGAAGACTTCGTATATTGAATACGCATCAGATCCCACACAGTCTGAACGTCTCCTTTGCTGCTCGCAGTGAAGAGAGATAACCCAGTCGGCGAGAAAGACAAAAAGCTACAACCAAGCGGTGCTTTGAACGTAGTGACATGGTGCATCGTACTCGAGTTTGGCAAACTTTGCAGATCCAAAATCGACACAAGGCCTGGTTCCTTAGTCACTGCTTGGCCGGGTACGCCGTATGTTGGAGGGAACTGAGAAGCATCTGATCTCCCAGAATACCCTCCATTCCAAGGAGGGGAGCCCATCTGGGGCTGTCGGGACTGTGTTTGCTGGCCAGGCTTAGACCAATAATTTTTCCAGAGCTGAGCCGACTGCTTCCCGACCCAACGGGCTCCTTGTAGCAAATCTTGGGTGGTCTCTCTCATGATGCGATTCATCATGCCATCTGGCACGGGCTGGTCGACATCCGAACTCTCATTTGGTAAGATAGGAGGCACTAGGGCGTTCAAGCCGGGCGCTTTCCCTTCCAGCGGTACCGGTATAAATGGACTGAGCGATTTTTGAGGCGATGGTGCTGGCGGACAATATGCCAACCATCGACCGTTAAGCGATATGATTGGCATCTGCGAACGCTTGCCAGTCGGGAATTGGCTCAGATTCCTTTCCTTCTCGGGAGTTGAATCGCCGTTCAAACTCGTCCACAACTTACCTACACAGCAGAACTGATAGCCAGGCTCACGTCCGGATGTTACCTGCCGATAAATCCAGCACTCGCCCGTGGTTCCAGAAGAAACAACAATACTCCCAGCATCAGCGCGGATCTGAAAAGCACCGGCTGGCGGAGGACTTCGGAAGATGGGGTTCGATACTAGAGTCTTGATGGGAGCCTTCGGTGCTTGCAGGAGCACATCAACCAGCCTATTCGTCGCCAAAGAATACACCTCGACAGTAGTTTGATAGGCATCGATTATTGGCAAAGTCTTTGCAGTGTTGATCTGCCGCTGGTTGCTGTCTGACTGGGGTGTGTGAATACCATCTAAACGAGGGCTAGGTGAGCCATCGGAATGGGGCTCAACGGCTATCTCAGGAGCGCTCTGGGGTATCACTGGCCCATGAATAACAAGAGCGATCAAAGGAAAGATCCCGTATGGATCTGGTGTGCCATTCCATGGTAAAATCTTGGCGTCGTAAACACCACCTCGCAACCCTTTCAAGCTAGCCAGTGGCTCAACGGCATGTTTTGTAACGCTGTAAATGTCGATACCGCCTTCATAACCTGCAAGAACAACATTGCCACTACCCGTGGCGTGAGCCCCGTCCGGGTTGGGAAGAGTGTCAAAGCCAAAGTAGAAGCCTCTTTCGCCCGGCTTCAAGCCAGACTTGGGATTCAAATCAAAGTCGATGTCGGGAGCCCCGTAGAAATGAGCTTGAGGATGGTGAGGCAGTGGCGGATGGGACCCAACCCGCGGGGGAGGAAATGGGGAATGCATTGAACTTCTCCGCACTCCAGGGGGCGATGACGCTTGAGACCGAATATCATTCGTGTGGTAATGCGAGTCCAACTGAAAACTCAAGGGGCGCCTGATGCTGTTCGGAGGGGAGGCTGAATACGCGTTATTATTAACAAACTGCTGCCGTTGCTGCTGCATGCTCCAAGTATAAGGCAAGGCTCGTTGGTCTTCGTATGACGAAGGCTGAGTTGGTGGCGAGTCCCCCATGATACTTATCAAGTTCGACGGTGAGCCAGCGAAGGGTGCCATCGCTCTCGCCCATTCAGTAGCACTTGGCGCTGTGCTAGCAGACACCGAGGTTGTCGAGACCGCATCCAACAACGGGGAGACTGCCACGTTACCGTTCATAGGGATCGATGCGGGAGTTGCGGCGTTCAGCTCTGGGGAGCGGGCCAGAGGAGAATCGTCAAAGGGCGGGGATGCATCTTTGGCACCGCTGCCATCACTAATTTACAGTTAATGTCGATTCCATCCACAAGAGCCCAAACAGTCATCCAGTAGACAACTCGATTGTTACTATACAGGACTTGAGAAAACGTACGTAAACTTAGCTCCATGTCTCGTCACCGCTGCAACAACCCCACCACTATCCTTGACATTCTTGTCCTTCTTCTTTGAACCTGGCGCATCACTTCCAGTAAGCTTTTGTTTTCGTTTATTACGACTCTTCCTCCCCACGGAGGAGGACGAGGTTGGAGAAGTATCGCGGGTGGACGAACCGGGCATAGGATGGTGCTAGCAGGATAGCTGGGGCAGTTTCCTGCTCGCCAGCGGAGGAGCTCGAGGATGAGCTCGACTAGCAGCACAAGGGGTCGCAAAGGCTATCGCAAACAAGGTACCGTGGGAAGTAAGGTTAGAAATCGGACAGTATCGCAAATAAAGATGATTGTCAGGTCTAGCTACTAAGAGTTGATTCGATGAAGAGTCGGGAGGACAAAAAAAAGACAAAACGCGTTGTACACGATCGACGATGAGCAACAGGAGGCCGAAGCTACCTAGGTTTAGGAGGAGAAACACAAAGGAGAAGACGCAGGTTGCCGAGTAGAACGGCAACGAATTATTATGATATTGTAGGACCCTTTCATAAAAAGGGATCAAAATGATTATGCCAGCACTGCTGTATGATATTCACAGAAGGGTATCGAATCTATGTGAGTGTTGTTCCGCTTGATGATAAGAGAGATGGATATAGTATAGCCAGTCTAGAGAGCGAGGTGAGGGAAAACAGTTCAGGAACCAGGATGCGGATGTATGACTCGTCGGAGCGAGGCACGTCCCCTATACTAAGGTGCAGATGGAAGGCGGGGCAGCTATGGCACATATGTACATACGTCGAGGTGCACTACCGTACAATATAACGGGGAAGAAGGCGAGGGGGGGATGATGCATAGTAGTGGGATGGGATGATGGAGACTACCTAATGATCCGACAGGGGCTGAGGGGGTAGGTCTACGTGTAAATCACTAATCTGGCAAGTTGTACATATGTATTCTGTAGCCTGTAGATAGACACGATAGGTCAATGTGGGGGGAGGAGGTCAAACAGTCCGGGGGTCCAAGGCAAGGAACAGGGTCGCTGTACCGTACTGTACATAGGTATGTACACTACATACATACGTTAATATGGACCTTATCAAGTCGCTGCGCTGTGATGCTATTAAGTTTTGTTGAAGAATGCATAAAAGCAAGGGGTTTTTGTGTGGTCGGGATATGTGAAAATTGCATAAATGCTACCTGTTACGAGGTAGACATGTCCGAAGGATACAGTCGGTAGATACATGTACCGTATATACATGTATTTGATGTTCTCAACTTCAATTCAAATTACATACATACATGTACATACATACGCCTACATGTGTATACATAGCACTGAGTCTTAGGGATAGCTACATGTAGGTAGGTACACTTTTTATGTTGTATCGCATTTACACTACCCCCTAACGTACATCAATGTATAGGTAATGAACAATAAAATACCTACGTGTAACTCAGGTCCAACTGATTTTAAGATACGGGACGATAAGTCGGGGGCGGCAACCTTGGAACAGACCAGTTTCCAATGTACCGTATGAGCGATGCACATGCACAATCAGCTGAAGACTACATGTAGTTCGCCCACCTAGGAATGCCCGCTCAAATGTGCTATACTATGTTATGTTGTATTTCGTTGTGCTTGCTGTGCTACGTCGAGCTGAGCTGAGCTGAGCTGGAATAAAATCCGCATCTGTCAGCAGCTTCTTGGCCCTGTCTGATGAATAGGCGAAATATCAAACCGGTGATGATTATACGATGTCGATGTATTCCTGTGAGTCTTGTGGTTCATAGCTGTGACATTACGTCATCCACTCTTTAAAATATAAACTCCTATTAGAGTCTGATTCAAAAGGGAGCACTGGAACAAAACGTAGATCCACAAGAAACCCGGAGCAAAGTGGCTTTGAGGTCACAGATAATGAATTCTAATACTAAATAATCCATATGCCTGCACATGATTTCATCACGAGATTCATTGTCATCATCGTAATCCGCCCGCCACCCAGCCAGAAGCTCCCCGCACTCGTTTTCTCATTTGCCATCGTGATCATAACCACTGTTGATCTAATATGGAGGGGGCTACTGGGTCAGCTGATACATTTAGAAGGCCAAAGCCACCACGGGAGCAGTTTTTACTATTCCTAGGTAGAATTGGGTATATGAGATTCCTCTGTGAAGTTTCTCGGTATGTGCATACATACATCCATGGATGCATGTACGATCTACCTAACTTACATGTAGGTAGGTCTCAGGTACATAGTATTGTGTAAATACCTCGAGGTCAGATAATAAACTCAAAGTTCCCATCATGACAAAAGTCATAAGGTATTATTGCACCATCTTAAAATCTGATTGACAACAGATTAGCCAAGTGTCATATCCACATTTATCAGTCAATACCTATGTCACTTAATCAATTAAAAATTTATGAGGGTAAATTGAGCAAGTGTGTGACATGAAAATTATTACAATGGAAGAGATTATCTGCTCTTATACAGCTCGCCTGTGTAAATAGACCTGATACAGCTGATACTTTAGCTTGCCAGCGTCCTCCTTCAACACCGCGCGGCCCGCCCACGACACCGCCTGCTGCTCTCCATTTCTCGTGACCATATCAAGAGAACCATGAATCATATACTCAACAGCAATCCCTTCACTACCGTCAATACCTCCGAAGGAAGCCGGAAACACTTTCTCTGGCTTATGCCTCCGTTTTTCTACCTGCTCCCACATGCCCTGGCGTAGACGTCGGATCGCTGATCAGAACACTGGGGTTAGCTCCTCACAGAAAGCCATGCGAGTCCTTATTCCATACCGTCAGTTCCTTTAGCCGACTTATCGCCAATGATAACCACGGCGTCAGGTAAGAAGCAGCCTACCCACTCCTCATTTTTCGACGGGTCATCCGACGTGGCATAGAATCTCGCTATGAAGTCCTTAACTCTTTCATGCGCTGCGTGATCGGATGGGAATTCGGGGATGTAGCTGTTAGAGGAGGCCATCCTGGAGGCTCATGTGCAGGTAGAAATCGTAGAAATTGCGGTTCTCTACAGCCTGGGCATGGGAGAAGATAACTTGGAAATGCGCAGCCCTCAATCCGGAGAATAGAATAACCCAGGTAGAAAGGTGTGTGACGTTCGCGATTAACTTTAACTTCAACGTAGAGCGAATTACTTCAGTATAAATATAGTCCAAATGAAATGCGACAGAAATCATCACCTTCCAATATCTAGGTTAATAGTTTTCTATGTTCAAGCAAGGAAACATTAGAGTTTAGTTGAGCGATTCCACTAAAATACTTAAAATATCCGCATGAAAACGATTGTCAAGACCATTGGATGCAACTTTTTAATAATGCAAGAATTAAATTATCTCGAGCTGCGTGCAGTACCGCGCCTGTACATGATAATTCGCCCAGCAAACAGCTATACATGAGGATAACCTAACCATAACCATTCTATGCTATCTTTCCCCTGGCTTGACATTCCAGAAGGTAGAGCCATTCTCAATGCCGCAGTATTGACTTGTCCATATCAGGAGAAAGGAAACCGCATAGGAATATGCTTCCAGATTCTCGGCTGGGATAGGTTTTGGACATAGCAACACCCCACCCCTTCTTCCACCCCATTTCCGGTGACTCTAAGCGACCATAACCCTCGAGGCCATGCCGGATGAGTTGCAACTTTTATTGTAGAGAAAACGGGCTTGATAATAAGCTGAGGTTGGTTGCGTAGGGTGAGGGAATTCTGATTCGCAACAAATAACGCAAGACTACGTTTTAACGTAGAAACCTCAATATTCCTGAATCCACAGAGGTCAACACTATAGCATGAGCCATCCTAAATCCTCCACCCCTTTTATGCTGGCCTCTGAGGCGGGAATTGTGCCAGGGCATCCTAATTCTAGGCTCGAAAGCTTCTAGACTAGTACCTGACAAGGAGCGACCCATGACCAAGGAAAACCCGGAGGTATCGGATAAAGCGTTAGTAGAGTGAAAGGTGTATCATATCAAAGCAGAGGTGCGTGAGGGAGGGAACAAGGCTGAACATTGTATGACCTCGTATAGGTGGTTGGTCATCACATCTTGATACCCCGGGAATTCACCTCTCCTCTTCCTCCGATATTCAGCAAGACACGGCATTCAGGGCAGTACCACTTCGTCGTGCGTGCCGGTATCTCAGTAAGTCCCACGCATTCGAGATGGAACCATTCTTGCTTGCAGTTCTGTACGTGGGGCGTGGTTAGTTTCTTAACGCGTGCTCTCTTGACATCACGTGCTGGGGTTGCAGTAGTCTTCGTTGCGCTCACATCAACATTATCGCACTGTATCATAGTGCCGAAGCTAACTCTGTTGCAAAGACAATATCGCGGCTCCTCGGGATCGATGACGTTTCCGTCATCGTCCACCTCCACCTCGACTTCCAGTTCAGCTTGTTGGCTTGCGCCTCTCTCCTTCTTAGGATTGCCGCGAGCTTTCTTGCGTGGTGCTGCCTTGCGCTTTCCTATAGCGCTGGTGCCGCCTGAATTTGTAGTCACTACACCTGGAGCAGGTCGCTTGGTGCGTTTGCTAGGCTGCCGCAGTTCCGGAGCCGGCGTATTTCGTGCAGTGCTCGTGCGTCGCGGCCGTTCAACCGCAAGAGTCGGGACGGGTTCTTGGCTCGCAGCTTTACCACGCGAGGTAGGCCGGCGAGAAGGTGCTGGTTGCGGTTCGGGTGCAGGAGTGGCTGTTGGAGTATTGCTCCGAGAGCTGGACTGCCTAGGGTTAGCTGAAGCGGGGGCGGGGGTTGGTTGCAGGTTCTGTCTAGTTTCTCGTTTGGGCATCTCCCGAACTGGAGGGGGAATAGGAGTCGTTGAGGTCTTGATGGGCGGTAGAACAGGATTCTCCGCAGGTGGCTTGACGGGCACCGTCGTCGTAACACTAGAGGGCGGCGCCGGGCTTGTTGTCGAAGAAGAAGCAGCCGACCTGGTTGTCACCATGGGAGTGTCAGAAGAAACCGGGACGGGTATTGGTACCGGTGTCTTCGACGTAGTAGAAACCTGAGGAATCTTGCCTAGCTGTGGAATTGGAATAGGGGTCTCCGTAGGCGCAGGTGGTGGAGGTGGAGGCGGAACCGACGGAGGTCGAGTGAGTTGCGGTAGGGGGATGGGAGTCTCTGTTTTAGTCCGCTTTAGCTGAGGCCTCTCAGGTTGGCTGGGCGATGGATTTGCGGGCAGGCTCTGAGCTCCCTCGGTTTTTTCTGCAACAGGGGTCTCCGACATCGAGTTGCGCTTTCGCTTCCTCGTCTTAGACTTATTGGCATTGGTTTTGCCTTGGCTCTGATTTGATTCAGTCGGTCTTTCGTGGCCCCCAGTGACGGATGGAGAAGCCTCATGGGCCCAAAACACACGAGCAGCCTCCATCATCTTCCTAGCTGATTCTTCTGCTTCCTCGGCGGCTATTCTTGCCAGGGATTCACGTTTCAGCTTCTTGGCCTCATTTAACTTCATGCCGCGGTTGCTTAACTGTACCTCGTCTGCTGTCAGAGCTTCAGCGCTAATAGCACCTTCGGGGGGATGCTGAGTACCAGATTCAGCATCAACCACCGGGGCCGGAAGGGCTGGTTCAAAAGGCTTCCCCTCCTCTTCGGCTTTCTTCTGGGCAGCCCTATAGGCTTCAACACCGCGGCCCAAGTTTTTGAGTTCTCGAGCTATCATAGTGTCACTCGGGTTCCATACTGCATTCTTCTTCATGCGCTTGCGTAATTTCGCAAGTTCGTATGGCGTCAGTTGAAGCCACGGAGCGTCGGCGCTACCCGGAATCGCGTTCTCAGGTGGTGGTTTGAGTTGTGCCAACGCACTGCTCGTAGACATCATGGGCATGGCATTATCGGACCTATTTGTAGATGCTCGAGGAGGTCGCGGTGGCTTGGGGATCTTCTGCTTGAGAGGTTTGGGGGATTTCGGAGGTTTAACCACTTTGATGCGAGCTGATGGAGTCGTAACACGCCTCGGAGATGACATAGATATCTCTTCCTCTTCCTCGTCGTCTAAGCTTTCGTCACTCAAGGAGCTATAGGCATTAAAATCAATTTCGTAAGGCGCAAGTACCTCGCCGGGGACCGTGATTCGAGGTGGTCTCTGGATTTTCTGTCCATTGCTGTCAAGCCGAAGAGTGATCTTAGGAGTGCGAACCATCTGCGGGGACTTAACCTGGGAGGGACTCTTCTGTTCCTCTGCAGTAGGGAAATTATCGAGCATAGCTTGAAGTTTCGCGAGGATGGTCTTTGCTCTATTGTAATGCCTGATTACATTTTCATGAATGCGGACAGCTTCAGCGTGTGAAAAGACGCGAGAACTAACGGCGCGATTCAGATTTTCGGATATCTCTTGGCGTAGCTTGACAGGTGCGGGACGCTGATCGGCGGGCAAAGTTGGCAGCTTCGCCCATATAGTAGTGAGGTCATTCACGGTTGCCGAAGCCTCGAGGTAGGCTTTGTCAAGCTTTCCGATGAGAGTAAGAGATCGCATCATGTCGGATGAGAGGTATTCGGTGAAATCGAGGAAATCGGTGACAGTAGCTTGAGCATCTGGATCGGCGCGCATGTTGAGCGATTCAAGGCTATTGTTGGGAGCAACCAATGACGGCATAGTCTGAGGTAAGGCGCTGGCGTCTTTGTTCTTCGGGGAGATATCCCCATCAAGCTCCCCACCTTTGTCGCCGTTTGCTTCTACTGCAGTCGCCATGGCCGCGACGCAGATTACAAGAGCTAGTTGACAAGTGTTGATATGAGGGCAGTACGAGACGCTTTATTGAATAAGGATGGTGAAGACGATGGAGAATAATGATTGTCGGTCGATGATATAGTGAAGTTTATGGGGTGCTACGCGAAAGCGGTTGAAGTTGAAATGTGATGGGAAGTTGTCGCGTCAAGCTTAGGGGTCCGAGCTCTTGGATCTCTGCTTGGCGTTGCGGGTGTGGCTTGCTCTGAAGCTGTATTGGCTGTACATATGTACAGTAAAAAGGTGGGGAATACCTTCCGTCGGCAAAATATCGGATGGGGATGGGGATGGGGTTGGCGGGTACTCCGTGTACCGTACGTACATGTACAGTACACACACGGGGATGACAGGATAAAAGGTGGTAATGGATTAATGTTGTTTTTCTCAAGTTTCTCGTATTACAGTACATACAGATTAGATTCCTTCCCTTTTAAGCCAATAGGGCACGTGCACGCCCCACACGGGCTGCCTCCATTGTAGTGCATAGATCTTGCAAGTCTCACGTAAAGCATTTATTGAGTACTTAACCATCTCACTTCTTTTCATGCCTATTAACCAAACACTAAACTGGATTTCTTTTACAAAATGCCTTCTACCAGTATACATGTATCCATATCCCTTGACTTTCAAATAAGCACTCAATACCCCGGATTCCAAGAGACTAGGGTTGCAGATGTCGGCGGCTGAATGAGCGCAGGCTCGAATGAGTGGATCGAAATCCTGTAGTGGTGCCCCTATTAGCCTGTCTGCACTTAATCTCCAAATTGAATATGATACGAAATATAATACGAAGCTCCGGCAATTATTCAGAAGCTACGAGCCGAAGTGCTATGGAATATTGAAATAATCCATGTCCCGTCTCTCTTATATAGCTACCTAGGTAGCTATCATTCGTACTCTCAGCATATGGTGTGCATGTAGCTTCTGGGTATTGAACATCGAAGATGGTGGCCGTCATTACCTTTCTTACACTACTATTGCCAGTAGTAGGAGGCGTATCCCCAATAAATAAGGAATCTAGGAAACGTCCAATAATTCTAGACAAATCTGGCGGGTTCACAGTGGGAGGAAAGGTCATTAGCAGCCCCATCTTTCCTAATAACACGCTCTCATGCGATCATGGGTACATGGAATACTTCATTCCTTGGAGACCACGAAAGACGAGTCTTGTAATGTGGCACAGCGCAACTACCCAGGCCTTCCAGAACCGTTGGGACGGCGGCGAAGGCTACAAGGACATGTTCTTACGCCGCCGCTATCCCGTCTACCTTTGGGACGGACCCCGCGTTGGCCGGGCTAACTGGGCTTGTGAACCATACCTCTACACGCCCTCTTACCGAGATCAAGGAAATTTTGTGGCCTGGAATTTCGGCCCATCATACCCAAACTTTTGGCCGGGAGTGCAGTTCCCAACGTGGGACCGCGAAGCATGGCAGCAAGCAACTAGTTCTCGCTATGTCGAATTTGACTCGAACAAGAATGTCCACCTAGAATCGGAAGCGGCAGCCGTTGCAGCAGACTCAGGTCGGCTCGGCGATAGCATCGTCTATCTCACCAATTCCGCGTCCGGTCTACGCGCCCAGATGACGGTCGTAAAGAGTAACTCGACAAATATCAAAGGCATCGTCGCCTATGAGTCTTACGGTTACGTGTTCCCCGACACAGCTAATATCACAGCCGGAGAGCCATTCGGACCTATGATTGTCCCCCTCGAGGACTTTAAGAAGTTGGCAAAGCTGCCGGCTATCCAATTCGTATGGGGGGATCACAGAGACGACACCTTTCCATTCGTCCGTCAGGCTAGACAAGCAGCCAAGCTGATTAATCAGTATGGTGGAAATGCAAAGCTCTTTTTCCTAACAAAGGATGCAGGACTTAAGGGGAACACTCACAGCGCGTTCGCAGACATGAATAACGGCGAAGTGGCTGATCTTCTTGATGACTTCCTCGGGAAATATGACTTAGATGGCTATAATACAGAGGCAGATGACGATGTCGACGATTCGCTTCGGGAGTGGCTAAAAGTAGGTTCTTAAGTGACCGAAAGCCCGCTTCTATACATCTGTCGCTCCACGCCTTTGCAAGCCACGCAGACCAAATTACATATATTTCACAATATTCTAAAATGGTGCAGTAAAATCATAAGCCGTAGGCTAAGAGCCTAGGACAATATATATAGTGCCTATATACTAGAGATATAAGTGCAATAATGGGGGCTTGTTTATTGGGTCCGCGCGTCTAACCTGAAGATAATCATTAAGAGTCGTGGCATGTACGTTAGTTGTTCCTAGTTTATAAGGTATCATAATGCGGGCCTTACATTAGGGGCGAAGACAATCTTGTTGCGTAGAAAATCTCAAAGCCATTTGCCTAGTGTCGTGGTGTACATACCTTTCGAGACTTCTTTGTTCTTAGGTCTCCTCTTTCCAATAGACCTAAACCTCCAATATTCAAATCTCTTTAGATCAACCCCTCAACAGGTCTCTCTATACCTCCCATAGGACCATCTCCTGATGGCTTCTACTACTACTATTTCAAAGAGATTCACAGGATATACTCGTCCAGCCTAGAGAAATAAATTGAAAGAGTAGAGCTGAACTCTGCTGCTCACCACTGTAAATTAGTGGCGCAAAATATATAAATGCATATAGGAGAAAGAGGAAGCCAAGACATAATTTCAAACAAGAAGGCCTGAAAATTCAGAATAGCGTATTTTTACCAACTAAGGTCGGGCTTGTGGAATGCTATGTTATGTTATGATGAGTTACGTGTAAGTGTATTATCAGATATACCCATGCATTATGACTCGAAGCCCGTACTATAAACTCATAGATACCAAGGGATATTCTGGTCCTAGCCCTAACAACTATAGCGCATCGTACATTTATATAGATTGTCTAGGTGGATAAAAACGATTCAGGGCCCTGCAATTTAGGGAATAATATTTTAAGATATTAACCGGAGGGCCCTTGTTCTGCTAATAGCTAACATTGAGAGCCCATTACGCAGCAGTCCTCCAAGCGGCGTAACTCATTTAGAAAGTCAAAATAGAATAACTTCTCTCCTTCGCCTTCAGCAGAGCTCTCCTAGGGTTTGGAGCGACCTACCTAGCAGCCTACATGGGTAATTGGATTTGTTTGTCATGGATTGTAATAGACACAGGCCAATCATTGCACAGGTCCATTACCAGTTGCGGTAATATGCTGTATAGTATTGTTACCATGGACGAACCGTGACAAATCCCGCTAATTCTCTTTCAATGATAAGCCAAATGGGTCTCAGGCGACTGAAATCTGTTCCTAGGTCATAATAAAATATCACGGCAGCAATATCGTGATAAGGGGGAACACAACCATTTAAACCTTCAGGCATTTTCTTTGTGGTCTTACAAGCAGATCGCCTCTCCCACATTCCTTGCGCCTGTGAAATCCATCATATTCTTCCCATTGTGTAGGATCTATTATATGGGTACCCAAGATACCTCTTTTCAGACTGGCCAGACGCCATGTTTGTGTTTAGAAGCGGTAAAGTAAATGTCAAGAAAGAGTACAGAGTATATCGTGTTTTGCCAATACATCCAGCTCCGCAAATACGACACGAACACACCTTATCCCGAGATACGCCTCTCCCTAACCGTTTCACCATTGATGTAATGTTCCGCTACTTCCTCTTTTTGCTTCCGATACTCTCTTATACTATACCTCATTTCAAACTACTTCACTCACGTCCACAGTTAAGTGCTAGGCTGCTTAGCCACTCCCAACAGCACCAAGCCCCAATCCCGTCACAGCCGCTGCGAGCACCCAGACGCCGCTCCAAGCCGCTGCGCCCGGTGTCTCCACGCCCTCAATAGTGAATCGTGTCTGCAGGAAGGTATTCATTCCCGTAACTAGCATCAGCAACACAGTGCGCTGAATAACGACTTTCGTCGGAGGGGTCCAGCCCCAGAAGTTCCAGCGGACCGTCTCCTTCAGACTAGCATTTACCGGGTCGAACTTGTTCCAGTCTTCCTTCGTGGGGATAGGTGTTGCTTCGGCGGGGGTAAACACGAACGCGCGCGCTGCGAACCCAAGGACCAGTGTCACGGGTAGTAGGCCGACGTATGTCGCCTCGTGCGCGGAGGCGATTGACGGTAGGCTGGTGAAGTGCACTACGAGGTATGAGGGGAGATATGTGGCGTACGCGAAGAAGAGTGTCACGCTATAGATGGCGCCAGCGAGAAGAGTGGTGAGCAGCGTGATAGAACGGTCGGTCACGATATCGGCATTGGGTGCGTGTTTTGGGTCGGCGTGCGCTGTGGATAGCGGGCGAAGAAGACGGAAGGGGAGGTATGTTGCGAGGGCTTCAATAATAAGTGTTAAGAGGAGAGCACTGAGTGGTGCTTCATAGAAGGCATAGAGTAGGTAGAGCTGTAGTAGGTGTTAGTCCCGTTGCTTGGTCCAATGAAAAATAAATCCTGGAGCTATAGGCAAGGTCTCGGGTGTAATTGATTCAATGTTCATTTTAACTTACAAGAGGGCCATGTGACAAGAGATTCAATGCTGTGATGTCGTAGCCGTCGTAGTTGCCAAACCATCCCAGCGCAAGTTCGAATCTAAGGATAATTTAAAAAAAGGACATGGTTAGTTACGTCATAAAACATCCGAAGCCGCACACGCACACGCGCAAGCTCGAATGTCCATATTGTATGAGAAGCAACTCACATTCTCCAACCCACGACCAGTCCCCAATCGCTCCAGGTATTCAGAACTCTTGCGTGCGGAACCAACGGGCCCTTGGTGTAGTGCCAAGTCAACGTGTATCCCAGGGCTGTGAGCGACAAGCTTAGAACGGCCACGAGCGGGAACTGGATTAGTTGCGGCAGCTTTGAGTTAGTGATACTGGATTGAGCACCATCTCGTCCCGAAGGTGAGATCGTTGGGCCCTCGTTCTTGGTGATGGTTACGACGGTCGGCGTGGGCTGTACAGATGGCGTAGGTTCCGCGCTTTCCTCTGCGCGCGTCTGTTTTCTGGTTCGCATCTTGCTTGCCTGCCTGCTTGTATCGTATGATTTGCAACTACGTGATTGGTAATAGGTAAGAATCTCCTGGAGGTAAAAGGGATATCCGATATACTACGATATGATAGTAGATGAATTAAAGAATTATTAAGTCGGCTTGATGCGCTCGCGTGCTGCTCAGACCTAGAAATGATATTGGTGAGAAATTGTGGTGATGGAACAATTGATTGAGAAAGAAGTAGCTACAACATACATATGTAGGGTGCTAGGTATGTATGTTATGTACCTACATATACTACATAGGTACATAGCTAGAGGTGAGCTTAAAATGCAGGTGGGATTTATGTACCTACATACATACATACCTAAACCTTAGGTTCAGCTTCGAAGTTCGTACATCACTGTGGATACGGATACCTAGTAGCGGGGTGAGTCGGGGGGGAAACTGGGGAGGAATTGGCAATCAAGCTCAGAAGCTCTCTATTAGCTGCTCGTTTTTTCTTTTTCTTTTTTGTATGTGGGGAAGAACTTGAGAGAGTGTACCTACCATACTTACGGTACACATTCATGTTACTTAGGGCTGCTAGGTATGTTCTAAGCACCAAGTGACGTCTGTCTGTCTAGGTACTCTTCTCTCAAGCCGCCTTACCAACAACCCCACTGTCTGGCTGATCGACAACAAACCTCGCTTCTCAAAAGGATGCCGGTTCCTCGATTCTCGACTTGCTTGTCTTCCCTATTTTCTAATTCTCATCTTTCTCCCTTATCCCGTGCTACGTTTTCTTCAACTCAAGGCAGCTATCCTTGAATATTCCTTGTATTCGTTGATCCGACGCGCCGTCCCGTTTGTAGCTATCTATGCAAACGTGTAGCCCCGTGCAGATCACCAGCTTCATAACTCCGCAGCTCCGTTACGTGTAAAACGGGCGAGTCCGGTAAAGAAAATCTCGGTAGCTTCAGTAGGCTCAGTTTCTTGGAACACCCCAAATTAATATACAGCCCAATCATTCAGCCGGCATTCAAATGTATGATGAGGCCAACATCTTCATCTTCCAGTAAGTCAAGAAAACTTCATCTGAATCGGCTTTCATTTGTAAAGAACAAGTGGGTGTTTGGGGTCCTATTATCAGACATTACACTCTCTTTGCCCTCCCATGAAACCCGTCCTCGCCCTAGAATTTCGACTGGTCGGGTGTTCGCTCGACGCTCCCTCCGATCCTCACTTTAACCTCTTGGAGACTGCCCTATGGTATCTTTCCCTAGAGAACCCCATTCTTCGGTGCTGAGATTTCGGCCGCGGAGCAAACCACCTCGTTTACAAAAGTTGATATATGTGACACAAAGGAAATAACAAAAATAGCCATGATTCATTCATGCCGTCTCGAGTGAGCGATCCTGAGTTTAATCCTCCATACGGCCAAACATCATGTCATCGTCCTCCTCGCTGCTACGCGCTCTAGAGCGCCCATCTCCCTCGTCATCATCCATAATACTACTCTCGCTGTCTTCCATCTTTACGTCCTCGTTGTGCCGGAGTTCGCCTCGAGTGAAGCTCTCTGGCATTTGTCCCGATGGGAAGCTGTTTATGAAGCTTGTGCTGGCAAAGGCTGCGTGATCGAGGTACTGGACAGGTAGTGGTGGCACAGGAGGAGCGTCCTGAGGCAATCTGGCATCTCGAGCCCCCCCGTTGCTGCTAATACTGCAGCTAAGCAACTCAACTGCTGCTGCGAGATCACGGTCGTCTTGACCAGTGCTATTCATTCCCGACGAAGGGGGGCGTCGGTCCGCGCTTGCATGTCGAGAGTGTCCGAACACATTCCCATTTGTCATACTACCCGGAAAGAATGATCCCGATACTGCCGATTGGAAAGAACGCGAATAGGCACTCCCATTGCTGTTCCTCTTGGGCGCGGAACGATAAGCGAGAGTATTTGTCATACCGAAAGCCTCGGGTTGCGGCGGTGGAGTGGTATCGGCTGAACTACGATCATCATGAAGTTCCGAATAACCTGATGCGGTGGGGGAAGCAGATTCGGGATCGCTTGCGAAATCTTTGGCCGAGTCCGGAGGAGTGGTTGCGTCGTTGTTGTTCATAGCGACGAGTACAGAGGCGGCTTCGAGCAGTTGAACTTGTTGATGCTTGGAGATAAGGAGTTTGGACGTGAGAGACCACTCGGGAGTATGTTCCCACCTAACAAGCAATTCGTCAACAAATGCTCAAGCTCAATTACCCGGGGCTTGGAAGTTTTTTTCGGCCAGACCATCCTTATCTATAAGATAGGAGGATACGCTATCCGGTGGCCTAGGCAAGTGAATACAAGACGGAGGCAGTGGATAAGAAAATGGGCACGAACAAATGCTTAGTCAAGCAGCTGCTATGCTTGTATCCTTTCCCGCACTTATCGCAGCGAAGTTCAATCCGGTTGCTCTTCTTGCCCTCTTTTGTCAGGGGCTGACCGTCGCTCGCCCGCCTAATGCGAGCTTTCTGAGGCCCCGCATCTCCCTCATCAGCCGACATATCGTTCGAGTCATCGTCAATGGCATTCTCTGGGCCTGGGGACTTCATGTTCATCGAGAACCTATGTGTCGGCAAGCTCGCAGGCGGGGAAGGCAAGCTACCCACGATAGAGGATCGCGCCGCGGTCGACTTGGACATGGTGCCACGGCGAGAGTTGATGGCAATGGGGAGCGGACCGACCTTGTCGCCAGCTTCTTCGAGGGCAGCCGCGACGGCTGCAACGTTGGCGGCGGTGCCAGTCATACTCTTCCGACGTGTTACGCGGTGGTTGGCATTGAGGGCGCCGGACAAAGCGGAGTAGTTGTGGGAATTATTGCGGGAATGGGACAGTGGTCTTGCAGCGCCCAAGGAAGACACCGAGCCCGATGAGATAGATTGGCGGTGTTGGGTCAATGGCCTCGTTGATGTTTGCATTTCCTATCGTGGAGACACCAGTGATCAGCATGACTCCTCTAAGCTAGAATGCGAGCTGAGCGGGATCGGGAGAAGGTAGGTTAGTGCAACTTGTTCATTACCTTGGAAGAGGCCATTGCCGAACACGTAAATAGTAGAACGACAAAATAATCGATTTGAAAATGAATATTCTCTTTACTATGGCTCTTGTCTCACCTGGTCGTTGAAGAATGGAGCAAAAGACAGGCAAGCAAATGGAAGCAAAAAAAGCAAAGCAATAGATGTTCGTCTGCAATGGTGGGTGGATTATGATATGTATTGGCTAGAGCAAGATGGTGGTAGTGGAGGGCGGGCGTTGGGAAGAGAAAAGCCGTCCGAAGGTTGATAATAATAATTTTTTTTTCTTTAACCCTTGAGGAATTGAAGGAAACAACAAAGGTCAGTGTCAATTGCACAAAAATAATTTTTATGGATTCAAGTACGAATAGCTACCGGTATGTAGGTACGTTTAGGCAGGTACAGAGTAGATACTATTAGATGGTACAGAGGGAGGGTACGGAGGGCTGTACAAGTACACAGATACATACTGAGGTTGTCAGGTGGTCATATGGAACACGACCTGAATAATAGTGTTGGCCTTAGACTCCGCCTTCGTCTTAGCTGCTTATTGACTCTGAGGTACATAACTCTCAATCCAATGCATAATAGTGTGCAGCACATACCTACATACCTTGTACCCCCAAGGTAATTATGCTACAGATGGAAAGCTACTAATTAGGTGTTAGGCACTTAGGGGGAAGCATTTAAAGGGGGAAGAAAAAAAAAAGTGAACATCCATGTGTGGACATGTGGTGCGTTGTGTGGTGTGGTAGTCATGTTGGATTCAAATCGTTCTTGTTCTTGAGTCTACTTTGGCATAATTATTCCCCCCCCCCCCCCCCCCTTCCCCATCCAATTCGCGGCCCCCCATTTCTTCCCCCGTCCTACATGTATTATCTGGGTGGAATCCACCAGACCGCATTAGAACTAGAAAGATACCTACTATGTACAGCGCACGCGCTGCACGTCAAAGTAGTGCTGCCCCTTGAGGTATCTTAGGTAGGGTACGAGGTACCTTAGCAGTGCTAAGTCGACTAAGCTTCAGTCTATTCAGTCCAAACTCAGGGCTCAAGTCAGGCACAACTTTGAACTTGGTGGAAGCAGCATTAAAAAAAGGGTACAAGGCAATAAAACCTGCTTAACCATTTTCTTAGTCAGGAAAAGATTATGTTGGGACGGAGAATTGTAGCTGAGCTGTGTACATAGTGCATATACTTATATGTACCTATCCACATGTCAATTAATATAACTAACACTGAAGAACCCTCTCCTAATGACTATGTATGAAAAGACAACAAATACCGCTTGGCAAAGCGCAATTCGGGAATATTTTATGAATCACTTAATCCAGACTATTTAGACAGGACGTGTAACAACTTGACTGACGGTTATCCTGTCACAACGCGCCCTGGCAGCCTGGCCGCACGTGAGATAATGAATCAGCAACATAATAAAAATGTCCCGATTACAAGAGCAGCAAGAGGTAGCCCACTTCAGCTAGATCTAAAGGTATCCACATATTTGTAAGATGAAGAGAAAGGGAACTCGACTACTTACATACATGTAGTACATTCCTATGGCACGTGTATTGACTTGTTCCTGATCCTAATTGGTAATTGGTAAAGGTTCGCGGAGCCGGACAAATAGTACGCTGTCTCGAGTTTGCATCGAAGCCTTGAATAATAATTAGACACATTACCCATTGAACGACGAATATATGATGCTTAAGTTATTATATCCATGTGGGATATAGGATTCCTTATGCATAACTTGCATATCGTATGAAGACAAAGCAATTCGCTGTGCACATCTTAATTGACAGGTGGCAGTATAACGGGGCATGTTATTGATGTTATTCGCGAACAAAACTTTGCATAGAAGTCTTGAATATCTAGTATTATTTCGTTCGCCCGAATTGGATGATAATAATAATGTTGGAGTAATTCCCTGGCAACTCGGCTTGAAGAGGGTGTACGCGTAATAATAAAGAGGAAGAGGAAGGAGGGGGTAGCTGTTGCATGTACATGTATGTATATAGGTATTAATGTTCCTAAAAGCTGCCAGCTACATAACGTACTCACTGTGGCATAATACCACTTTACATATGGGAAATTCTATCGGGACCGTAAGGATTCCATGGCTATATATATATATATATATATATATATATTCACTTTACATAAGGGGTATAGAAGACGATCTATTCACTTTTAATAGTACAAATGGATGTATTATACGTACTCTACTTAAACATATGCCAGGTGTTGTAAATGTCCTTCGTTAACATACATGGGGACCTCTTTCGGGTTATGTAGGTAACGACCTTGTGACCGGGTCGGGTCTATAAATTGATTAAGAACTATCGATTTCAACCCCGGACTAAGCGGATCAACGCTACGATCATAAGCGCGTCACCTGGCGGGTAGGGTTTACCCCTGACAACACCTACGCTACTCAGCTGAGGTAGCTACTAAGAATATTCTTGTTGCGCGGTATTATTTCGTCTCCTAACTGCTCGGTTTCAAAGAATCCTTTTCGTTTCCTATGGCTTACCGGGCGAGTCTAAATCCCTACCGTACTCACGTAAAAATTATGTACTTTTTTTTTTAAAAAAAAAAAAGAAAAGAAAAGAAAAGTGAATGCACAATTGCATAAGGATCGACAAAAGTTTAAAATGTACACAAGCCTGAGAGCTCTGGGGAATCACCCACTACCAACTTTATCGTAAAACAGAGTATCATATCATGTTTGCCCTAGTCACGAACTCGTCCCCCGTGGTAACACGGGATACTCAATTATTGCCCGTCTTGAACCAGTACGTCTAGCAACAAGATAAAATACAAAGGATCAGCAGGCCACTTGACCTTTCCGGATCCCGGAGGTACTTTCATGCATGAGCTCCCACTTGTGCACCGGCAGGTAGCAGAATTTGGAGAAACCACTATTCCCACGTCTCGATATGCTATCCTACTTATTAGCCTCCTTCATTGGACAGTCGTGACCAAACTACTACATACACGTATCCATATTGGGGTATTTCAACGAATACCACCCCTCCCCCTCAATTCTACGCTGCCTATCAGATTAACCTCCCGTTCGATTTACCCAAGCTCTTCTATGGGCTTCGAGCAATGCTGGCCGAATGAGACATTGCTGAGCATTTGATAATGCTGTCCAACATGGATGAAGCAAGGGAACACTTGGAGTTCTTGTAGGAGGAACTGACCTCTTTATTCAGTGTCATGCGCCTCGACGGTCCAGAACCCAAAACCCATTCCATGTTGATTATTTTACCAGTTCATTTGACACAAGTGGCCAAGGAATCGAGTGGTCCAGACCACTCCGTACATACAGTCGGGACGTACGTCAAACATGTTATAATTTTCTTTTGTGAAGTTTGAGAAGTCCGCGGGTTTTCAGATCACGACTCGTTTCTTCCTTCCTAAGTGAACCATAGCGCAATCACCTCCACCGCGATAATTTGATCATTTCTCTTTTTTTTAAAAAAAAAAAAATTGGCGTAGGTTTAGAAATCAGCTATTTGCCATAGTGAACCCTCTTGCCACGAGACTAGCTATTGAAAAGGGTGGATGAGGAATCGGCATTGGTCATTATTTCCTCCCATTATATTCTCCGGAACACATGATTCGCCGCCTTCATTACCTACCTAGTCCATGATAATCTGACCATTGGCGAATGAGGTATCGTACCCGAATATGACTGACAAGCCTGGGTCCTTCTTTGCCAAGACAACCGTTCGTTCAATTGGCTCGTACCTTTTGCTCGAGAGCTCTAATGTTCTCTTAGAGCCTCGTCCATCGAGATTGGCTTCTTCCATGTGCAAGCTATCTTTTTGAGCGTTGACATGATTGGGTTGACAAGGAGTGCGGTTAGAAATGCGGTTACATATTACTTAATTATTTAACGTGGTGAGATTTCAATGCCCCCGGGTCCTGTTTGATCACCATATCTGCCGGCATCGACACGGTTGAATGGGTAAGCTTTGTCACATTACACAAGTCCCTTCAATTTGGGATTTTTTTTTAAGCGCGGAGGTTCAATACAAACACCTAGCACTGCCAGTGCTGTCCGAGAACAGTCATGGCACAATGCGAGCGAATTTGAATTGACTTCCATGTTCCGTTTTCCCCGGGTTAGCTTCTACGTCTCATAACATGTCCCACTAACTTAATTGTTCCCGTTACGTTGAATGTCTGCCCCTAAAGAGGATACATTCAGAATGATAATGGCATCGTTAGTTGGAGGAATGTAATGTCAACTAAGCATGATCATGCGGCAACTTTACCGCAGGCCTTAGAAATCAAGTGACTCCACGATCCGTACTATTCCTCATCAGGATGACGCAATAGCAGCAGCTGACAACAGGCTTGCGAGTCGTCGTCTTTTGGCTGCTCGGTCCCTTAGGTAGAGATTGTCTTGCCTTGCCCTTCAAACTTCGCCGCTGAGGAATTACGAACAGTATCCTCAATAAACAGGATATTTCGCGACGGACTATTCCACAATTCCAAGTTTCTCAAACATGTAATTCAAGGACAAATCGCGGACCCAGCGTATCGACAAGGGCAATACGGAATGTACGGTAGTATGTAGTGCTGCCATTTCGAATAACAAAAGCGGGTGCTCGAAGGATCAACACTGCCCTACCCGCACTACCCGGCTACGTATCGCCTTACTAAAAATCGACGTCGGTAGTCAATGGAGCCACTCCGAGCTTGTTGTCACGCTGTCCTCTTATTTCTACGATACATAGTGCACACCGGGAGCTAAGAGAATCTTGACTCGAAGTACTGAGCAAGTACTCGACCGGATCGCAGAGCCGCGTAATGAAGCCTCATCACTCTACTGACCACCCAAGGTCTGCTCACCCAAACAGAATCGGTAGGTACGGAGCTCCCAGAAGTCTAGGCTCAGGGTCTTTTAGGGTTGGTACACGCCTAATTACCTACATTCTACATATGTGCCTAGTTTCCGCTCTGTTCAAGGTAATGCAGGTACGAGCATGTTTCCGGACGCTTCGGCGGAGACAGTGAGGCACGGTACCTGGATCATAAAGTACCCACGCTTTGAGGCGCAGGCCGTTTCATAGCAGTGTCTTCTGTGGCTGTGTGGCTATCCTACTACGGTATGTACTTTCAAGTTATTACTAAGACTTTTTTTTCATCTGTGTTCCGTATATTATCTCATATATCATTTATGAATACTGACATAGCTCTCAAAATTGATTAATAGGGCAATCTATTTGTCAATAATGAAATGTGCGTGATACGACACCAGGTCGATTCCTAGGCCCCTTGTATCAACGCATACCTCGGTATATGTAGGTACCTAGATAATAATCCTAGAGTTTTGATGAAATTGCTCATTATATTAGGCTTATCTATTCTTAAATATCTAAGGATCTTGAACACCTCCGATGTATTATATACAGTATTTCGGTCTTTTCTTCGTATAAGTGCAGGTACCTAATGCAGTGAACTCGGAGAATAAGTTGCGGAGCCCCTCAATGACGTCGTTACGCACCGGAACTTGAAATAGGCAGGTTTCACGTCTCATACGGGTCGCACAAAGCAGGCAGCCGCTCCTAATAGCCTGGATCTTTCCATAACCGTAAATTTACATACATTATGGTGCGGGGGGGGGTATAGAACACTGTCTTAGAAATAGTGTTTGGGTGTGAATATAATATTTATAAAAATCTTATATAAATTTATTATAAGGTTAATATAATGTTAAATTAAATTAAATTATAATATATAAATATAATATAGCGTTAATATATAAGTTTATATTAATATAATATTATTATAATATTATAATTAATTAATAATAATGTTTTTTATAAAAAGGTTATTTTAATTAATAAGGTTTTATATTTTTAAAAATTTGTTAAAGTAAAGCTAATATTATAATTAAATATTTTATTTAGTAAAATATTATATTTAAGTATTAATAATTTTTTAATATTAATATGTTTTTTTATTAAATATTATTTATATGAAAAAAATAATATTATTAGTAAATTATATTTATTTTATTATATAAATTTAATATTAATAATATTAAAAAGTTTAATTATAATATTATTATTATTATTTTTATAATATATAAGATTATTATAATTATAAAATAATTAAAATTAAAGATTATAATATTAAGCTTAATATTTTTATTATTAAAATTAAGTTTTATAATAAAAACCTTTTATTTAATATACTTTTTAATTTAATGTATTAAATTTTAAAATATTATAAAAACTTATAATAGTTTATTTTTAATAATATAATATTATATATAATAAAATAAGTTATTTTATATTAGCTATTTTAACTTAATGTTTTAATATATTAATTTATTTTATTTATTAAATTAAATTATATATATTAATTAAAATTTATTTAATAATTATATATACTATTTAAATTTTATTTATTATAATATTTATTTAAATTTTTATAATATTAAGGATAAAAATGTTTTAAGTTTATTAATATATTAACATTATTACTTAAAATATTATTAGTTAAAGTATAATAAATATTTTTTATAATTACTTGTTAAAAACTAATATAAATATATATTTTAAATATAAAAAAGTTTAATAAAAATAATATTTTTAAAATAATAAACTTAAAGTTAATTAATATTTATAAAAATGTAAAGTTTTATTACGTATTAATTATTAATTAATAATAAATATAAATATATATTTTAAGTATAAAAAATGTGAAAATTTTAATAAAGGGAAAATCCTTAAAGTATTAAGTTAAAAAATATAAAATAAACTTATTATAAATAACTTTAATATATTATAATTAACTTAAGTTAAACTTAATTATAAGTTAATGTGTAATATATTACGTAATAAATTTTTATGTTATTATTTAAAAGTATTTATTAATATTACAAATATATTTTTTAAGTTATTATAAATTTAATTATTATATGTTTTTTAAAAAAATAAGGCTATTATAAATATTTTTATTGCCTTTTTAAAAATAAAGCTATTATAAATATTTTCATTGCTTTCTTAAAAATAAAGCTATTATAAATATTATTATTAGCTTAGTTAATAAGTTTTTAATTTATAATAATGTGAAAAAATAATTATAAAAAGAAATAATAACTAATTATTTTTTTAAGTAAAATATATTATAATAAAATTTATATATAAATATTTATTTATATTAATTTTAATAAAATAAAAAATACTTAAAGTTAAACTTATAATTTTATTATCACTTATATTAATATCTTAAATTATATAATAATTAATATTAAGAAAAAGATTAAAATAATAAAATAAAAATAATAAATAAGAAATTAAATAAAAATTTTTTAAAACTAAATTAAAAGATAAGTTTCCTTAATTTTAAAGGATTTATATATGTTTTATAATAAAATTTCCAAGTTTTAAAAGTATTAAATATTTTTTATTAAGATTTAAAAATTATATTTTCTTATTTAAAAAATTATTAAAATTAATAAAATAAATAGAAAAGCATATAATAGAAATATTATATAAAGGAGTATTTAAATTAATAATAAAAGGAGATAAATAATATTAAGGTTGGTATTTTTAACTTTAGAAATAATAAAATTTAAGTAATAAAGCGAAATATTATTTAAAATATAAAAGAAATAAAATTTAATAATTAATGAATTATTATATAAAATGTGAAAATATAATAACCAAAGATATAATAAGTAAATATAAAAAAAGCTATATTTAATTTAAATATATTAATTTAAATTATAATATATTTAACCATATTTAACTTAAAATAACCTTAAATAAATAAGATAAGGTTAAAAATAATAAGAAAAAAAAGAAAATAAGGGGATAAGTTAAAATAGGTAAATATAAAAAGTAAAATAAAACTAATAAAGGTTATGATTTTTATTTATAATATTATAATTGTTATAAAATACTTCTTAAATTTAACATAATTTAATTTAAAATTTATTGCAAATATTTAACACTAAATAAGAAAAATATAATATAATGGATTTAAAAATAATATATATATATTATATTCCCTTAAAGGCTTATAATAGCCTTTTAAAAGCCTTTAATATATTGTAAAATCTTAGCTTTATATGTATTAAATATTATAATTAATAAATAATAATAAGCCATTTAGCCTTAATATTATTTATATCCTTTTCTTATTTACTTTTAAAAGTCCTATTATATTATATTTTAATATTATTTCGTAAAATAAATATTAAAGGAAATAATTTGCTATAAAATCTTATATAGTTAATTATATAAAAGTGATAATTAAAAATAGCTATTGGAATAATATATATTAATATATAAATAATTTATTAATTTAAGTAATTATAAAATCTTAACTATTTTCTTTGTAAATTTTAATAAAATCCCTTATTAAAAAATATAATTAATTTAATTTTTTCCTATAATATTTTATTAATATATTTTTAATAAGTGATAAATTATTATTATAATTATTTACCCTTTTACAAACAAAAATTTATTAAACCATTATAGCGATATATAATTTAATATTTATATATACTTATTATATTTATAAATATATGTTATTTATAATTTTATAATAAACTTATTAAACCTTTTTACATTTTTAAGATTTATAATATTAAAAAAAGGATTATTTTTTTAACAATATAGTTAGTTAATAATTTATAAAATAATTTAGGTAATATGTGATTTAAATTTTTTTAAATATTTAAATATAACATATTTTACTTATTATTATTATTATTAGGTTTAAATTATAAATTTAAAGCTAATATTAATAAAGGATAAACTGCCTTTATTATTTAAAAAATCTAATATAATTTAAAAGTTATATTTATAAAATATTTAGTAAATATAAATAAAATTATTTATAATATATTTTTTAATATTATAAGGATAAAAGTTATTTCGTAATAATTTATTATAAAAATCTTTAATTTATATTTTTTAATCCCTAATTAATTTTATCTTAAATATAAAATAATAAGTTATAAATTTATTACTAATACTTTTTTTTCCTAAATAAAATCGATATTAAATTATATAATTTATACTTAATTACCACCTTTAAAATATAAAGGTTAATATAAATATTTAAAAGTTTTTTTATATTTATAAATTAATTAATTTTATATTATAAGTTAACTATTTAGCGTTATATTATTAAGGCGTTTATTATTAATAACGTTAAAATTGTTTTATTTAATATTAAAGGATTATTTATTTTATTATTAATATTAATATTTCCTATTTTAATAATAAAAATATACGCTACGTTTTATTTTACTTTTAAAATTTAAGTTTATTAACCTTTTATATTATTTACTTGCTTTTAGTTTAAATTTATATTAATTTAACAAAATAGTTAAATTGCTTTTTTACTTATTATTATTTTATCCTTTAATAATTTATAATTTTATATTATTTAATTTTATTTTAATATTATTATAAAAGAGTATATAAATATTTAATAAGCGGTTATTACCTAATTTACTATATTAAAATTTTATACTTAAATTAAATATATTAAAATATTAAAATAATCCTTTATAAATATAATAATTATTAATTTATAATCCTTTTTAATATAATATTCCTTTAATTAATAGTAAAGGAAAAAAGGGAAAATGATAATATTTTTAATGAGTTTTTAAATTTTTTAAAAGTTAAAATGCTTTTTTAATAATTATAATTATTATTAGCTTAAGGGAATTAAGAAAAACTAATAAATTATATAAGCTTTTATTAATATTATTTTTATAAAAAAAATATTTAATTTTTAAATATAAAATTATAAAAAATACGAGATAAGCTTTAACATTTTAAATAATATACATTAATTAATTAATTACAAATAATATTTAATATAAGAAAAAGTAAATATAATATTTTTATTAGGAAATTATTATTATATATTTTAAGTAAAGCTAACTTTTTTAACTTTTAAGTTTAAGTAAATTTTAAGTATAAAATTTTATATTAGTTATTTATAATATATATATAATATTAACCACTATTTATAATATTATATTTTAAATTCTTTTAATTTTTAATTTTAATAAAGTAATATTAATATAGCTTATTCGCTTAATAGTTAAGGCATTTAAATAATTTTTATTATAATAACATATTTTTAATAATATAATTAATAAAAGCATATATAAATATATGTTAATTATTAATATTTATTTCTAGTTTATTATTTAAACCACAAATATAAAATAAAGCCTTTAAAACTTTAGTAAATTTAACAATATAAGGGCTAAGTATTAAAGGTAATATATTATGTTTATAAACGTAATAACGTTTTATAAAAAAGTTACTAATAAAATATATATTAAGGATTGTTTAATATATATTATAATATAAATTAAAGGTATTTATAAATATTTAAAATAAGAGTAAAAGGACTTTTTTTCTTATAAAATTATTTATAAAATATTAGTGATTAAATATGTTTAATTTTAACTTTCCTTAATAAGATAATATTATTTTAATAAGATGAAATTTTTGGCTTTTATAATTAAAGATATATTAAATAATATAAAGTGAAAATAATAATATAAAAGGTTATGTTATATTACTTAAATTAAATTTATAGTTAATAGTGATTAAATAAATATAATAAAATATTATATTAAGCTTTAGCGAAATTTGTTAATCCTTTATTAATATTAATTTTAAGTAGCTTTATATGGATTATAAAATTTTTAATTCCCTTAAAAATTTTATAAGTTCTTTAAATAAATTATCTTATATAAATACTTTTTATATTAATATAATAGGTTTTTTAATAAAAGATATCGCTTAAGTTATAAGAGTAAAATTTAACTTATAATATATAATTTACCTAAGATGTTTATATTTTTTATAATTATTATATTTTATTAAATATAAAACTATTATATACTTTTATTAAATAAAGTTAAATATAAAAATAAGCTTTTTATTAAGGTAATAAAAATATTAACCTAATGTAATATAAAATGATTTTCCTTATTAACATACTTTTTATAAATTTTAAATAAAGCTATTAATATAATAGGCTATACCTTTATAAATATTAAGGTTAATTATAAAAGAAAATAATAATATAAAAATAATTTAAAGCAAATTAAATATAAAAAGGTTTTTTTTTAACTAAATATAAATTAATAATAAAATATAATTAAGTTTTAAAGTTATTTTTTACATTTTTTATAGTGGGAAACTTTTTTTAAACTTATTAAATAATATTGGTTTTTATTTTAACATATCTTTAATATTTTTTAAATTTTCTATTAATTAAAATATTTCTATTAATTATAAATAAGCTTAACATAAAATATAATTATATTATTTCCAAATAGCTAATATAATATAAAAAAGGGAAAGCATATAATAATTAAATATATAAATAATTTTAACTAATTTATTAAGTAATTAAAAAATCCTAATAGAAATAATATAAAATATTACTTTAATAAATAAATCTTTTTTATTAAAACTAATATCTTTTATTACTATATTTTCTATTATATTAATAATTTTTTTAATAATTAGGTTTAATAACTTTAATTTATTAGTATTTTTTAACTTATCCTTTTTAAGTAAAATTTGTTTTAATATATTATAAATAATATTAAGTGTTATTTTTTATATTATATCGCTTACTAAGATTTTATTAGTATTTAATAAAATATTAATTTATATAACGTTTTAAAGTTAATTTAATAAAGTATTATTATTACTTATATTAAAATTATCTTATGTCATTTATTTAATAATATAAAGCTTAAAGTTAATATTATTAAGATTGGTTTTTGTAATAAGTGAAAGTTAAAGAGTTATTAAAGCTATTAGTTTATTTAAAAAATTAAAAAAATCATAACCTTTTTTATTGTTAATTCGAGCTATTAATTAACGCGTAGTTTAAATAAATAATATAGTTTTTATAATTTAACTAAAAGCTATAATAAAATATTTTTACAAATATTTATAATAATTATAATAATAAAATAAAATATGAAATAATTAGGCGATATTAATTAATATTTGCTATAAAGTTATAAAAGTAAAATCTTTTAATATATTTTTAGAAAAAAAATAAAGTTTAAATATACTTTATTTTAGGTTAAAATATAATGTTTATATTAAAGGTAAGTATAGCTTAGTTTAAGTTTTAATGTTTTTTTCCCTTTATTTAATAAACGCATTTACTTTATTTTTAATTTCTTTTTAAATATTATTACTTTATAAAATTATTAAAAATATATTACTATGTATTAGTTATATTAATATAATATTAATTATAATTAATAATATGCTTTTTTATAATATTATTATAAATAATAATTTTATGTTTAATAATAATATTAGTAATAATATTAATCTTATTTTTAATTTTATTTCTAATATTAATATTAATATTATTAATAATAATAATATTAATAATAAAAATTTATCTAGCTAAATATAAAGTAAAGAAATATCAGATATTTTATTTATTTTTAATTATGTTAAATATATTAAAAATGAAAATTTTAAGGATTATTAAAAGCGTTTTAAGGTTTAAATTTTTTTACTTATAAATAATAATTTTTAAAGTATTAATTTTTCGTAGGAATATTTAAGTAAATTTATAATTGGCAATGTTTTAATAGGTATAAAAGATTTGAAAAGAAAGTAATAAGTTAAAAAGCTTTTAGTTATAAATAATAAAATCATTAATTAATTTATTAAGGAGTTTTAATATATATTTCAAATTGTTTTTATTTTTAATTTTAATACCTTTTATATTAATGTTATATTTTTATATATTATAAGTGGATATAAAATAGATTTAAGTATTATAATATATATAATAGAAATTATAAGAAAGCAAACCTTAGGCAATTTTAATATTTAAAAATTTAAATTAATAAAAGATTTTAAGGTTAATCTAAGGTTTAATAAGTTAATAATGTTAATATATTAATATTTATAATTAGATTTATATTAACAAAGTTATAAAAAACCTTAAAAATGTAAATTTTAAAGAAAATATAAACCTTATGTAAAATTAATCTTTATTATATAAACGTTTTAACTTAAATAATTTTACTAAGATATTTTTATAAATAAATAGTGTTATTAATATTTAGGCCTTTTTAAATAAGTTTAAAAAATAATGTAAATATAAGTTTATTTATTTTAATATAAAATGGTTATTAAATTAAAAAATAAATAAACATTTATGTTAAATTAAGTAATTATATAAAGTAAAATATTTATTATAAGTTTTAGGATATTTGTTTATATTTAATTAAGTATAATTTCGATTGGAAATTTTACTTATATTATTTTAACGTTATTAAATGCTTTAAGGTTTAGGTTAGTAATAAATTTAATAATTAAAATATTATATTATTTGTAAGTAATAAATTATAAAAGAAATTGAAAATTAAAAAGCAAAAATTTTAATATTTTAATAATAATCTTAAGATTTTTAAGTATTTAATATTTTTAACTACTTTAACAAATATAAAAACCTTAAGTATTTAAGTTATTAATATAGTTTTTTACATTAAATTACTTATAAGGTTTTTTAAACTTTTTTACTTATTTATTATTTATAAGTATAAGTTATAATATTATTAAGTATAAAAATAATTAAACTTAAATTAGTTATTAATTATTTATAAAATATATGGTTATATTTTTCACTTATATAAAAAAGATTTATAGTTATATTTTTTATATTATTATTATTTAATATATTAATTAATAATTAATTTGGTTATTAATAATAAATTATATACTTAAATAAAGCTTTCTTATATATATATTAATAGTTTATAATTAATTATATTATAATAATATTTTATAGCCTTTTTATTTTATATAAATTTAAGCTTAACTTATATATACTTAATATAATTATAATATATTTATCTTTTTATAAAATTTTATTTAAAATATTAATATTAATTTTAATTTATAACCCTTTTTTTTCATATTATATTATATAATATTAGTTAAATATTAAATACATTTATTAGTAATAATATAATAAATATAATAGTTTTATATAAGTTTTTTATTTAATTTAACTTATATAGCTTTATTTTTAAAATAAATAATTATTTGATTTTTCTTTTATATTTTTAAGTTAAAATAAATAAATTTTTATTAGTTAGGTTTTTTTATATTATGCTAATAAATAAATTCCTTATTACTTTAATTTTAATTATAAGTTATTATAGTTTTTTATTAAGCTAACTTAAAAATAATATTATTATTAACTTTTTTTATTATTAATTGTTACTTTAGTAAATTTCTTATCTATTTTAAGTTATAATAATACCTTTATAAGTGTAATTTTTCTTAGGAATAATGCCATAATATTTTTAAAAACCTTTTTTTATATAATAATTTATTTTAGTGAAAACTTTTGTTTTATTATGTTTAATACTTTTTACCTTTAATTATTGCTTTCTTTTTTAAAGTTTAACTTATAATAAATATAATTATAACTATTATTTTTTAAATCACAAATATTATTATTTCCTTTTTATAAATATTTAAATTAATTTATTAATTTTACCTTTTAATTTTTATATTTATAATTTTAAAGGTTATAATTAGGTATTCTATTTAAATTACTTTTTATATTTTAGTTTTCTAAGTATTAATCATTTAATTTTCACTTTTATTTATATTAGTTTATCACTTACATTTTTTTAATTTAAATTTGCTATTTATTTAAAATACTTAAATTTTATTATATTATTTTTATAAATATTTTACTATTAAATTATTTTAATATTATTACTATATTAATTAATTAATTATAATATTTTTTAAGGCTATGTTTAAGTTTAAAGCTAAGCCTTTAACATTTAAATTAAAAGGATATACTTTTATTTTAGCTTTTTTCTTTATTATTTTATAAAATTAATTCTTTTAATAATAGAATATATAATTTCTATGATAATTCTTTTTATTATATTTATATAAAGGCTTTAAAGGATTAAGTAAAGCATTTTTAAGGTTTATTTATCGTGTTATTCCTTAGGTTTTTATATATTTTAAAGGATTATAATTTTAAAAATATAACCTTTACCTTATTAGCCTAATAAAATTAATTTACGAGTAATTATTTTAGCTTAGTTATTATTTTCTTATAAATGATATAGGATAATTAAATGTTAAATAGGTTTTTATTTATTATCCTTAAAGGTATTAAAGGAATAGGATATAAAAATAGGTATAAGCTTATTATTAATTTTTATATATTATTTAAAAAATGTGGTAAGTGTTATAAAAAAAAAGTAGATTTTATAGTTAATTAATAAGTATTAATAGTATATATATTTAATATTAATGATAATATTAAAGGTAAAAATAATATTAAAAATAGGGATAAAATATTAAAATTTAAAAAGGATAATAACAAGCTTTAAAAATTTAAGAAAAAATATAATATATATTATAATTTAATAATTAATTTCTTACTTAGTTAATAAAATAATAATATAAATAATTTAGCTTAAAAAAAGCTTAGTATATATTATAGTAAAATATTTTATAATTAGTTAATAAAATAATAAATAATAATAAAGGAAATTTTAAACTTTTTAAATTTAAAGTTTTTAGTTTTAAGTAATTTAAGTGAAAAGTGAATTAATTTTAATTAAAAGGCTTATAAGTTGAAAATTTAAAACGAGATTTATAATATAAATCTTATTAAGTATTTTTTTAAAGATATTTATAGCGAGAAAAATATTTATAATTAGGTAAATTTTTAAAGCGAAAGGAATATTTAAAATAGGTTTAATTTTTAAAAGTATAATAATTTTATAGTTTTATTAAGTGTTAAAAGCTAACTTAGCTATAAATTTTAAATGATTTAATGTATTATAAATAAGTTAATAAGGATTAAATTTTTTATACTTTATCCTTTAAATAATTTTTAATAATATTATATAAAGGCATTTAATAATAAAAGCTTACTTTAGCTAATAAAATATTTTATATTAAAGTTAATATTAAATATAATTTTAATATTTTTTAATATATAACTTTATATTTTTACTAAGCTTTAAATTTAATATTAATAAGTGTAAATTATATTAAATTTTATATTTAAGTTTATAAACCTTTTATAAAAGTTTTTTAAGTTTACTTAATTTTATAATATATTATAAATTAAAGTTATTAGTATTATTTTAAAGATTAGTTTTATTTAAAATAAAATATTAATATTATAAGTATAATAAAGTAAAGGAATGGTTTATATTTTTATTTAAAGTATATTTAAAAATAAAATAATATATTAAATTTTATAAAATATATTTATAATAATTTTATAATAACTATATATATTTAATATTAATATTACTTATATTAGTTAATATTTTTTATAATAACTTAAAAGGTTATATATATTTATATAGTTTTATTTATAAATTATATTATCTTTTTTTATTTAAAATTTTTATAATTTATTAAATTTTAATTATAAAAAGAATTAAATTTTAAAGCTATTATATAATAAAATTAAATTTAATATATAATAATCTTATATAATATTAAGCTTATATAAAAAATAATAATATTTAAGTATAATATTATTAAGCTTAATTATTATAATACGTTAGGTTTAAAAATTATAACTTTATTAAAGTTAAAATTAATTAAATAAAGTTTTATAATAAGCTTTTTTAACTTATTAAATATTATATAACTTATATAATTAAAGAAAAATTAATATAATATATAAAATATATAAATATAATATTATATATAATATAATTTTAAATTAAATATAATATTAAAATAAAATATAATGTTAAAAAGGTATAATATATTATTAAATATAATAAAATATTATAAATAATATAGCTTTTTTTTAATTAAATTTATAATATAAAATAAAAAATTATATAAATATTATTTTAATAATAATATAGTTATAAAATAAATAATAAGCTTATATATAATATTATTATAATTTATAATAATAAATTTTATTTAAATATTATTATAACTTTATATTATAAGTTAAAATTATGTTTAGCCAATATTATTATTAGCTATATTAAAATGTTTATATTAAGATATTTGCAAAAACCATGTTTCAATTTTAATAGGCTTATATTGTGGGGTGACCTTATTGAGGCCTAAGACTCTAGTGGAAATAATGTTGCGAAACCCCCCCCCCATGGTAATGTACCTGTTCTCAATCGTAGCGTTGAATCCCTATCTATGTACCTACCTACATATTAGCCGCGCAGCCCTTTGATTGCTACCACCTTATTTAATGTTGTTCCCATTTACGCGCGCGGTCGTAATATTTAATTATATTAGATACATGTACCTACCACTCGGTGTCTAAGCATTAGGAGTTCCTATTAGCCAGCCTCTTCCCAGATCCAGGCTTGATACCCAGGTACTTTGATTAACAGACGGACCAGCGCTTCAATAACTGTAGATGTGATGCTTTCCAAAAGAGCATAAATCGAACCATAGACACGAGGTACACACCGTAACTATCCACATACGCGTGCAATATACGACGTACCACGCTCCACGCACCACAATATGGCCGACGTATACCGCCGAAGTGGGCGAGGCGGTGCAGGGAATTTCTATTCACAGAAGGACATCGAAGAAGTTACGAAAAAGGCGGCAGAGTCCAAGGTTCGTAAACTTTCCCAGACACCTCTTCAAAAAATTGAAATCGAGATCGAGATCGAGATCGCCATTGCTTAACGAGTAACTCCATAGGACCCAGAAGCGCAAAAACCGCAACACTTCCTCGACGACGAACCGCCAACGGACCCAGCAGACGTCCCGTCGCAAACCGCGTCCCAACTCAGCGGTGGAGCAAGTAGCGGGACATATGCGCGCTCCGGCCGCGGCGGTGCGGGAAACTTCGTTGACGCAGCGAGTATCTCGGAGGGATCTGCCCTACCTACCTCCACCACCACCACCACAACAACAACAACAACAACAACAACAACAACCGCCGTATCAAGACCACATCAGCCACCACCAGCCACCGCCCGAAGCGGTCTCTCAGGCCGCGGAGGCGCAGGGAACTGGACGTCGACAGAGGAGACCAAGGAAGAAGTGTACGACCCGGAACAAGAGCACAAGCGCCGAGAGGCTCTCGATGCGAATATCCTAAAAGATATCCGGGAGTCGCTGCCGCAGCCGCCTAAGATTCATTATATGCATGGTCCAGGACGGGGGCGGAAACCAGAGACGCTGCCCACCTCGTAACTCGAGGATTAGATGATGCTTACAATAGTCGAGGTGTAGCTATCTGTGCTAATCTTGAGGATGAAGGTGAGCAAGGTACTTAAGATATGGGTAATAGAAGTTTGTGAGCAGTAGTTAGCGAGGCGTCTAGTAGGACTTATATGCCACAACCACCTAGATCATATACATTGTATACTTAGAAGGTAATCATAGTTTTTAATGCGTACTACAGAAGAGAGCCATGATACAGTACAGAAACGTCCACTCCCGATCAGGATTAGGCAAGTCAAAAGTGATTCGCATTGCGGGAAAGGAATCAAGATATCTAGAATCCACCAACGCCAGGACATGCACAAATAAAGCAATCCAGACATGAACGCCGCAACCTGTAGTCTTTTGGCGTCCCCGTCGTATGACCTCCGTAGTTTTTCCTTGCTTCGTCGTCGCATGTCTCTTCCCTTCCAAGATGATTTATCTCGGTTAATCGGAATCCACATCCATGCCACTCCCTTCGTCGTCGTCGTCGCCGCCGCCTTCTCCCATAACCTCGACGCCGCCATCGACACGAACTCTCTGGCGCAGCTTCTCCTTTCCAAACACGCGGCTGCTCTTCTCGGCAACGGCCATGGTCTGCTCCAGCTCCTCGATCTCCTCGGCGTTGAGCCCTTCCTCCATCGCGAGTCTCCTTTTCTCCGATCCGCGCATCTTGGGTAGCAAGTGGCCGTGGGTCTCGACCAGCTTTCGGTCGGTAGCCAGCTCTCTGGCTCTCTTCCCAGCGAGACGTCTCTTGGCGAAGACGCGCTCGCGCTTGGTGCGGATCTCGGACACTCGCTCCATGGCCTTGATGGTCTTGGCCACGAGCTCGCGATTGTAGCGGACGGGGACGTTGCGGCGGGCCGCGAACTGGAGGGTCGAGTCCACGGTCATCTCCTTGCCGGCCGCTTTGCGGAAGGCCTTGGTCCACTTGAGCTTCCGCGGGTTGCGCTTCATGACGAAGTTCTTGTGGCATTTAGAACGGCAAAAGCGGAATTGCTTGGCATCGTTGCGGCAGAACGTCTGTTCGGAAGATAGTTAGAAATCGTGCTTTTTGGTAGGAGAGAAGAACTCCGGAAGAGGGAGATGGAAAGCTCACTATTCCCTTGCCTGGATAAGCAGGTCTGCTGCAGAAGTAGCACGTCTCGATCCTAAGAGGAGCCGGTTAGTGAATGCTGTCGCTCCGACCCAATTGTAAAGAGAGAATTGAGGCTCCAGGCTCCGGGTGACAGTCTTCGAAATTTGGCTGTTCGAGACGATACCAATTTCCATTATAATGACCTTTTTAAGAGCTTGAAAGCAATCGATAAGGATTCATAATAAGAATGTATTCAGAACTCACCTCATCTTGACGACGGGGTCAGCTTAAGCTTAAGTGACGACGAAGACGATGTTGTATGTTGTACGAATCGTCACAATTCCTTCCGCCCCTCCAAAAACTTCACACAGAATAATTTTGGTGGGTCCTTGCTTTATCGCTCCGATAGGTACGGATAAACTTTTGCTTATCCCAGCTCGCCTCTCCTATCGATAAAATTTCAGCCAAGACCCACTCGGCAATAGTGCCACTTGGGGGTCCGTGCACATGAAAAAGAATCGCTCTTCGATCATTTGCGATTGACTTCATACTCAAAACCACTTCAACTTTTAGACAGAAGTTCTTCTCTCGACGTCCAAAATGGCCTCAGCACTTGCTATTGGAACCGGTGTTGCAGTCGCTGCATTCCTCGTATGTATACCTTACATATCCTTTCCTCCATGTACCATAACTAACACGAAATATAGGGCCGCGCAGGACTCGTCGCATGGCGGCGGTCCCGGGGAGGCGTCGGAGCACTGGGCAAAGCATTCTACAAAGGCGGCTTCGAGCCACGAATGACCAAAAAGGAAGCCGCGCTGATCCTATCCCTCAAGTATGACCCCATTCTTCTGTAAAACGATCAAATTCGCTGAATGATTTCATGTTAGTGAACGGGCTATTACGAAAGACAAAATCCGAAAAGCGCACCGAACACTGATGCTTCTAAACCACCCTGATCGAGGCGGAAGTCCCTATCTAGCTACGAAAGTCAATGAAGCGAAGGAATTCTTGGAAAAGAATAGTTAACGCCTATGGATTATACCCTTTAGAAGCACGGCGGTGTTAACACCCTATTTATAAAATGTATTATACAGCAGCATTATGGAGCGATGGCGTTCAGGGCATAGTTTTGATGGAATTCATTGCATTGGGCTGTGTATTGGCTGTATATTCTGTCAAATACATATTCGGTCCCATCTTAGGGGCCAAGTCTCTTCTCGATTACATGGTTTCATCGCAGCATGAGAGTGAGAACTTGGAAGAAAAGTCTAGGGGCGTCCAAACACCTTTTGTTGTTGCGGAAACTTACAAGGCAAACTCGCCTCTTAGATGTTACATTACAGAACCGTCGATAGAGCCAGGTCGAATATATCGAAAGCATGAGGTTTAGATGCATTTATAACTCAGGGGTTTCACCATTCCGAGTTTCGAGTCGTGGAAGCTACGAGATGTACATCAGCTCTGTTCAAAGCATACCCAAGCTATTTACTTACTGGGTTTTTTGGGGGGCTGCGGGACGGGCTCTGGCGACACCATAGGTAGTCCTCCATCGTCTATTGAGCCATCGCTCCATTCATCAATCCTACATGTGTTGATTAAGGAGTCAGTATTTAAAAAAACCAGCCGAGAGGCAATATGAACTTACTCTGATTCACCGGCACCATTCTTCTGTCTCTCAGGACTCTTCACCGTCTGCTTTACCGCCATCGTAATCATAGCACGTAATGTGTACGTTGCATCATTGCCCGCGTTATGGAAGTTCTGACCAGGCATACCTAATTCATCACAGACAGTTGCAAGACCGCGACCATTAGATGAGTTTTGCAGACGTTGGAACATCGACTTAGTGTCGATCTCATCCAAAAAATGCGGTACACTCCAGATGTTAAAGCCGACTCTCTGAAGATAATTCAAGTCTTGACGAATATCATGCCCAACCATGATAATTGGTCTTTGATCATCTGACTCATTGTCTCCGATGATAGCGCCGATCCGGCTACTAATGTCTTTAGAGTGTACGAATTCAGAATTGCTAGGAAATGTAAGTATTCATATCTGTTCTGGGCGGGGAAAGCTCTTACCCGAAGTTGAATAGATGAGGACAACCATGGACGTATCTACGGTTAACCTTGTTGATATGCTCTCGAATCCTAAAATGGTATGTTCTTATCAGTGGGAACCAATTCTGGCCATCTGTACCAGGTGGGACGTCTACAATATGTTGCGTGTCGAGAACCGCTAATCCCACTTCTGTGACGTCGTGCGCCCCTGTCTCCCATGCCTCGACATCGACGCAGATAAATCGGGTTGATTCCTTGGTCCCAAAGGGCACTAGCATATTCACGTGCCAACCTTCCATCGAGCTGTCTTGAGAAAGAGTTAGCCTCGTGCAAGTGTCTATTCATGCAAAGGGGGACTGACCAGAGTCGAAGTTGGATGAGATGGGATTTCGAAGTCCGAGGTACCTCTGTGTCCGTTTGATCATTCGTCCGTAACTTTTCTGACGCTCAATTCTCTTCCTCCTGGCCACTTCTGGATCCTTCTTATTCTTCTTTGACTTGCATGAATTATATACCCTGTCCATCTTATCCTTGTAACTCTGAAGAGTAGTGGTGCTCAAGCCCGTTAGATCATCGATGGGAAGCCTATGGGTTCGTGATTTGAGCGCCTCAAGAGCTTCGTCGCTGTCAGCATGGCCCAGGAAGCGAGGGCGAGGCGTATTCCCGTCTCCGAAAGTAAGGTAGAACTCCTCACATGCCTGTCCCCTAGGAATTGAGAACTGCACTGTTAGGTGCAAATTTATTTCATCAAGAAATTCCTCAAATTGGGCGCTAGGGACTAGAAGGAGAGGGTGTCTTCCGTTTTCGCCTGGGTCCAACAGGCAATAGCTATCATGAAATTAGCACATTAGAAGTATTTAGGAACACATCTAATAGAGGTGGAACGCTCACAAATCCCAAGCACGACCCTCAAACAACATTGCCTTGAAGAACCCCGCGACCTAGAGTCGAATAAGCAGCTGTTCTCTTATAGATTTAGAAGAAACACTCACATATTCTTGGTTTTGTTTCCCAACGTGACTATGTGGGTAAAGTCGGATGAGCTTCCAAGGGCAGAATAACAAGCCCTTCTCAGATTCGTCGCCCATCTCCATACCTCTGCGTTTAGTTGGGCTACGGAGGGGTACTTGTGATGTACTACTCAGAGCGAATTCTGATATGTCTTCAGATCCTAATAGATAAGTGTCAGCTTGATTTTATTTATTTATTTATTTTTTTTTGGAGCCGTACTTCAAATACCAACAGCACAGAAAGAGGGTATGGATAATTAGCTGTTTCAATATAAACCGTTGTTTGTCTTTTCGTTTGGGTAGGAAACAATATGCGCTTTGTGAACTTGGTTGCTTACCTCCGCTGAATGGTATAAAGCCCCCGTAGCCTTCCATTGTGTTGATCTTCAAGAAGAGGCCGTTTTGTTATGTTTTTTGGTGTACACCCGTGACTGAAGTAGTCGATGGCGTCGCTAGGAAAACGAGCTTTGAACTAGGAGTTCGGGGGACGTATTACAAATTCAGTATTTAGAGTGAAATGTAGCGTTATTCGGATCTACATGATCTACACAAGGCTCTATTGGTAGGAATTTTCGTATGGATGGGTTTTATTCACCGTCGGAGGATCTAAGGTAGAAAGAGCTGACGTACATTAGTTGTCTCGACGTTTCACGGGGCGGCACCTAGGCAGTGTCAAGTCAGCTCGGATAAAGATTTGAGCCATTTAAAGGAGAAAGAGCTACCTATGGATTAAGAAGAAGAAAAAAGTAGAGTGGTTACTACCTTACACAATGTCTATCCGCTTTCCCCAATACGTCGTTGACTGAAAGCGTGAGGGTATCCACACGTGCCTGCCTACATACGCCTGCCTACATACGCGTGTGTGCAATCTTACATGTCACGTCACTCTATTTCACAATTGAATACCTTAGGTTGAGCTAATTGGGTCATTCTCATACAATTAAATCATAGCCACTTTGTTCCATGCAAGCATAAATACCTTCAGCCATCTAATAACACCCCTATATACCTATTCGGTATGTGGCATAAGCGAGCGGTCCTTCTACTACTAAATTTAGGAATTATTAACGGGCTTATTAACTATTTGCAAGACATTCGAGTAGAGTATAGCCAGGGTGCTCACTTGCAAAACTGTCACATAAGCACTCGAAATTTCCCGCGGTATAGTCGGTTCTAGCCTTAGCTGAAGGCGAATGATTGTAGTTAAGATATAGAGACTCGAAAATCATAAGTCGAGGCAAATCATCACTCGCCCTCGAAAGTCGGTGGAATGATTCCCTTCCCTCTCATGTAGCTCAAGTATTACATGTCCTCCAGGTAGTCTTTTATATTAAATTCCAGCTTGCGTACTGAATAATCCGGGCCTTTCTTCAGTCGCCGAAAAACGCATTTGGAGACTTCGAGCACCATAGTAGATGGGAGACTCTCCAATAGCATATCCACGTCATCCAACTCAACGATCTTGAGGCAGAATCGACTGATCAGGAATGGACGCAGCTTGCTCTCAAGAGGAATGCGATCCCAAACATCAACAATGGTTGTACGGTCAAAGTCATCCCTAGAGAACATGAAATGAAGGAGATCGTTTCGGAACTCCTTGGCTTGAATATAGTCACCGAAGAGCCAAGACTCTATCGCATCCCGATCAGACAGGCCATCAAATAGGGTCATCCAGCCCGTAACATGACTACAAGAACGGACATATTGATCATCAAAAGGTTTGGGATTTTTCTGGTAGATCCATTTGATGAATGCTGAAATAGTAGCTTCTGTAGCGTGTATAGAAAGGTCAAAAGTGCGTGTTGTGGCTTCTTGAACTGGTATATTAAAACATGTCGTGTCAGCATTTTTATCCTTTCTTCCTAACCTCGATAGCAACGAAATAAGAACGCTTAACTTACTATCATAACGTTAGCTAATTCATATATTGTAGAAATATGCGGGGTTTTCTAGAAATCAAGGTCTAAAATGCTAGAACGACATGTTTTTATACTCACCACTGACTATTCAATGCTCGACGGAAGTACTCAGAATGGTAAGCAAGCATGTGCGCATGTGCTGAGAACTTCTGATTCGAAGGTATTATAATCATGGCGAAGTCGCTGCCAGCACTAGAAAGAAACTCAATATATATTACAGTAAATACCATCATCTAAGGTGTGTAATACTTAGGTAGGGGATTGCCTTTTTGTGTCTCAGTCTCAGGGGCCTTTTTCTGGTTTTCCATTGGTGGCGGCATAGTGACCACGGATTATTGATTATAATAGAAAACTGGGAGGCTGAGAGTATTAGATATACTATTAGAAATGAGTAGATAGGTTTCGGTCGTGCGTTGCGATGAGGCTAAATGGGCGTTGAAGAGAGTCAGTTTGCGTCGGCTAGATTAGACTATATATTATGCTGAGATGAAAGGAATGGGTCGAATGTGCAGCCATGTGATTAAAATCTGGCAGTTTATAGAAGAGTTGAAGGTTTAGTTTGATGCTTCTAAAGCTTCGAGGGCCAAGTCCCGTGTCTTATAAACGCGCGTGAATCGCCAAAGATTTGGTTCCCTGGTACAGGTTGTTTCACAAGGAGATACGTACCTTAACTTTTAAGAAGTTGATGTTGATAATTACTTAAGACGATAGCCAGAATCTAAGATTTCTTCTCTAGGCGCTCAATAATTCGTGTTTCCTGTCTAGTTGGCCATGCATGTAGTAGTAAAGATAGAATTGTTAGGTTGAAAGTGCACGCCGTGTCTACCTCCAGGCCAACAGTTTATCAACAAAAGACGCACGACACGTGCGCTGACAGCAGAAGTCACCAATGAATATGCTAGTTATTCCACCAAACATGCGGTCCCATGTACATGCCTTATAAGATAGATGTGAACATTGGTTTAAGAATAGAAATCTATATGTATTTTATGGGATTTGTCCTGAGATCGTAGGCCTCATTTGCCTGGAGATCTTCCCAGCGCACTTCTTTGAACGCTCCTGTGGCATGCTAGCACGATCAAGCCACAAGAACCCGAAAATTATGAATTAAGGCAAGCTATGCCGCGCCCCATCTCCTGATATCTCACTCCGGCCCTACTCTTTCTATATATCTCCTTAAGTCAAAATGATGCAATGGTAAGGACGCTCTGATCGGCTAATAATGCGCCTGGATATATCTAATAGGAGATTATGCGGAAGCCGTTTCATGACCTCATCTATTTTAACTTGATTACAGTTGCCGAATCCGCGGCAGAGTAGACTGACTAAGAACGGACGCAGTCTTGTCTCCGGAGGAATACGATTCCAGTTTACAATGATTGTGTCAAGTTCAGCGCAGTTTCGAAATTCGGTCGCTTGGATATGGTTAACGAAGAGCCAACACTCTATTTCGTCTTGGTAAGTCAAGTCATTTAGGAACTCCTCGTTCTCGGAGCTTTCGTCGGGGCGAAAAGTAGCGCTTCGTCCGTAAATACTCGACGGAAGTACTCGGAATGGTGAGCAAGTAGGTGTGTGCATGTGTAGAAAACCTCCTGCCCGAAGGAATGGTAATCATGATGAAGTCGTTACCATCACTGAAAAGGGAATTGCTTTGAAATATGATGCAATAAAAGAGCTTATGTGTATACCTAGCTCTGGGCTCGATTAATTCTCTCTTATATGGCGGAGTCATCATGATGATCACGATTGCTCGGGGTAAGCTGCCCTAAAAACCGTGCTGATGAATTACATCGGTGGCGCATGGCTTTCGACTAGATACACACTGATCGGGGCCGAAGGCAAGATGTGGCTCCTAATCATATATCACAAACCGAAGGAGGCTATCCATGTCATTAGTGGGAGGATATTTTCTTCTATTTCAAGTTGACATTCTACGTCCTAATCTACTACAGCTTGCCATGCAAAGCGCGCTTCCGTATTCAATTACGCAAAGCTTTCAAACAGGACTTGGGAAGGAAATCTATGAAGAAATTCTAGCAACTCTTGACCCCAGTGATGCGTGTCCTCGAATGAATGCAGCAATTTCTTACCGAGTATTTCATATCGTAACTCAACCTAGTGCTGTTTTCCTCCATCTTGACCTTCAATATACAAGAGCCTAGAGGCACTGGGCATATTTGTTGATTCTGGCTATTCATAAAATAAGGCGGCTTTCTCTGTGCTATGGTGCCTACTCACGACTTTTCCTTCCCATCACTAATGAAGAGCTTGTTGCAAGCGTTTTATGATCCCCGTAGCCATCGTATATATAAAGCAGCTGAGCTCTGGGCCCCTATCTCTCATAGTAAACGATACCTAGTTCCCCTAAGTACCCGACACTACGTTACGGCTCTGGGCCAATACAATGCATGCTACTTCCTGAAGAACTGACCAAAATGTTAGCAATATATTGGACAATGTTTTGAAGTGGCACATACCTCGGAAGCCTCCTCAGTGGTCACGTCAGAATGTTCAAATACGCTTTTATCAATGAGACCCAGCGTTGCCCTAGCCCCCCTCATCTGCCACCACAACTCTCTCCTATCGCCGCCTAACTCGCCTGAGAGCAAACGTTTCTTGAGGTCCCTTAGAAACGAGTTGTACAAGGCCGGCATCTCCATTTTTTCCATCATATCTCTCAACGCACCTATATTTTCGACAGCCCGGTCATATCCGCTATCTCCAAGGCTATTCGTGATAAGTGAGCGAGTGATAGCGCCCATCTGCTTCGCGGCATCCTCAATTTCATGTTCTTCGTCGGCGTACTCCACCATCTGCTTGAAGCTAGGGATGACGTTTTCGGGATCAATCTTCTTGCGCTTATTCTGGGGTTGACTGAGAAGCGCGTCGACATCGAGACCAGATATTGGCTCGGGTTTATGGCCCTTTTCTCTTCTGCCTTTGGCTTTTGGTGGCACTTCGTGAGAATTAGCTTAAAAGTCCATGTGGTATTGACCAAAGGGTTAAAACTACCTTTCTTGACCCTCGCTTCCTCTATTAGATCCTCAAGCTTTGTTTTAGCCTTGATTACTAGATCGTCGGGCGGGTTTGAGTATTTGAGTAAAATTGGGGCGACCGGAGGGAGTGGTTGATCCGGATAGATTGCTCGGTGTCGAACGACTTGATTAATACGATGGAGCGGAGGACAAAAGACATCTTCAACTGCAGCATACTCCTGAGTGCGGTACCTGGATTAGGTTAGCTCCAATAGATTGCCCCTCTCGAGTATGGAACACTTGCCCTTCTTCATCTTTTGCCCAAGTAGAAATATCCATAGCGTCGACATAGTCGTCCATAGCTTCTGAAAGTTCCTTGCTGGGCAGGAGCCGATGGTCTTCGTATTTTATGTTACCGGTTACTGTAATCACCTTGTCCAGGGGAGGGAATTGATAGTTTCTGACGTCTTCTGCGAAAGGTAACGGAACATCGTAGAGGCACTCAAATTCAGGTTCGATGTGGGGCGCAAGGAGGATGAGAGCGGGCTCTTTACCGTCTTTCGTTACGATCCTTGCTACGGCATATGATCCAAGCTCTTGAAGGGAGTGTATGAAGGACGAGAGTTTAAGTGCAGCTGCCTCGTTGAACTTCTGTGGAACTGTCTGACATGCCTCTCCCATATTAAAGAATGGTTCATACTAAATGGGTCAGCATGTAAAGGGGATAGAGGATAGGGAAATGATTACCTTCTCTTGATGTATGAAGCCTAAGATGGTGAAACTCTTCGTGGTCTCAATCTTGGTAATATTGTATTCCGACTCGCTTATATGAACGGCGGTCCTCCCGTACTCGAATCCCTTTGCTAATGATTCGAATTCAACATCACGTTTCCCCCCTGGAGCCTCAGGATCATTGACCTTGTAGGTCCGTGCATTTTTCACGGCAGCGAATTGGCCGGTATGTTCCATGCCCTCCATTGCACCGCCTTCAGCGGCCTGGGAATGGCCGGGTTCCGTCGAGAGTACTACTCTGCTAGCCGGTGGTATTGTCGCCTTATGTGTCTTGAAATACCGTTCTACACTGATGCTCATAGCATCCTTGTGCTCTTGCGGGTTTCCAAGAGTGAGCTCTCCCTCATATGTCTTGTATGGCCTAAAGGGTTTTATTCTTGGCGTCTCAAGTTCAGAAATAGCCTCTGCCATGGTGCCATATAATCCATCACACTTATCGACAAGTTCTTTCAAGAGCCCCTCATTTGCTCTCTTCTGGCTTGACTTGTCCTCTTCCTTGAAGCCGAACTCGGCATCGTCAAAATCCACGCCTCTGATCATAGAAGGCATCAGTAGACGTCTATGAATCGATATGCGATATGCGAAGAACTTACAAGACCACAAGCTCAATACCACAGTCCTTGATTTTCGCCGATATATCGTCAATGTCATCTGGTTCAATAGGTGCCTCACCATCAGTAACTAAGATGACTTTTCGCTTATACTTGAGCTTCTTCGTAAATCTCTCGATCATATCTACGGCAATTACTATAGCCGAGATAGAATCGCCAGTTTCGGTGTTGCTGGGCTTTATGAGGGCCTGTAGGTTGCGCAAGCTAGTCAGATTCATTGGGCCAAGCTCCTGCAAGACCGATATGTGCTCATAACCTTCTCCCTGCTCTTGGAAGGGATTATCTGTCGCATCGGTCCTCACTCCAATGACTCCGACTGTCCATGTCTTCCGCGATGCAGCAACGGTTGTCGTTATTTTGTCCCATACGTAGCGCATACTCCAGTCAAGATCTGATTCAGTCCTGCCATTATGACAGTCGCCCATCGACGATCCGAGGTCGACGATGTATACTGTAGCCTCCTTATCCGCCATCGTTGCCGGGGTTGTGCGGATGAAGAGATGGAATAGGTGAGTACGAGGAAGGGAACCAGGTGGAAGAAAATCAGACCATTATATTACTATTTTCTTTTAGTAAAGAAGGGGTCGTATTACATTGAATATGTTAAAATGCCATTTGAATTGGCCTATGAGACACACATGTAAAGCTCTGCCTGTCTGCCTAGAACATTGAACTTTTAACTGGAAGTTCGAGGTTCCAAGTATGTACCTTGTAAGGTACATAATCGAACTGGGGACAATTCATTACTGCGGCGCGTCGTTCTCCAGCAGGCAGGCGCGCAGGCGCCTGACCGCGTCCTCATGCGCCTAATGGGACTAAGACCAATCAACACCTTGACTTGGTCCAAGCTCCCCTCCGACAAGGATTGCCGAGGATGGCACGATTGAGCACCCGTAACGCACCACACTTTCAAACGTCATCGCAGTTCGTCTTCTATACAAAAGTCTATTAAATTTCTTGCGAATTCTTTCACATTGATTTAATCTTCGATTTCTACCCGAAAATTATCGGTCCTGGTTCCGTATCGTAATCATCGCACAGCAACACTCAGAATGGCCGATCGTTCGATATTCTTCTCGTTAGCACCCTACCATATCTTGTCGTAAGTTCATTGTCATATAACTAGGTAGAAAACGATACTATCAAGAAGCCTGAGACTGACTGTGCCGCAGCTATGGTACGCTCCTCGGGACCCAAGTTTTCCACGTGAGTACCTAAGCTCGACGCTCGAACTATCTCCCGAACATGCATTCTCCAATCAGTTCACGACTTCCTCGATCGCACTTCACAGCGAATCAATAGATCGAATTAACCCGCCTAACACATAATGATTAGACATTCATCAACTCCGTAACCTCCTTCAGGGTCCTCGAGCGGCCGCAATTCGCGATTCTACAGCGCGAGCTCTTCCCTGTATACTTCGGCATCCAGACTGCCGGCCCTATTGTCCTCGCCCTGACATACCCAGGCAGCAAGAGCTCTCTGTTTGGCATCCCCTCCAGCTTCGCAGGCGTGTTCCACGAGTCGAGCCGCTGGAGCGTGCTAGTACCGCTCGGTACCGTATTCGCCGCAGGACTCTTGAACTTGGCGTATCTACTCCCCGAGACGAATAAGATCACCGCCTTGAGGCGACAGCAAGGTAAGATGTGCAACGAGAATTATCATGGAAAGCTTTTATTAATATATCTTGATTATATAGAAAAGAAAGATGGAAAAGCGAGTTACGATTCCCCGCCTCACTCAAAGGAAATGACTGCGTTGAATAAGCAATTCGGAAAGATCCACGGCATTTCGTCCCTGGCCAATCTCATCACTCTCCTTGCAACCGTCGTCTACGGTATTCATTTATCCACTCGACTTGAGTAATGTCTGTGCCTAGGTACATATATATAATGAATCACGTGTACATGAGGGAATATGAAACATCGGGCCTTGTCAATTTAAGTCAGGCGTTGCAAATCAAACTGTCAATTTTATTAAAACTATCTAACCTAACCTGACCTATCCAATCCAACAACCTTGAAGTCTTTCCGTAAAAGCACTAAGAGAGCCTCATCGAGGTTTAGCCGGGATTCCCAGTGGAATCTGTATCGAATCTCCACTGCCCGCTAAAATACGCCGTCCAAAACACTCCGAAACAGTAAGCGTATCTAATACGCCCGAAAACTCCCAGGGTATAATGCATACAAAGGGGATAGCCGGCCAATGCGATGTTGAACCTTCGCTCCTAGTTTCTCAAACAAATGAAAAAACGACCTAAAATCCTTTTTCAAAGAGCAGGGAAAAAAAATCTGCAAAATCTTTTTTTCGGTGGCGTTAGAGTTGGCCGGCGAGGGCGAGTAGTTGCCTCTTAGCGTCGGCTAGCTTCCTCGCCCTAGTTTCCTCGTCGTCAACTGGCTTCTTTGGAGAGATGGTAGCCGCGCGCTGTAGCGAGCTGTGCAGAGAGCGCGGCAGAGGCTTCATGGCCAACTGCCGAGCGACGTCTAGCTCCTCGGTGGGCGGTGCGTACTGCCGTTCCAGCGGTGGGATGGGATAGCTGGCACCGATCATCTGGTTGGCCTTGGCGACGGGTGAGGGTGTCTCATCCTCTGATTCAGATGAGGAAGACGACGAGGTTGGCGAAGGCGTCCTCTCCGGGAAGTAGCTGCGGGAGGTCTCGGATGGCTGCTTAGTGACAAACCTCCGTCCCTTCGCCGCGTGCTGAGATGACGCTGTGGGTGCCTTTGGGAACGTAATACCGCTGTCCATCCTAAAGGTGAATGTGAATGTTTCTCCGGCAGTGGACATTTTTGACGAGATAGCTTGGTTGTATTTCGCGGGAGAGGTATGGATGATGGCGGTCAGACACTTAGATAATGAAGCTGGGTTGCTTATAGTAAGCAGATGCTATTCGAATACGTCGGTGATAAGTTGGTGGGTGCGTAATCGAGATGTAGAAGGCGTCTTCCTCCCGCTTTGGTAGGTAGGTAGATAGGTGGATAGACAGCTAGCCCGCTTGGAGTCTTGGATGTGAAGATAAATGGGAAGATAGAAGAAGAAAATACCTATTGTAGAAGAAAAGGAAGAGCACGAGACATATATGCGTATGTACGCCATTGGGGATAAGCACAACATCTACTCCCTCCACTTCCACCCCCACACCCTCTATGCTCGGAAAAGGGATCTACTGTGCTAGAAACGCATCCTCTGGGTGGAACAAATGCATTCACCGCCGACTTCACCAACAGATGCGGCAAGGGTCGTCAGCGGTGAATTGGTATATTAGATACTCATTAGCTGCAGTCAGGGTCTCGGCCCCACTTTCCTACCGGGTCCCCCAAAGCACACCACTATGCATAGTGTACTATTGTGAATGTAATCTGGGTACGGCGGCGCCAATGGGTGGATAGGTGGATAGGTGGGTAAGTTGATTGACAGCGGTGGGACCTCGGGGTGTGGAATTTCTCACCATTTTTGTAGTGTAAATCATCGCCGGTCTTGACGATCTTCTTACTCTAGAAGGTTATTTAGATGGCAGGCTGTCCTCGTGGAGCGTTGTCGCGCGGGAAAAAAAAATATGTTTGCCTGACATGTCAGATTGAAATGTGACAGGACACGTGACCCCCTCTTCAGCAGACAGCCCTCCACACTTAGGCTAGTGGTATTAGTAGATTATTGTATCCATGGATACACCTGAGAACTCATTTGCTTAAGCGAGGCCTGCTAGGTATGAGTTATTCGGCCGTAGGCTGCTCGGAGCCCGAGCTTGTAATTTACATCCATGAGTTGTAAAGCCACTTAGACATCGAATAATTCAAGTTAGCCACAGTGATGTATTAAATGTAACCTTTTGATTCTAAAGGTCCCTTCATGCAGGAGGGGTGGTCTACGATGCCGAGGCGGGTTGCCTTCCGAGAGTTTCTTGTTGCCGGTTGTATGAATCAAGAGCAAACTTGCGTCACATTACAGAGAATTATGCAAGGAGGCGACCCTCCCGTATGCTGTCCGCCATCATCGTCGGCCTTAGGCTTGTCGGTCGTCCGGTGTTGGTGGGGCTGAAAGGATCGCGAGCTGCATAGTAGGCCGCAGATAGGGCTCTACTAGTAGCCTACGTGAGACACGTTACGTCTTTATCTGCATTTAAATAAATAGAAAAAAGGAATTATTAGCCACCTGTAAGCTATCTTGTTGAATAAGACATTGGGAGTCTCGAATATATCTGAAGATCAACAGTATATCTCCATGTATAAAGCATTCCCCGCATCTTGCAGGAACAAATAGATTTTACAATCAAGCTTTTATTGTCCCGGACTGGCCCGCAAACTGCGTCATACTGCAGGGGAGCTTAGACTTATACGGTGGTGAGACCATTCCTCTGCGCGCACGCGAATGCATCTAACCTACGCTATCCGGCCATAGCTATATCCCTCCTACTTCTGTTTTGGCTTCTGTCGCTTCGCTAAATCGCTCGTCCGAATCACCTTCGGTGTTGCAGTTGGCGCTCTATACGGAGTTAAGCTAGGTATGTGAGCCCCGACTTGCTTCTGGTAAAACTTGTACTCCGGATACTTTCCGGAGGTAATCAATTCTGTGAGCCAGGTTGACCCTTGGAAAACCATGAGTAGAAATAGAGCACCCAATCCCGCCCAATTGTAGAAGGTTTTGCTCGCATAGCAACTCCATTGGTATAGTAGGATCCAGATTGTTTGTTCTGCTGCGAAATTCGGATGCCTGCAGTACGCCCACAAGCCGGAAGTGATGAAGCCTCGATCAAGGTCTTCCTGGGTGAACCCGCATCCCCGTGGTACCTTTGCCGTCTTCTGGTATTCCTTCTTTGCTGTTTGGTAGTCTAGAACGGTCGTCAGCAATGGTTTACATAGGCGCCGTGAGACTGCTCACCCCATTGTTGTTGGTCACTAAACCATCCCGACAGAATAAGTCCAAGTTCGACCGCTGCAAATCCTAGATCCGCTGCCGTGATCTCTTGTTCGTAGTTTGAAGCTAGCAAGATGATATACGTCGGCGCTGCGAGGAGGAAGAGCAGGATGCTTTGCATGAAGGAGATAAAGGTGACATTGAATATAAAAAATAGCGCCGGGGATACTTTGCGGCGAATGATGTCCCTGCATTTACGTTAGATGACTTCGTTAAAACCGAGGAAGTAGAATAGCATACCATCTATAATCTTCCGACCCAATGCTATATCCTCCCTTCCGATAATAATTGAAGGTCAACCGAGCCTTGGAAACATTAGTTACCAACAGCTCAGCAAGAAAACAGCCTTTCATCTTCACGTACACTCCATATCACACTCCAAAATAGTACAAGGTCCACCCTTTGACTTGGTAGACCGTTTAGATGAGACCAAGCAGCGAAATGCGCATTATATATTGTAGGCAATAGACTCCATGCGCGGTCAACCTGGGAATAATTACGATTGACCTCGGACGCGACTAGAAAGATGGCACCGAGGAATATGGAAAATCCCAGTCCTGATATGAATGGATTGGTGTTCTTGTATAATTCGACGAGCGAATCGCGATTCGATAGGGCATCGAAGACTTTGCCAGGCAGCTCGTAAAGTTGCGGTAGATACGGCTCAACTACTTGTGAGTAGTCTGCACAATCTTCAAGTGTCTTCACCCATGGAAGCGCCATTTTCGACAGCCGGCGTGTTCGTACGTGTCGTGAGGCTTGCGAGGGGGAGAAGGGAAATATTTACAATCAATTGTTGGAGCACGTCATGACTTTGTTTCCGTCCGAATAAGTTGACCTTTTGGCGTTGGACCTCAAACCTTAGGTACTTAGGTCCACCTCTGCCACCTACATGTATGTTATGTAACCTGGAACCTGTGTTCGATTTTACAGCACAGGCCACTTTAACTCCTTGGAACTTTCCGTCTCCAGTACGTAGAACAGAGCCAGCTACAGGGGCAGGGGTGGTACTACCAGCCTAGCGCTAGCCTTAGCCTCAAGGGCTTCACCTAAGTGAATTGTAACCAATCAAATTTATCTGCTTATCAACTGAGAAGCTCCAACCCTGGGCTGGCCTAGGCTGCCTGGGAAATAAAAAAGCGTGAAATGCACACGATGATGATATACCATAGGTATTAACAGTTGGAGATTCAGACTGACAAATTTCCCGACACAGCTTTTATAACTCAACCGAGAAATCACCCAAAATATCTTGAAAATGGAATAGTCATGGAACGTGGTATTTCATCTAGTTATTTGCTGTTCTCTACTACGAGTAACAGCGTTGTCAATGAGGCGCTTCTTCAGCTGGTTGTGTCACACCGACAGGACCCGTGAAATAGCAGCGTTCAAGTCTCGCACCGCCAATTTATATATACGACGTCAATCGACTATGAGAGTTCTCTGCGTCGCGGAGAAACCTTCTATTGCCAAAGCTGTCGCAGGACATCTCTCAGGCGGCCGAGCTCAAAGTGTTAGTCGTCACTAAAGTCAGCCCGGTGGCCGAATATCAATTTGCTGACTTCCACTTAGCACAACACCCCGGAAAAGTACATCAAGAACTATGTTTTTGACTTCGACTTCGGGCCACCTTGGGGCCATTGCCAGGTTACCATGACCTCTGTACTCGGTCATCTGACCTCAGCTGTTTTCCCTGCCGAATACAAGAGCTGGAGTTATCCACCGCCCGAGCGCTTGTTCGATGCACCTGTGAATATAATCATCTCCGAGGTGCGCGTCACGATCGTAAAAGTTGAATACCGATTTAACTAATACATGTTGCAGGACAAGACAAAGGTAGCCGAAAATATTGAGAATCAGGCTCGCTATGCCAATGCCTTATGCATATGGACAGATTGTGATCGAGAAGGAGAGCACATAGGCTATGAAATATGCGAGGCCGCTAGGAAAGGCAACAGGACTCTAGAAATTAAGAGAGCTAAGTTTAGCAACATCGAAAGAGCGTCAGTCGTCCACCTCACTTCCCCTAACAGAGTACTTACTTAAACGACATTTAGGCATATTTTAAACGCCTCTCGCAACCTCATCCATCTCGACCAAAAGCAAGTCAACGCTGTAGCTTCTCGTATTGAACTGGACCTTAGAATAGGATATGCGTTCACTCGATTCCTGACCACGAATATAAGGACACTAGGAGGACCTCTTCAGAATCTTGTTATAAGCTATGGTTTGTCGAATTGAAACCCGTCGGTTTAGTGCCGTGCTAACTTTGCAGGATCCTGTCAGTTCCCAACACTGGGCTTTGTGGTAGATAGATATTTCAGGGTCAGGAATTTCAAGCCAGAACCGTTCTGGGGCATCAATGTCATGCACAAGCGAGAGGGCATAGCCGTCAATTTCAGCTGGTCGCGGTATCGTCTTTTTGACAGGGCATCAGTCGTGATTCTCTACGAGAGGTGCCTTGCGGCAAAGATGGCCAAGGTTATCAAGGTCCAGGAGAAGCCCACGAAGAAATGGAAGCCGCTACCCTTGACCACAGTCGAGTTGCAGAAAATGGCCACGATATTTCTGCATATGACGGGACAGCAGGCAATGGAAGCCGCAGAAAGCCTCTACAACAAGGGGTTCATCAGCTATCCCAGAACGGAAACAGATCGTTTCGATTCTGGTATGAATTTACGTGCATTGGTCCAAAAGCAAACGCAATCTACCACCTGGGGCGAATTTGCACAGAATCTAGTCAACGGTGGTTTCCAGCAGCCACGACAAGGGCGCAACGACGATAAAGCGCATCCTCCTATCCACCCCATCACATTCGCGGCCCCGTCAGTTCTTAATGATAGAGAAAAAAAGGTTTATGAATTTGTTGTTAGGCGATTCCTAGCCTGCTGCTCGGATGATGCCAAAGGTGTAGCCACCGATGTCGACATCCTGTACGGAGAAGAATATTTTCATGCTCACGGCGTTGTCGTGCTAGAGCGAAACTATTTGGATGTATATATTTATGATACGTGGACCGGGACTGCGCAGCTACCAAAATTCACGGTCGGAGAGGCTTTCGAGCCTACTGAAGCTCTCATGACAGAGGGCAAGACGGGGCCTCCTAATTACCTGACTGAAGCAGATTTGATTGCTCTTATGGATGCCAACGGTATTGGAACGGATGCCACAATGGCCGAACATATCCAGAAGATCCAAGAAAGAGAGTACGTCAGTACTGTACCTCGAGGATCACGGCCAGCAAATGACGATGACGCTGAAGGGGATACCCCAGCCACACGGGGGCGGGGTGGCCGTGGCGGTCGCGGTGGTCGTGGACGAGGGGGTCGAGGTGGAGGATCTGCAGCTGGAGGGAGAGGAGGGGTGATGGAATTTATCCCAACGAAACTAGGCGTGGCGTTGATCGAGGGTTTCGATAGGATGAATTTTGAGACTAGTCTTGGGAAGCCATTTCTACGAAAGGAAATGGAATTAAAGATGAAAGCCATTTGCGAAGGTCGCACCACAAAAGAGGCTGTCCTAAGCGAAAGCATTCGGCAGTATCGTCAAGTCTACATGCAATCACAGGAAAAGTTGGCAGTCCTCAAAGCAGTAAGTTTGCATTCAAGCATCTCTTTCATCCGGGGACGAAGTACTAATCAGAGGAATAAAGGCCTGCCGGCAATACATATTCCAACAAAACGGTGGCTGAAGGGGGACGGACAGGTTAGTTGTGCTGGCTGGTATAGCCAAGGTAGCATTGGATGCTGCAAAAGAATCTCGAAGAATATGAAAGCCCGCTTATGTCCTACCATGAAGTAGTAACACAGACGCATTACAGCAGAAGATTTTCGCGGACCGACTCCGACTCTGGAAGATAAAGGTTGATCGAAGTTGAAAATCCTGCAGAGCCTTAACCTATCTCCGAGTATCGGCCCCTTCAGTTACTCAGACGATGACGCTTGGTCTGGGAGATACATACTTCAGGCAAAATGGATCACAGCGACGCGCTGAACCACATGTTTCTATAGTCTCAGACGCGTGCGAAGCATCGATTCGCGAATTGGATGGAATTCGAATGCAGGACCCAGTGACCCAATTCCTCGAATTGTGCTTATATGGTCCATCTGCACTCTAAGGCACATGCACTGCGAAATCACGGAGCACGACATACTTACTATAGAACTTCAAATGTTAGCTATGATGCCGGCTCGTCCCCACCAAAGCTAAGGGCATCTCTTCGGATCGTGTTATCCCAAAAACGTGGGGGAATGATAGTGGATGATGGGTTCAATGTTGTCCTGGCGCAACTCACTACATACATCCATGGATGGATGTTAGCGGGGTAGTTTGAATTCTACCTACTACATATGTACTCTACCATGTACGAAGTTGAAACGCAGAAGGTAGATGCAGATGCGACATGCGACACAACCCCTCTTCAGATGCGACCATTCACGATCGTGTACTACCCGACTTGAGTACCTTGCTCTGGCTCTATCACACCTTCTGGCTACCGGCTCACCGTGCTAAGATCTACCCATCATCTACCCGTCATCTGCCCTTGTTAACGATTAAACTGCTGACTAAGAGGACCAATTCGCTCACGTCTGATTATCGCGACATATGTGTGGCTATGTCAATGCCAATTCAGAACCACCGCAAAGCTAGGTATCTAGTACTAGGTTTGAGACTCTCACCTCGGGAGGCAATTCATCGGAGTGCGCCATGGCCCCGTTAATCCGTCGCGGTCTTTCGTCACCGGGCTAGCACTGCGGCTAGCTGAGTGTTGGTGGGATGGGGAAGCAAAGTCGCGCATCACGATGCTTATTTTGGGCCAATCAGAGCTGAGCGCATGCGCAACGTGAAGAATTCCCGGGTCCTAGTCTTTCGAAATTCGGAAATCATGTGGTACCGAATTCAACCTATCTGGTCGCGCGGTCTCGAATTCGATGACTTCGGCTTGGAGTGGGTGTTCACCGTTGACAAGTTAGCAAATTTAGCAAGGAACACAGACATTTGAATACATCTTACATATAGGTACACGAAGTACATGTATCCAACGTACATGTAGCCGATGAACAGGCGATGTTGGGGCTGCACATGATTAACATTCCTTTGGTGTATCGTCTCTCCAACTTGATTGACTGGAATGGAATCCCAAGCCTGCTTCCCACCCTATCCATATCGCTTTCATAGTCATTGATCCGAAAATGGTGAGACGCGAAGTGTGCCTATCTAGGACCTGCGGGAGATTTGCCCGCATGCTGATAACGCACGTTTCTACATGTCTCTGCTGGGCCACAACATGTACCCCCAGATGCAGTACCCCAATAACTTGTTAGATGGGTACTTAGAGATAGTAGCATTCCATCCCTTGACATGCGAGATAACCGGAGGCTAAAGGATGATAGCCTTCCTACCTTCGGCTCAATGGCGATTTCTAGTATCAAGCCGTTCCCAAAGCAGGCTGGCACATGCCCCACGGGTTTCTTCAGGGTACCCCAGAGATTTAGCATCTAATAGGCAATGATGAGGATTGGGATGCGGATATCCAGGGACGTCTATTCTTATATTCATTCCCTGACACTTTACTGTATCTATCCATGCCTGTAGTGCATATTATGTATGAGAAAGCAGAGTTAGAGCATTCTGAAAGCATGTAGCCCATGTCATATCTGATTGGGTTTATAACGCACGACTTCAACAGTTTAGGGATTAAGCTACATGATTCGGGAATGTACTGATATGTACATGTAGTCTCTTAACGGCAAACAAGTCAGGTACCAGAAAACGGACTAACAAAAACATACGGGAAGGCTGCATGTTCTCGCTTTCAGGTAAGTCCACGCTTGTTGAATTTACCTGTGTGTTAATTGGCAAGATACACATCATCAAATGAGTCAAGTATCATTGTCTAGTCAAGAGATTGGCAGACACGAATTGATTAGATCGTACCTATCATAACCCTGTCTGACACACGACCACTCGTCACAGCACAACCATCAATTACAGGCAATGCCTAGGTCGGGTTGGGTTGGGTGGTGATATAGATGTTGGCGTACGTAAGTCTCCTAGGACCTAGGAGGGCTATGACGAATTGTACCTCGGAAGTTTTCTGTTTTCAACAGACAGGAGTCATCATCCATATCCGGGTTATTATTAGAAAAAGATACATAGATGTAAATGTATACAAGGTATTATGTATTTAAGATACCGGGAACAATATGTTGAAGTATGTATGTATGTAGCCCGACTGTACCAAATGTAGGTACGGTACATTTAGGCTTGGCTTTACTTGGGAGGGGGTCCCATGGATGGGGGATTCAATAATGTTGAATTCTTTGTTACATGCACATGTGTAAGTATATGTAGGTATTAAACATTGAAGATTATACATGTATTTGCCTACACGTAACTATATGTATGTAAGTATTATACATGCACGTGCGTAGTGCATTAATAAGGTCTGGTGTTCGATTGACCTTCTCTTTATAATTTTATTAGACGCACCACTCCTAATTTGCTAGGACCACACGCCGCGGCTGCTGTTGTTGAGCAATCAGGTTCGTGCGTCGCTCCCTGTGCGCTGTGCGACACCTGCTGACTTGGACAACACCCCCCCTGGCCCAAAGCCGGTAGTGTACTTAGGTATGTACAGTAGAACCTAGTGAGCCATTACATTAGTAGGTCGCAGCCGTCGCTCGCTTTTCCACGTTGATCTTCCCTTTCGTCCAAGGAACATCAACAACAACAGAAATCAACATAACGCAATCTTTTTGCACCCAAGAGTCATCTTTTGTCACGTCAAGATAATCGCGTCAGCTTTGCCATTTCGCCTATAATTGAGTTTTTGTTTTCGCTTCACAGCTGAAAACAAAATCAATCAATCTGTTCGCCATTTCTACAAGCCCCCTACTTCGGACCTGGCTTTGTAAGTGACTCACCGTACTGCTATTACTACTAAGCATCATCAACCTGCCCAATCTCAACGCCCACGCCAATTTTCCTCATTCAATCCGGTCAAATTCTGTGTCGCTTACACTTGTAGACACGTCTCGAAGTATTAAATACCGAAAATGGCAACCATGGCATCGGCTACAGCTGCTCGCGATATCCCGAAGACCTCCCATCTCAGCCGAGACAACTTAACTGCTGTAGCGGCTGCTCGGAGCGTCCCTGTGACACGAACTCATTCCCTCCCGACTCCCCCAAACTCCATATCACCTACGCTACCACCCCATGGCCTGAAGGCACACCTGCAAAGGGCCAAGCTCGACACTGTCGATTCGGACCTAGACCTTCACGAAGGTGCCGACCACAGTCCTATCGGTTCGCCAGCATTTGAGTCTGCAGGAACCATTACTCCGGCTCTACTAGCTAAGTTTCATCTTCCGGAGATCCTGTTGAACCACGGACCCTTGGCCATTCGCTATATCATGGGTTACCTAACAACCTCGGTCCCTGGCTTCGCGGGAATTCCTCCGCCAAAGGCACGAAGGCTAGTTGTGGCAGCACTGGAAGGACGTGGACAAGGACATGGCGTCGAGGGTGGAGGAGTTCATGGTGACGTGGAATTCCAAAAGGTCGGATGGGGCAGATGGGACGCTAAGCGACGTGGACAACCCACTCGAGATGCGGTGTCTCGACAATCTGTCGGTGAAGGCGTTCCCGGCCCCTATCCAACCAGCATACCAATTTCAAAGGGCGCGGGGTGGAAGGCTGACCGCTCTCGACTGAACGCGCGCGCGACCAGCAACAGAAATTCGGCAGCTTTCTCTCATGATGATCGGGATGTCAACATGATGGAGAACGAGGCTGATAAGATGTCTCTCGACTCTCTGGACGGACCTGCCTCCGCATCCTGCTCCTCGGCACCCGATAATGAAGACATGATCATGAATGATGACCCCGAGGACGCCACTGACGATGAAGATTGGGCAGCTGTCGGAGCTGCGGCACTACGGGCTAACTCGTACTCCAGCCCAACCGAGGCTCGCCAGGGTACAAATTATCTTTCTTCCCGTGTATATAACTCTTGTGGATTCCGGTCCTTCTCAGGAAATACCGGCATGCTTCGGGAGCCACGTCTCGACAACATTGACCTGGATGCATTAGCAGCTTCGTCAGATGCGCAAGAGCGCGAGGCCATCCAGGCGCTTTTACAACTCGGTTCTGTATAAATAATCCAGCATTGGCGGCGTTTAAGGGACAATCTCGGCTCAGACGGGAGTTGATTTTTGAATTGGTTGGCTGGACTGGCTGGGCTGGTTATCATCGTGCTATTTATTGGTCAAGGTGTGGCTCTTGTCTTGATCATCACTATTATCGTGCAGCATATTTTCTTTTTTTTTCCCTGCGAGATCCGGCGTCTCTGGCTTTCTCGAGGGCAATCAGGAACACTTCACATAATTTCCTCTCAAGGGATCGCGGGGTTGGAACGTTTTCCCCCATTGACGGTACATTTGCATGGCATTTTCTCTCAACCCTGGAGGTGGGGCACAGCATCTCCGCGGTTGTGAGCGGTTCGGAGTTTTGTCTTTTCATCTTATTCATTTTTCCTTGTTGCTACACGATTCACGAATCTCGCCGGGAGGTTCCCAATGCAGCCTTTATCAGCATCTTATCGATATCAGCTCAAAGGATCTATTACCTTAGGCCTGTAGGCAACTCTCGTGCGCTCGGCTCCGGACGCCTTTGACAAAATCTTCACTTGCACATTATACCCCATTGCGACGTACATACTCGATTTTAATACCACATTTTCCGCTGGCAGAAAATATCCCTGCTTCAACAGCATCCGCGGGGAGCAGAACACAGCATCTCGGTAATGAGCGGATACCGAAAGAGCATGCTTGCATCACATTGCAAGAGCACAGTTTGACACATTTAATTAACGGGCGATTTGATCCTCGCCAATAAGATTCGGAACGAGAAGAGAAGTGGTAGAGTTGATATTTTATCTGGATAGACGCAGATTTGCCAGTCAAATTGATGGGCAGCCGGTGATAAGAGGAGTAGTGGTGTGGTTGGCACCTAGCGCTTGTGTGTACCAACGGCGGACCTCATACTTGATAGACACAAGTGGAATACGCACTGTGTTGATGAAAAGAGATAAGGAGAAGTGACATTTTTGGAGGATAAACGGGTTAGCAGCTTTCTAGCTCTTCGGTATCACCACTCAAAAAGAATGAAAGCACTAATCGTCCAACCCAATCGTACTCTGTCCCATGTACCAATGAGGTTTCCGAAACGTTAAGACATATGGTACTGGATAATGTATGTCTAGGTGCTTGAGTTCTGCCACATACTAATACTCCCGATATCTATGGACGCAGCTGAGAATAGAATGGAAACTCTGTTTTACTATTGTCTAAGAGAGATATCAGTTCTGGGGGTCGATTTTTGGGGAAATCGTGGACTGTAGAGCATAGGCACTAGACATGAAGGACCTATCAAGCTTTCCTGAGCTCGAGTTGAAGGGGATCCCTATCTACTTTAGAGGTATAGTTCGACGTCGTACGTAGTTGTTCAATTAGCAGATCTCGAATCTCTAAGTTGTTTCATAAGTTTGCTACGCGGGTAGCAGATGATATGATCATAATTACCCAAGTACGAAGTGGCCGGCATAACAATTCGTCGTAGACACGACTATATCGCCTTCTAAGGTGCTTTTTTAATATACAATGATGTTTTGATCGCTTGTTCTTGACGCGTTCCTCGGCATATTATATATGATGCCGCTGATTTTACTGAGAAGAGTACCTAGTCAATACCGGCCATTAGGGGCTCAGAAGCTACATATCTAAGCATACATATCCCCTCAAACCACGCGAACGACACTTCATGGCATCAGCAAGAGCCTACCTAAATGAGTTCCAATTTGATACTGGCTAATAGTGAGAAAAAAGCACGGATAAAAATTAGTCTACTCCTTTTTCCGCCCATTTTATACACGTATTGTCAATAAAATTGACGACATATGCTCGTACTTGATTAAAACTGGCATTAATTTTGTGCTATGTAAGTACTTGAGAGAAATAAACATTCCCGTTTTAGCTGCTATTTGAAAGTCTCTCCTTTTTTTTTTGGATGTGGGGTAATATTCATTCTACGCGTTAGGTACGTCTGGTGGGATAGACATGCCAACCAAGCCCAGGCTGGAAATCAAATATCAATGTATATACATGCTTCAACAATTTAGAAACACTATCTTCGCTGGTTTAGTCCTAAGTATGGTAAGATACCGACTGGACCAGTAGGTAAATCCGTAACCTTGAACGAGAACCTATGCACGTTTTCTGCCTTTGTCAGCAGAAAAATGCCTAGGTAGATAGAGTGACAGGTAAATGCCTGCGGCAGAACGAGTCATGGCACGTCAATGAACTGTAATGCTTTCCATCGCCTATTAGAGACACTGCCGGGAAGCCAAGATGCCAAGGTCGACTACTCAAAGTTGAGAGTACCTAAGGAATCGATTACCCCGTCTTCATGCGGATCTCTACCGTACAAGACCCTTCAGTGACAATAGTAATCTTTCGGTGTAGATTGGAGTTAGACAGCTTACCTTAGGTACTTGCATTAAGGACACATGATCGTCATAATTAGCTGTTTGATGCCTTGCGCCAGTGCTTGCGCAAAACACAATGTTTCCAGGGGGGATTGATGAACTCCTCATAATGCGCGTTAGAAAGTTTACCGATAGAGCCTATCTGACTGGTAGTGTAAGAATGATAACCATATAGGATAATGGCGAACACTATACTGATTCGTAGGCTATTAGTATCATTACAAGAAGTGTTTGGTTGGAAGATTAGCAGGATGCATAACATTAGGTACGTATTGATATCGCCTAAAGTGCAGCTGACTCAGATCCAGAGGCAAAATAGAATTAGAGAGAAAAGCTGTCATGTTAGGTCAAATAAAGTTGGTCGTAATGTCTAAGAATGGTTAATAGCAATTGTTGTGAGAGTCACCGACTGTCGAACGAAAACACAATTGACAAGATACCAGTCTTTCAGGCGACGGTAGTTTACCGACTCGATGCCAAACGCGGAAAGAGACAAATCTAGCTGGTGTATCTTGACATTGCTGATTCGGCCGATATGTCTTGTTTCGGACATTCGAGGGACAACTGCAATAGAGAAATCTTCAGCTTCTATGGGTAGGTAGTGTACATGTGCCTTGCTAGAACTTCTAGCAGATCGAATCATCCGATAGGGTGGCGACGACGCCCAGCATGAACCATACCTAGGTGCTCCTCAAGGCGCTGAAGAAATAGGCATCTGACAAGTTTTGTTTGCCCGTACTCCGTACCGTCTTTGCCGACATGAGAAAGATAAGTTGACGAATGCATGGCCAAGAACTTGGCGGGCGGAGAGGAAGACCAAGGCTTGGCCACCGGCGGAGCGTCAACTCCTTTATTGTGAACACCTTGCCAATTATACCAAGAGATACCAAGACTTCCCTCCGCTGACACAATATGTATTGACAGTACATTATAAATGTGGTGGGTTATAACGCCGGGAGAATGGAAGTTCAAAGTTGACGCGATGGAGTTGGGCAATCTCCTAACCTAGTATGTATGTGCCTAAGGGGTAGATACATGTAGGCATATTGTTTCTTCTCAATCTGTTATAAAATCCCTGCAAAATATGTGACTTTAGAGAATTAAGAAAGCAAGAAGGGATAAACAGTTAGGGAGATTGATTGTTATGCATCCCTTATCATCGGTTACCACTTATATGTACATAGGCAAAAGTAAGGAAGTGTGATTCAACAACACTGAACGGTAGCAACTTTTTTTCCCCTTCGGATCACTCGTTGAGAGAAATTTATAAGGTAGTTGCATCGTGTATTTACGATTACCCCGTAAGAAAATGTGAAGGAACAATCCGACAGGAAAGAAATCACAAGAGGCAGAGAGGTTGCTAAGAAAGTGGGCGCAGTCGAGTCTCGGCGCAGGAGGAACCAGCGGCCAAGGTTTTTTTCCAAGCAACCACAAAGCATTTCTGGTCAGATATGTCGAGACAATCATCAAATGCCAAGAGCCGCCAAGATCTTGGCGGTATCTTGGCACGGAAGTCACTACTGAGGAGGGGTGACTCGTGTATAATAGTCTCTGCTCATTGAACAGTGAGTCACTCTCGGCCTAAGGTACTTGGCTCGTTTGCCCCCATTTCATCGCAACCAATCATCAATCATCGACCGGAACACCTAGGACCCATTGCCAAGACTTTCCGCCTCGATATCGCCAAGGTCAAACGTCCATAATAAGGAGCAAGCACGACACTCGATTTACATAAACTGGTCATTCCTCTCTCCTCGAAAAAAAAAATTAGTTGCTTTCTAAAACCTTTGCTCCTTTGGGAATCGAATCTCCTGTATTGCTGTTGCTCGAGCTCGAAGAGTCACAGTTTTATGCTCTATTATTCTCAGAAAGCCTAGACCTTTCCTGTTTAGTACATTTGTTTGAAATCCACTAGTCACATGCTGCTGAGCTTGGGCCGCCCAGGTCGTACCTAGGTACTAGTATCACAGCGCACAGCCAAGATAATCCAAATTCAGAAATATTTATCCGAGAATTCCCCACCCGCATCATTCTTTTCCCCCTTCCGCTGTTACATCCACGTGATTTTTGGACTAACTCACTGTTTGTCTCCACCTATTCGCATTAATCTACTTCCGCATTCCTATCATCACGTGCATCTATTTGTCACGTGATACCCATATCTCTTGACCCTATTCCTGAACCTCGAGGTTGCAGCCATGTCAGCGGCACCCGAGTCCAACCCGATTCAATCGGGCGGCGAAAGCTCTGCCTCCAACGGCACCACACCCGCGCCTTCAACTGCAACCACAGCAACTTCGCAGTCTAGCGCTCCAGCGCAGGATGACTCTCTCCAATGTCGCTGGACTGGCTGTAGCGAGAAATTCAACTCGGCAGAGACTCTCTATGTATGCATAAGTACCTTTGCGTAGAGCATTCATATTGGTTAGACCTAACATTTGGTTCTAGGAGCACATTTGCGAGAAGCATGTCGGTCGCAAGAGCACCAATAACCTTAATTTGACCTGTCAGTGGAATCAGTGCAAGACCACGACGGTCAAGCGTGACCACATCACCTCGCACATTCGTGTGCATGTCCCTCTGAAGCCGCACAAGTGTGACTTCTGCGGCAAATCCTTCAAGCGCCCTCAGGACTTAAAGAAACATGTCAAGGTATGAAACATCCACGTCCGCTCTTGGTTTTATCATATGCTAACTTCAAGACTGCAGACTCATGCTGATGACTCTGTCTTGGTCCGTTCGCCGGATCAGCACGGCACTATCAACGGCGGCTACCGCCCTCAGGGCAAAGGTACGTCTCTCCGCTTGGTCGGAACCAACCGTTTCCTCACTTAGAGGCTAATTTGCCTCATAGCTCCGTCTAGTTACTATGATCACAATGGTCAGATTCGTACTAACTCGGCCGCCTTCGGTCAGCCCCCTCATCCTACTGGCCACCCCAGTAGTTATTACCAACACCACCCAGGGACTTCCTTCGGAGGCCCTATGTACTACCAGCCCATGGGAGGCCGTGGAGATCATATGGGCTACCAGGCCGCGCCGGAGTACGATAACCGTAAGCGCACATACGATGTGCTGAACGAGTTCTTTGGTGACGCCAAGCGCCGCCAGCTCGACCCGGGCTCGTATGCTCAGGTTGGACAGAGACTCTTGCCTCTGCACGGCGTTCTCCCGATTCACTCGGGCTCTCTTGGCGCAGAATACCTCCCGGCTCCGGGAGTCATGGCTGTTGACGGCCCTGGTCACGGGCCTTACCAACAGCACTACTCTCTGCCTCCCATGCCGAATCTGCGCACTAAGAGTGATCTGATCCAAGTCGATCAGCTCCTCGAGCAGATGCAGAGCACAGTCTATGAGAACTCGAACTCTGCCGCTGCGGCCGGAATCCACCAACCTGGTTCTCACTACCTACCACTGAACTTCCGTCACAGCCAGAGCCCCCCTCATTCTGGGACTCAGCAGTCCGCCATGGCTAACGGCGCCTATTCGGCTGCTCATGTGGCATCGCCGCTAACGGCCGTGTCTTCAACTCACTCAAATGGCACTCCTGCCGTGACGCCTCCTTCCTCTTCAATGTCCTATACTTCGGGACATTCACCTAGTGCCTCATCGTCAGGTCTGTCGCCTTCGACGCGACACAGCTCTACCACGTCGGCACTGTACCCGACTCTGCCTGCAGTCACGTCTGGTTACCCCGGCCAGTCCGCAACTTCCACTCTGGGTCCCACGTTCGACACGGATCCGCGTCGTCGCTATTCAGGCGGCATGCTGCAGCGTGCTAATGCTGGCCCGCGACCGCACGTCGAGCGTGAGTCATCCACCACGCCTCGGGCCTCTGAATCAGCCATCTCGGCAGTCAGCTCTCCGTCAGCCGAGTCCGAGGCCAGCGCCGAGGCGCGCGAGGACCAGGTATACGAGAACTGGTTGGAGAACATTCGTGTCATCGAGTACCTGCGCGAATACGTCATCGACCGGATCAAGCGTAAGGAGTACGAGGAAGACAGCCCCGGTTCTAGTGACATGGATGTCGACTCGCCTCCGCGTCCGCCTTCGCAGCCGGCTTACCCTGCTCTGCCTCTATAGGGAGAGGACAACAGTACGCCTCCGGCTTCGGGTTTCTACGCGGGAGCGAATTATCCTCTCGAGATGGAAGACTTGGCAGACCCTGGCTTCTACAACGACGTTGATGACTTTACCGCCTCTTAGTGGACTGAGTATATCCATCTATAGCAAATATTCTCTGGGATGAATCAAGGGAAGTGTGATGTACATAAGGGATGGGATACGGCGTTGATGCGACATGATGCCCACAGGGGTTTTTCTTTTCTGTTCTTTCTGCTTTGTTTTATTCTGGCACCATAGGTACTGTTTCCTTTGCGGGTAAAACATGCTAGGTATGATGCCATTTTCGAGGCTCAGAGGTGACTGAGGCTTGTTATCGGTAGGCAGTCGTGCAGTTTATAGTCGGTGGCCGGGGTCGAGTTGCATGTTACATTCAATGGACTGAAAGACCGACCCTCCTGCAGTGGTAGTGCGTACCTAGGTGCCTGCATTGCTTCTAATTAGTTATGAATCCGCCAACGGAAATGGCATAGGAAAATCTAAATAGTACTCAATTAAATGAAAAGGTCTGACTGCCTTTGAGTAGAAAAATCATTCTAGCTGTTTTACTTGACATCGGAAAGCCCGAGGCTGTGTTAATCAGTGATGGTCGAGGCGTGGAGCAGCCCTTGGTATCGAGCTTAGACGTGCTGATGAACGGATATAACTTTACAACCTATCCTTCGGATTTTTTTTGTTCGTTCGACTCTTAAATGCAAGATATTATATCTATCTACCTTATAAGTTAAGAGGCTATCAACAACACAGCTGTAGGTAATGATATTTATGAGGACCTGTCACAGACTCCACATCGATAAGAGGTATATATGTAGCTTAGATAGATTTACATAGATTCCATTGCGTATCTAAAATTATTATCTATTTTTTATCATTGGTATCATTCGTTTACTAGTTCGGAAAACGGCGACTATATTACGCTTAGTCTTTGAAATCCTGCGCTTCCTTCATTTACTAATGCTCGATGCCCTTCTATATGATATTCGTGAGCTGGCTGGGGTGGCTTCAAATAATCAGATACAGTCGTGTACGGAAGGAAAAAGAGTGGATAGAGTTTTGAGATAGTAAAGATCTGAAAGAGATGGCGTATGTGGAAATTCTCGCTTCACTTCCTATTTCAAATGCCCCGCTACAAAGTCCTATAGATTCATGGGTTAGGTATGGAAGCCAATATTCACCCAAGGCTGGCTAATAATTGGGAGCAAACTAGTCAACCTAACCCGGATCGTCTTCGGCCCGCATCTTCTCGCTTGGTTGCAGACGTTGCAAATATGCTAGAAAGGGACCGGGAGTATATTCGTTCCGTGTAGCAAGGCGCTTCCAAGAGGAGTGATGAAAATGACCGAGTCGGCAATCATGACGCGTGTATAATCATGAAAGAACCGGACTCATCGCCGTAGAATACATGTTATTCAAAATTCGGCCCGATGAGATTCGAAGTGATATTCAGGACGATTTATCCAGGAGAATTATTCTGGGAACTTGAGGCTTCTTCGCGACATCGACGGCACATGCACCACCCGCCAAGGCTGCCGCGTGCCCATTCCCTCCGTTTTTGCACGGGTAAGTCAACATCGCAGTAATGGTTGAGAATCTCCTCTCCAGCTTTGATGCCGCCTGGAGCATTATGGACAATTCTTTTCTCGCGCGCCTTCAGTATCATTCGACCGCCCCATTCCCAAGTGACATTGGGGTCGCAATCGTGGTTGGCCAGGCACCAGAAAGGGTGGACGGCGGCGACGTCGGGCCGCCCGTCCCTTGGATTTTGACGGGCCGATGCAGTGCCACGAAATTTGCTGTAGAGAGTGTTGAAAACCCATATATCGTAATTCGCAAGGGAGGCGTAGATATCGATGTCCATCTTCTCAAGAATATGAAGAGGCGTCTCGATGTTGTAAGTAAAGGAGAAGGGAAGCGTCCAATCAGGGGGTGGACCCGCTTTGGGGGACAAATCGATCTCATTGGTCTTTGAGGAAACAAAGTCACCCCAGATGTATTTGATCTGGTTGACATCAAGCGGGTGGATTCCTTGGTGAGCCGCCATAGCTAGAACACGCGCGAGTAATAGGAGGTGAAGGGTTTCGTCGGCTTCTTTTGCATCCGGATCTTTGGCAATTGAATCGACCTCCTTTTCGCAGACAGCCGGATGGTAAAGTGCTTGGGCCTGCTCGAAACAGTACTGAGTGCAAAATACGGTATCGTAACATTCTGGGCAGTTGACAGCAGTCGACTCGCTTCCTAAGGGCGGTAGCTCGCCACTACAAGCATCACAAACTGGCTCCTTTAGACGATTGTTGGCTGTCACTAATGAGTACTCCTCAAGGACAACTTCTCCCGGCGCTATATCTTCCTTAGCGAATACACCGAGTTGCTTGCATGTCGGGATAATATCGTAGCCATCCGTGCGACTTGAGCATCCTAACAATACAGGCAACTCCGCAACTTTGACAGTACACTTGGGTGCTATTTCAGCCAACCCAGCGTTAAGAACAGTTAAGGACTCCTCTGAGAATCGATCGGGTTCGTAACTGTTCCAAGGATAGACTTCCCGGCGCACCTTGCCCCAATCCGGAAGATCGTTGACGCTGGAAATCAGTTTGCGCGTTCTGCGCTCGGCGACAGTTTGAATATAGCCTCGGGTGTTCAGGAGCTCCTTGTTATCCGGCGCAATACCGAGCCCACGTTCGCAGAAGTTGCAAGCACTCTTCAAACAGCCACATAATAGGAGGCTCAAAGATAATATTTGATAACAACGGATAGACGAAAGTGAAGCGAGAGCAGAGATATCCTTTATACCGTCCTCTAAGTTGGGTAGACGAGACAGACTTCCCGCTAAAGAGCCATGATCTAGGAAATCCAACGGGCCGTCCGCATACGCTGTCAGAGCTTCGAGCGCTTGGTCATGATACTCAAAGCTGTCATCCCGGACCTCGTCAGTCAATAAAAGCGCTCGATATGCGTCACCGGCGGCTAAGTCCGGATAGGCTAGGTCCGAGTATATAAGGGCGCGCTTTATGTAAAGGACAAGGTCGTATGGGCTCGCTAAAATATCATCTGTTAATGATTGGCGCTGGCGCAGGAGCGACTCGATCCGAGTATCGACCTCTTCTTCGGACTCGTCCATTACTCAGGCACCGTCAGTGCTCTTTATACGTAGGGATCGAGATGGGTACCGTAGGCGAAAACTGAGCAACACTGGGTGGGGGATGGACCGCACTTTCTGATCAAGGGCACGTCATGCTTAGATTGTCCGTTGATGAGTTCGTACCCTATTGAAGTAGTAGCTGGCTACTGATCAGCGAGGGCAAGCACAAAGTGCGACGTTCGATTCAAACCTTGAATCAAGATTCCAGATTTTTAGTACGGCCGTGTTTCTGCGGGTTGTTCAGTGATCGCCGGCGCGTTCTCGTTCTCGGTTTAGTTCCCGTCCCCCCGTCTCTCTTTCGGTTGCGTATCTAACTCGTCAGAGGACTCGTCAGAAGGGATCCCCCAACGTAGTGATGTTTGCCGATTGATATAGTAGGTATAGGTTATACTTGAAGAAGGAATCGGGTTGGGGGTTAAGGGTGGTCTAGAAACCGTATTTGGAAGGACTAGAGTTCCTCAGAGGATATTCTGGTAACCATAAAATGTCGTACAGGACCAACAGGACCCCTCCAAGTTGTGTGTCCCAAACTAACGTTAGAATGTGGCACGACCCTTGGAGTGGAGCAAGACTTGCCCAGGTGGACTGGAAAATCTGGATGGAACGATCAACGAAGGACCCTTGGTGCTTCTAAATTCAGGGTCCACTGGATACCGGTCGCAGTGGACGGGTACCTAGCACATGCTATTGATTAGGTACTTAGGTACTTCTGTACATAACAGCACAGTCTGGTGGTCTGGGCATTGCGGGGCAACATAAGTTGGACATTTGAATGCACGTATAAGGTACTTAAATACTTGTACTTGAATAACTTGTGGCTTGATGTTATAGCATCAGGTGCTGGATTGATAAATGTAGGTAGATCTTTCTGGAATGCCGGTGGCTGAAAACTGCCATAAGGTCTAAGCCTAATGCAAAGATTTTGAGCCATAATTGTACGAGACTAATCTCCTGACTTCTAGACAATGATAGAAATTGCAATTCTGAAGCACGTCGGAGTCAGACAGGCAAAAAAGAAACATGCAGGTTATGGAAGAAGAAGAAGAAAAGTGAACTTTCATCAACTCCGGTCATTCCGGTGAACTGGGCAATCCCTTACCAAGGACTTCAAAAGTTAACCTAGATTGAATGGTGTGATCTTAGCTCCTGCGGACTTTCCCTGCAATGCAACTCTAAGTCATAATAGGTTGACCCCACACTCAGTAGGATGTTTTCTTTCCCTCTTAAGGTTATGTATCCCATGAGGCTCTAATGTGCCTAAATGGTTGAGCAAATAAAAATTGTAAGGACCAAGACTCACAACAACAGATAGTTTAGTCCAAAATGCATCGGATAATGGAAGTTATTTTAGTCAAATCTGATAAGCTTCACAAGGGAGTGTTTAAGAAGCTATATGTATTCAGAAGTGCCAAGAAGAAACCACATGGGTCCATTAACTTCCACTTAGCAGTTTTCATTCTCTCGAGAAATTCAGGTACATACAATGCATTTTCGATCTTCATAGCGTTACTCCTCATATAAAATAAATAAATAAACTATACGTTTAGCTAATTAATTTCATGGTCACGTTAAATATAATTTCGTTAGAGGGCTTATATGATACTCTTAACTAAACCAACTGTGTAAGGGTTTAGTCTCTTTTTCGACAGGCCATTGCCAAAGCGGTAAGAAAGTGTCATTCCAAATAGAAACGCCAACTAATCTAGGTGAGGATATGTCTCTCAATAACCACCTATACAATTGCAATGGTAAAAAATACACTAATACTTACCTATAATGTACTTGATATTTTAGCTTGAAACAGAATCGGGCACGTTTTGATAATAATAATAAAAAACATCAGACTATAGAAGCAATGATAACATTAATATTTAAACTTCCCATATAATTATCCGTTGCGAGCACCTGTATCATACTATAAGCTGCCCTTATTTGGGTGTAATAGGACGCATCTGCTGCCAAAATTCCTGAACGCCACTAACCCCATGTTACACGGTATTGTCGCATGCCTTGGGTAGGTAGCTATTCGGGTTTCTTGCTAACAACTCCCTCCTTAACCATGCCCTCGCAACCTGTAATCTCGCCCAACTTCTGCTCAGCCTTGCCGAATCCGTGGGATGGGTCGCGATTCTCACTAGCAGCCTTCATGGCATCTACGGCGTGGGCCTTTGCTTGCTCTCCGGAGCTAGTCCAGGCTTGCGAACCTGTCACGCTGCCAATGGTAGACTGCTCATTGTTATTAGCACATCTACACTAGAAGCCACTTGGCATGGCCGGAAACTTCAATGTTTGCACTGACCTCTGTGGCTCCCTTTATGTATTCGGCGTGACCGCCAAGGAGCGAGGGCTGCTGCTGGTTGTTTTGTGAAGACATATTGTAGAGGTTTAAAGCGTGGTGGTGTGACGAATGCGTCTGATATGTAGGATGGATGATATCGGTATGAACTTTTAGGATTTCGCAATACACTCCAGATAGTTTGAAGAAATCATCCTTTATAATAAGTGCCCATTCAATATCTACATGGCTTACGGATGGTTCAAGTTAGTGACGTCAGTGGGTTAATGACACAATTGTGTTACACACGGGAATATCGTGCCTTTAGTGTGGGGTCTACTTTGAATCTGGGGAAGATCCGAAGTTTTGAAGTCATCGACGCCGGGAAATGTCTTGGCATCGGGGCCCCATGCAGCCAATCGTTCCTCTGCAATTGATCTAAAATGGAAAGCATGGTAGCGTAACAATTCAAGACACGAAAAGAACAGTTGGACCCTTTTACGCTGTTCCTCTTTATAAATTGGGAACCAAGTGTACCTACACTCTGAAGCTCGCGATTATGTGACGAAACGGAGTCGTAGTATCTTTAGCAGAGCCAAGTGCCGAATCTCACGCATCACGAGCTGTGTACGATTTATACGTGGGATTACTACGAGGTACGGTCGTTTCAGAAGAACCGAATGGGCATCTAAGCGAATGGTGATGCCAAATGTACGGAACGAGATGGAAGAGAGGCCCATCCCTTTTAAATCATAACCTTAAACTTCATCTTCTGGCGAACTCTACTTCTACCATGACTTTGATAACCCTCTTGATAGGTACACTCGTAGTCATATCAGATATTTAAGTCGTCATTCTATCGTTTCAAATGTCGACTGTACTTGGATTTTCTACACCGGTGCTTGCACCCCTCTTGCGTATGTTCTTATTATATATAATTTTATTTAAGCCAGACACTCGGGCGAACTAACGTGTGCCCATATAACAATAGCGATAAGTGGCACCTTCGCCCTACCATTCTCGGCATACTTCACTCTTCTAAGCTACCGCGTTGTCCACTATCGCCTCAGGGACAAACAATATCTAGGCGACAACTCTTCCAAGAATGCCGATCCGAACAATGAACTTTATCTGGCTATCCGCTGCCACGAGAACTTCATTGAGAATGTGCCGGTTGGTCTCATCCTAGCAGCATTTGCTGAGTTGAACGGCGGGAACCGAAGAGTCCTTACCGCTGCTCTCAGTGCTCTATTGACTTTTCGTATTTTGCACGTGGAGCTAGGTCTCATTAACGGAATGGGTATTGGTAGACCAATTGGTTATTGGGGCACTTTCGCTACTATTGCAAGTCTAGGTGTTTACGCCTCGTATCTCGCGAAGGGCTATTGAGGTCTTTGAGGGACCGAGGGGTTGAGGCATGAACCATGATGAATGTTAAAATGCCGAGAGGATTCGTAGGGCAAATCTTACTATAAAGTACCTATGTAGGTAGTGATAGAGAACTGGGCTTTAATAAGCCGAACCATTAAATTTCCAGGTACAAAATTTAAAGCCTCAATGGATTCAATGGTCACCCCCTGGATACATGTAGGTACCGTCTCCTATCGCAATCCTTATCATGATTGGTAGATAAAAGGAGTGGTCAAAGCTTCTTTAAGTTTCTCGGCTTTCGACGGGTCGCCAAACCGTCACCAAAGCACGTTGAAGATTAATGCACATTTTGTACTTCATACAGGTAATCATATTTTTGTCGCGCAAACACATTTCAATTTGCACACTACGCGTCGCTTCGAATCATGTCACGAGAACCCCTTATAGACGAAGACTATGCCTCCGATGAAGACTCCGATTTCGCGCCCGACACAGCGCCGTTGCAAGCTGGTTCGGACGCCTCAGAATCAGAAGATGACGAAGTTCAACTAGTCGCGGTGCCCAGCAGGAAACGCAGCGCTGATGCGGACGGCGGCGATTTTGAAAACTCAGGCGACGAGGCGATAATACAAAGAGGGAAGAAGCGGCAAAAGAAATCGAAGCGAAAAGATGGCGACCTCGAAGACGATGAAGGTGGCGAAGGTGGTCTCATCAAGACCCGGAGTATGCGAGCAGTCGAGAAGGCCGAGAAGAAGTCGCGCATGGCTACCGGTCCGGTCACGATCGATGTGGATGACTTATGGGCTAAGATGACGGCTGGTCCGGTGATACCCTCCAAGGCGGATGCGGACACTGAGAAGGAAAACCAACGACCGGCCCAAGAAGATGGCACTGATGGATTGTCGAAAGGCACAAGGGATAAATCGCAAACGGATAAGTTTGGGGAGGATGATCCGTCAGCGATGATCAAGATTAAACGCACGTACAACTTTGCTGGCAGGGTGCATACAGAAGAGAAATTAGTGCCTCGAGATTCGGCCGAAGCAAAATTGTATCTCGCGTCTCAGGACGCAAAGGCTATCCAGGACGCCGAAGCCGAAGACGAGCAAACCAAACGAAGACCTCGAAAAGCCTTTCGATCGATTTTCGAGCCTGTGGTTGAAGGTTTGGCACAACGCGCAGATCTAAATCTCGGCATGAATGCAAGGCTACAATTACGCGAGCAAGCAAAGGCCAAGAAACTGAACGTGGTCGAGAAGAGTCGTATGGACTGGGCTGGCTTTGTCGACAAGGAGGGTATCAAGGACGAGCTCGAATTGGCTGGAAAGTCGAAGGAATCTTATGTAAATCGACAAGACTTCTTGGGCCGTGTTGCGGCACATAGGGAAGAGGAGGCGAGGAGAGCTAGGATTGCTAACCGAGTTTGAGGGATTTGCGAATGGCATCATATTTATCAACCCACCTTGATATTTTTATATAAACGGTTGACTTGAGGGATCTTTAGAACCGTAAAAACCGGAAAATAAGAATATTCGACAGAAGTCGTCACGCAAAAGGTAGTACGCGCTGAAGCCTTACCGCGATATTTAAATTTATTGCTACGCAACTGATGCTTACAGTATGAATGCAAGTTAGACTGAGGATGCCGGATACTCATACAAGATCCCGGTATAGTTACTTCTCTATTGTAGGCTCCATTGTTGAGGCTTACACACCACGCTTTGCTCTCTCTACTTGGGGCATTATTATGGCATTATTATGACATTATTATATAGGGCTGGTAAGCGGCAAAGTCCAAAGTATGCGCTTAGGTAGGACTGCTTGCTACCTCCTTATCCCTACCTTATCCATGATGTACCAAGATCCGAATTGCCCCACCTGCATATCTGTGCCTACTACATATTACGTTATCGAGACAATCTTAATGCCCCGCGTTTGATACATGTATCCATATGAGGTAGGTATCTTCTAGCGACCACAGCTGGGAGGCGCCAGCTACTTAAACTTCAAGTTTAGATTTGAGTCAGAAGCTGCTTGAACTAGGTAGGTAGCACCGGCACCTACCCAAATCCACAACAATTTTTGAGAATCGGCAACCTTATTCCTCCACTGTGATACTCTACCCCTCCGAATTGACTCCAAGCTCTAAGTTATCGGGTATTGAGAACATCACCGTCAAGGCTATTGCCCGTTTCGAAGGTATGGATCAAAACAAAATACCTCCCGATTTTGAAAGAATCGGTGCTACGTGCAATACCCTTGGTACTGAGATTCCACGCATTAGAAATATTGACTCAGCTCAGCAATCTCAACAGCGCACGTACCTTATCCAGCAACTTCAGGACGAGGTACGTCGAGACATTACAGAGATTTGGCAATCCCAGCGGTCCCTCGATTTACGTCTTACCGTTGTAGAGACCACTACGATTCAGTGTAGAAACAAAGATATCTTCCAGGCTGATCTCTCAGGTCACATTTTCCCACTTCGAGATCCTGCGACTCTGGAGATTATACCGAACTACCCTAGTACTGCTGACCAGATAAATAACTTAAATTCAGCAGAAGGAACCCGTATTCTTCAAGCTCTTCAAGTGCCTATACCTCCTAGGCGTGTAGAGGGCAAGAGGAGAGTGGGTCGACGGGGATTTCTCTAAACAATTAGAAATCGTTGAATGTACATTAATTTCTACAGTAATACACCCACCACAATGGCGGCACACATAACCTCGCCAAACGAGCCGTTCCCTCGACCCGACCACATTTCGCAGGCGACGACATCACATCGGCAAGGGAATTTCGTCATCTCGTCGCGAAAGCTACCCATCTCCAAGGCTGGACCCATCGAGGCCATGGAGCATTCGCTTGGGATTCCCGTTCCGGAGATGATCTTCGGGGACAACATTGTCTCTATAGAGCACAAGCCCACAGGCTGGAAAATCGAGTTCAATGCTTACCATGCGCTCGATGCCGTCGACAAGACCGATAAGAACATGCTGCAGGTCGCGTACGCCAAGAGCTGGTCTGCGAGTAGAGAGCAGACGAGCGCGGGGATCAAGGATGTAGTGAAGCCGTACGATTGGAGTTATAGCACGACATACAAGGGTACTGTTTCTACACCAGCATCGGCGACGTCGACGTCGACGTCTACTCCTCTCGCTCCTCCGCCTCCCCCTACAGCTGCAACTACAACGAATACATCAGGAAATGAAGACGCGAGCAGGGATACAACGGAGGAAAGAAGCCAAAAGTTAAGATTCACACCGACGGACAAACCAATCCCCATTGAACTCTTAAAACGGCGTGACCCGATCCTGTTTTTCGATGAGGTGATGCTATACGAGAGCGAGCTGGACGACAACGGCATCAGCGTGCTCAGCGTGAAGGTGCGCGTCCACGAACAACGCATGCTACTCCTTGCCCGGCTCTTCATGCGCCTGGACAATGTCGTCGTGCGGATTCGCGACACGCGTGTTTATGTTGACTTTGCTGCTGAGGAGGTCACGCGGGAGTACACGGCTAAGGAGTCAGGATTCGAGGATGTTAAAACGGTAAGTTTCCACCGCTCGTTTCTATCATCTTAGATTTGGGATGGAGAAGGAAAAGAGTGAAATTTGGTTGTTTGCTGACCCGTACAGAAACTCCTGATGACTGGACTGATGCCTGATGCTGTGACGGTAGCATTGCGTGACGCGAATAAGATCGCTGACTTGCTTCCCACGGTTGAGCAAGTTCTAGAGAGTGTTTCGTTGAAATCGTAAGAGATACTATTAAGGCGGCGAGAGGTAGTTACAGGCAGTGTAAGTGTAGTGGGGCTGGCCGGCTTGTTGTTTTACGAGTACTATGATACGCATGAATAGGCGTTTATTCAGTTGGTACGACTAAAGTTCGGCTTTTCACAATGGTAGGCGGTCCGATACATGGTTGCAGGTCACAAAAACGGAGATCGCGTAATAGACAGATAAGATAGTTCATCGTGTACAGCAAGTCAGATGACTAGTATTGATCAAGGTATCGAAGCGCCATTCTAACCCGAAGCGCATGTCATCCCTACTACCATCGTCGGATTTCCTAGCTAGTGTGTTCAACCACCCGGCATCCATTATTTGACTGCCAAACTCCAGCCAACTCAGCAAATGCCCATGTGAAATATCATGAATCATGAATAAGAGCGCTGCCACCCCATTTTCTCGCCAACCTCCCGAGACAGTAACTCCGAACTCCCCGTTCAACGGACCTAACGAGCATCCCGAGGGGAACTACTCTGCGTCATCTCCTCATAATCTAGTTGCCACTTATCCACCTCCTGGAACTTGCGCGCTGCATTCTTCAGCTCCTCGCCCACCCTCGCGACCATGGCCTGGCTGCTCTCCTCGTCATCCTGCCCGGTAAAAGTCGGTCCCAGGGTATCGCCCTCGCCGTCGTCCGCAGAGCTACCCTCCTCTTCGCCGTGGTTCTCATTCTCCTTATCCGAGGTTCGGCCGTATGTTATCGTGGCGCGTCTGCTGGAGCTACGAGCCTGCTTGGCCTTGCCGCGCGAGGCTGGGCGTCCTCGTGTGCCGGCATTCTGATTTTGGTTTCTCGAGTTCCCCGCTCGGGAGGCCGGTCGCGCTGGGTGTCGCCGCGCGCGCACGTCTAGATGCGATAGCTCGTCATCGTCATCTCCTAGGCCTGAGATGTCTACTTCGTCGTCTGAGTCGTCCTCAGCTCTAGCGTTCCTCCGGCGTCGACGCGGCAGCAAACTCGCTAGATCTGCCGTCGTGACTTTGGGTTCTGCCTTGGAGATGGCGGCTCTACGCTTGGTCTTTGCCGCCTGTTTTGGTGGTGGAGACGGTTCACGGTAGTTAGGAGAATAGGTGAGAGATGGTGGCGATGACATGTCGGAGATACTGTCGTTGGGAACGGGGGTCCTTCGGCGTGCGGAGACTGGACGTCTGGAACGGTGTCGCGCGAGCGATTGGAGAGGGGGCCAGATTTCCGAATCTGGGGAGGAACCGCTGCTCATGGGAGGAGCCATGACTTCTTCATCCATGATAGGCGTTACTGGCCTGCTGCTGCTGAGCTGTCGGCCTGGGGGGGTAGATGGGGGAGATGAGAGTTCCGATCCTGACTGCTGCACTACTGAGCTCTCAATCGGCCCATTCTCTTCAAATGGGGAGGAACGAGCACGGCGTTCATGGCCCTCTGTAGATTTTCGTTTGCGAGGATTTTCGCTTGGCGAGGGTTGCGGTGGCGTCCGTTCGACCTCAATCTTGGTCTCCGCAGATCGTCTCTTAGATCGCTTAAGCGGTGTTGATTCAGCCTCGGGAGCAAATCCATCTTCACCACCGGCTTCCTCCTCATCTTCTTCCTCTGATTCTGGCTCCGGGTCGGGCTCTATTCTCTGGGGACGTGGCTTTTGTGCGGTGCCAAGGATACTGGGCTCTCGAGCTCTCCTCTTGAACATGCCAATGTTGAATGTTGAGCTGACTCCAGGCGTATTGGGACCTGTCCGGCTGCTTGGCCGAATGTAGCCTTCTTCTCTGCTAAGAAAGCTTCCCGCACGAGGCCGTCGCTTGAATAAACTTGCCGAAAATGAAGATGTTTCAGCAGATCGCTGCGCGCTTGCTGGGCCTGCAGTGTCGAAGGTAGTGTTCAAGTCATCGAAGTCGCTATCGTCCAAGTCTAGACCAGACATATCCGCCATTCTCCTATGCTGCGGGGTGCCAGCGGCTTTGCGTCCAAGCTCAATTGAGCCATCTGATTGCTCGTTGGATTCCTCTGCTTGGTTGTTCGACGTGGATGTCATGTTCTCTAGTCGTTCCATCGCGGAATCGCGTCGCTGTCGCGCAGTCGCCAATGCCTTGGTTTGTTGCGTATTCGTTGATCGTACACGCGTAGAAGTAGTGTCGCGTATTGACCCTCGCTTCTGCTTTGCCTTTTCTTTTTCGCGGTCGCTCACATCATATAAATCAGAACTTGGCTCGGCAGATTGTTCTCGCGCAGTGAGAGGTTCTGGGCTTGTCGTTTTTGCGACTGCTCTAGTCGTAGTGGACGCGACTCGAGTCCTCTTAGGCCGCGGCATGGCGTCGATAAGTTGATAATTGCAGTGATACGTTATGCGATTGACCGAAAAATAAGATATTTTATGTCGCTAGTCTGTCACGGCATGGCAGATAGACCGGTGATTCTAGGATAAAGCGCTGGAAATATTTGTTATGAGGAGGTTGGGGGAGAGTAGGTGGGAGAAGAGTGGGAAAGAACGAGCTTGACGCGTCGGGGCGTGTTTTGGGGGCAGGATAGGGCAGACCCACAAAATGCCCATACGACCCCACAAAACTTCAACATCTAACCTTATTAAACGATGACTTCAACAATCGCACTTCACTCCTTTCCTCTTCTATACAAGCGCATATCCTCATATACCTTCATATATCCTGATCTTCTCTATCAGTTCTTAACATGATCGTCTAACTTTTCCTCAATCCTCAAAGGGGACAAGAGTAAACAGGTTCAAATTACCCCAAGATCATCACAGTAGATGAAGCATTGCCGATCAATGAGTTAACACAGTAGCGAATAAACATTGGTCAACGACGGTATATGTCTAGTCTCAACACCGTAGGGGAATGTGACACTTTATTCACAAGTCTATCACAAAACTACTTCCCGATATATCCCCGCCAGTTACCGATGGAATCTCCCCGTCCTCTCCAAAAAGGAATAGTATATATTTTTATTCCCAAGCGTCATTGTGTATGTAATTACTCCATACAATGTCGTCCTTATACTGGTTCTGGGGTGGATCATGGGAGTAATTCTGCTGTTGAGTAGAACCAGACGATGGTCCTACCTGCGAAGGGTTGCTGCTTCCATACTGGCTCATGTCCCTGGGTCCGTGGGTGGTATTAGGGAGGATTTGCCTAGCCCGTCTCGGGAGCTCTTCCTCTGCCTTTGATTTTTCCTTTTCCATCCTACGCATAAGACTTGCCCGATGTTGTCCACGATGAACTTCACAATGCGTCTTGCTCCCCGGGGCCAATTTGTTAGGGCATCTTGTGCAGTGTCTCTCCTCTTGTCTTTTGCGGTATCTGTCGTGAATAGACTTTGACTTTTCTTTAAGATGGTGTTCGCACATGGTCTTACCAGACTCCGTGGGATTGGGGCAGGATCGGTTTATACACATTCCATTAGCTTGTTTCTCCTTAGAAGCCTTTTTATATCTGCAGTAACGGCATTTTTGGGGATCGTCACAGCGGTGGGTTCCCGGTGCGCCTCGCCGATAGGAGGAATCTTGGCCATAAGTCCGTTGAGTTGACATTCTGGATATAAATGTAGAAGATAAATACTAGAATGAATCTATCCGAGGAAATCTTCGAGAGAGAAAAAATACACACCTTGAAGTTTAAAAGTTTTTGAATAAATATTAATTCTTGGTAGATTATTTGCTTCTACTTGGATCACCAATCTGCTGAACGCGCCTGAGAACTTGCGTGAAATGCATTGTATTATAACTAAGGGATGAAGCACAAATGTGTAAGCCATATAAGGTATATATCACTTTACATGCTAATCACTTCTCGAAAGTTGTCAGTCTATGAATACGGAAAAATTAGAGCAACCGTTCACTAGATTGTATTCTATATGGCCCAAGCTAAATCCCCTAGGGCCCTATGTCATATGAAATAAAAGACTCTTGTATACCTTTTTCCCCCACCATATTAGAGCTTAAGGTCTTTTTCTATCATTAATTTCAAATATTAGTGATATTAAAGTCACGTATGATTTAGTGATGACCAAAGACCTGAAGGGTAGGAGATACAGTTTCTCAAACAGCCGCTAGCAATGCTGACAACCAAGGAATGTATATATCATGGCTAATTACGTAGAGAAGTATACAATAAAGCACCACACTTAACCCGAGAAAGATTTGTCTAATAAGAACTAATACTAGTATTATTGAAAGGTAGCACCACTTAGGTATATATCTTATACCTTAGGTAACTATGTACCCAGCTACATTTATATTCTAGAACGCCCCTTATGTCCAATAAATTTCCATCATATAAACATAAGACTCGTGGTAGATGGAGTATATCGTAAATAAGTCAATAAAATGAAAAGATCACCATTTTGTAAAGTATTTGGTACATTAATTTCTCATTATCTGGGTAACTGTAAATACGAAAAGATGACGGCCTGTGAAAAGATTATTTCCTTTACCAATATACCGCAGTCCTCCATTCTTCCTTACGGATACCATCTCATTCGAATATAGGCAGCTAGGGATTGTTGTTACAATAATCGCGTAATAAGAGGACATTAGCATACACCCTGTCGTCATCGGCTTCGTACTGAGCCTCATTTTGGACATTGTGGTGGGCGTTACCCCTAGTTCCGTAATAATTACCACCTTGATGTTCGTACTGGTTGGAGTTTTGCACATGGTGGCTTGATCGCTGCCGAACTGTTCCGGCGGATGAGCCCGCGTATGCTTCATTCGAAGTTTCTCTCGATGTATAGATCGGTCGGTATGAGTGTGTTGGTTGGGAGGTATGAGTTGGCTGGGACATGTTATAGCCGTAGGTTGCATTCGAATCATGTGCGTGGTTATCGAGACCCATCCCGGTGGCTTGTCTGGCTTGCTTTTCTTCCTTTTTCTTTTCCCTGAGCCTGCGTTTGTTTTCCTTGCGTTTGTCGAAACAATGTTCACAATACCTTCCTCCAGGAAGTGCAGGGTTACGACAGGATAGGCATAGTCCTAATTCGCTCCGTCTCTCCGAGTCAGTGCGATGCCTCCTCTTATTTTTATCGACATGATAGGCACAATAATTGCGATTCCCAGGGGCTAAGGGGTTACTACAGGTTATGCATTGTCCCGCAGCGAGATGACTAGATTTTCTTCTGCAGTAATAGCATTTGCTTGGATCATCGCAGTGGTGGCGCCGCGGTGGACTTGCTTGACTTGACATGCTGAATAGAGTGAACTTGTCCTAAGAAGGGCTGCGTAGTATACGAGTAAATGCACTAGAAGATGCATGAGGGTTGGGTTAAAACGGAGCAGTGTATTGTTTAAATACTTGGCGATACTGTTGAAGTTCCTTTTCTTAAGCTCGAGTCACATATCCACACGTTAGACCTGGCATCATTAAAAAGCTATAGCAAAGCTCTCCATGACTGTATGGTGAATGGGTCTACTTAGATCCAATATCTCGTGATGGACTCTATTTTAGGACAATCGTTCTAGAGGTGAATCCCTCGTTCAGGGAGATAATGGATGTCTTTTGTGTTCAACACAATTCATATATACATGTATAAAGCCAGTACTGAACTGCTTGTATGATAGAGGTATGGCTTGGCATTGCTAGTAGTAACATTGAACCTTTATCACAAAAAACTGCCTTGGTTAATAGCCTGAGTCATTCTGGCGGGAAGTTGGTTAGAAACTATTATCCTGATTACCTGGTGAACAGAAGTTCCATATTGAGTTCATCGTCTTGATTTACTTTAGGTTACTAACTAATCTCAGATTGCAGATACTTTGCCCCCCAAGTCCCAGATGTCGAGAATAATACCTTAAGCTAGTTCTCCAAGTGTATTCCAGTAGTCAATCTTGCCGTCGGTCCGCTTAGCTGCTATTGTTGCTAAGTTTGCGGCTAGGACATTGAGCTTTCTAGGTACTATCCAGAATGATATCTCGCAGCCACTATCAGCGTAACTGCCTAGTATATCTGAAAGAGCTGTCCAGAGATCCCGATTAGTGACTTGCTCGCCATCAGGCGTATGCCAATTTCTACCGACCCAGTCGCGTAGCCCCTCCGTTGCACCCTTGCTCACATATTCAGAATCAGTCGTAATAATAATACGTTCCCATCCCTCGGTCCACCAGACACGGAACTTGAGTGCAGCAATGACTGCACGAAGCCCTGCCCTGTTGCTTGTGTGGGGGTGCACTTTGCCATCAGCTCCCTTTTTCTCGAGGGGCGCGGAGTGGGATCCTAATGCGGATTCGTTCCATACAAAGGCGTAGCCACCGCGTGTTACGTGATCTGTAGAGCCCTCATTAGAACAGGCTCCATGTGTGTACATTATCATAGTCTTTAACGATGATACTTGGGGAACGAAGCGCCGGCGGATGCAGAATCTCTCAAACAAATGAGGGCTGGTTGAGTTGATTAGACGGACAGGGAACATGAATGATGGGGTTTCAGCTGCTTGGAATTTCGTTGCAGTCCACACGCCATTTCGCCCCTTGCCCATGGCGGATGTTGCGCGAGCTACGTCGGCTGGGTAGGGAACGGGGCGGGCTCCCATTATCTTCATGCCTTTCAAGTTCATATTGTTGAACTCATCGAGTTTAAAATTTAATGGTGGATCTGTTTTGAGGAGGTAAAAGTCGCGACTGAGGTCGATGATTATCCGCGGAAAGTCTTCCTCTTCTGATTCATTGTATCTACGTTTTCGTGATGGCATGATGAAGGATACCAAAGTCAGTGATTGATTTTGGCGGTTTAGAAAATTTGGGGTTAAATTAGGGAGAATGGATAATAAGAGAAAAGAGCTTCCAGGTGCTTCCCATTGACGATTCTGATGTTGGAACAAATACTATGTATGTAGTGATACTTAATAGTTTGTACTGTACGGATGGTAGCAAATTTTGGTTTGCATAAAATACTATGTAGGTACAACAAATCAGGAACCATTTCAACGTCTCTTGAAGCACCAATCAGCTTCATAGTGACCTGGCTATTTGCTAATCGCGGCAGTTACGCAGACAGTTACTCAGGAAGGTACGCGGTTTCTCTCCTAGTAGTGGGGGATCAAACATCCATTTTATGCTTATTATACTGGAGACATACACCTCGGTCATTCCTTCTCATCTTCACCCCTTACACGTCATTCTTTTATTCATAAGATTAGGTATCTTCAATTGGCCGATCGGGGTAATAAATCGTAGAAGCCGACGCAAAAATATCATACCTACATGTAGGTATCTAAGATAATACTTGACGAAGATATTAAACTTATGAATCCCTCCCTCTAGGGAAAAGTTGACAAAATTTGAGATGTCCCGAGGGAAAAATCCATCCTGCTTCTTAATCTTGGGAACCCTTGCTAATATAACAATATAACAGTGAAACTCCCTAATGTGATATCTCTGAGTTCAGGTAAAGCTGAAGTGGAAATTCGCCCTACGTCAATCTTGGGCTACTCAGATTTTCCGGACTCATTCCTATTATGAGATATCCAACATACTAAAAACCTGGTGCATTGTTATCCAGCTTACCTGACGCTAAATATCTTCGCTCTTCGTGGCCACATGCACAATCCAGTCAACCACTTTCTCTGGTGCAGTAATACTGGGGCAATGACCTGTCTTAATAGACGTGACATCAACCTTTCTCCCGCTCTCTTTTTCAATTATGTCAATGGCGTCTTTCTGAATCTGCGGCGTGACACATCGATCCTCCTCGCAGAACAAATACGACACTGGCACGTCCTTGTATCCAGCATGCGTCAACTCGTTCGAGAAACTGACAGGCGAGTGAACCTGGAATTTCTCCACCCACGCTTCTCTTTCTGCCTTGTCGGAGAGATCTGAGATCGTTACTAAACCAGCTGCTGGTATATCGCTGATATACAACCAGCCCTTGTCCTATTGTAGACATGTTAAACAGTGAATCAGTTAGTGAGAGAGAAGACAGAAAAAGGAGAACGAACATCAACTGCAAATTGAATACGGCTCTCGGCAGGTAGCTTTTCTAAAATACCGCCGGCAGATTGTCCTATAGCCGGCACCAACGCTGTCATGTATGCCAGCCTGACGATGCCGCCCTTTTTGCCTTGTTTCTGTCTCTCTGCTTTTGTCACACCCTCGGTACTCTGAGTGGCGGGGACGCCTCCGTAGGAGTGTCCAATTAACACGACTATGACACCCAGAGTTAACATTTCGCTATTATCGAAAGAGTTTGCAGTGCTTGAAGTAGTGGCTAATGATATGAGAGTCGACGGAATTTATGCCAACAGGAGTTTTCATTGTCTGTCGGGGTAGAGAGAAATATAAGAAATGGCTCTCGAGGTTTCTTACCGTCTTTGCCCTCGTCTGCGAGTTTGGCTACCTCTTTCGAAATGAATGCTGCATCATCGTACATCGACGGCAGTTCTCCTGTCCTAGGACCTGTCTTCAGACCAACGCTGGGATAATGTAGACCTTCGATCTCATAGCCCTTCGCTTTAACAGCGTTGAGAATATTATCGTAGAATTCTGGAAGCGAAAAGGAGCCTGGAACGAGAACAATTGACGGTTTCGGCATATTTAAATTTGTATGTTGAAGAATCTCTGATTTATCGTCTGTCCGGGAGGTCAGAATAAGTTTGGGATGTTGGAACATATGTACCTATGTATGCACTGATGAATTACTTTGGCGTGAAGCGTGTATTTATAATCCTTCGTGATCCTTCCTTACTTCCCCTCTCAGGTGATAGGCAGGCAGGCTAATACAGCATTATTTTTCAAGCATGGATCTTTCCATGATCAATCGTCCCAGGATTTATAGAATAGTTAGTGTCGAGTGGTTTCGACTTTAGTCGCGCATAATGGTGGCAGTATTGATTGCAATTGTCAACCGACTAACTCCGATATAGCGAAGACAGCCATGTCGGAAAGATGAATGCTCCCGCAACCCAGTTGAATTCGTTTCTGCATGGATAATATCACTTTCTCGCTTCCGTTTACACAGGTACATACGGAACCCCCCTGACACTGCCTCGTCCGTGCATTCGGCGATCACATAACCGATCACATAACCGGTCGGCTTCCGGGATAATCAAGTCAACATTACGTCAGAAGGTTTGATAACTATTGGCTACCAATTGAATCTGATAGCTTGAGTAGTATCATAGTTACTTTAGCTCTTACCGGTCAGCTCGTTGAAGATTTCTATACCCTGCACTTGCACAATGATATGACGACACTTTGTGAACGGATAATTATGAACAACCTGTAAGGATAATCATTATAAGAATGTGAAATAGTAGTAAGGAATATGATGACTCCTTTACACAGCAATTGATATATGGATTTGAACTGCATGGAGAAGGTGACTTCGAATACCATCATTAAGGTACCTAGACAGTATGGCTTCAACTACTGTCTTGATCAGTGGTGCAAATCGGGGCTTGGGTAAAGGACTCCTCGAACGCTACCTCGCTAGACCAAACCATATCGTCATTGCAGCAAATCGCAATCCAGAGCATCCCACTTCTAAGGCTCTTGATGAACTACCCAAAGGTCAGGATAGTCGTCTCGTTGTTGTAAAGATTGATGCTTCAGTGGAGTCAGACGCCGCTAGAGCCGTGAAGCAGCTTATCGAACAGAGCATCGATCATTTGGATATCGTCATCGCTAATGCTGGTGTCTCATATGCTTGGCCCAAGGTTTCGGAAATCAAGACCTCAGAGCTGCAAGGCCATCTAACCCCTGACCTTTTTGGTGTAATATGGCTATATCAGGCTACACTTCCGTCATTGAAGAAATCTACAAATCCTAAGTGGATAACCATAGGCTCAATAGCTGGGAAAATAGAGGTTAGTAATTCGTTCACCAACAATCAATGCATGACTGCTGATATTAGGCATCTCTTTTAGTAAGGAAAACTGTCTCTTTTCCCACCTTCAAAGTGACAAACTAATTTGTCTAGGGAACAACCACAAGTACCTAACACCCCGTACGCAACATCCAAAGCTGCAGTTCACTGGGTGACCAAGAGGATAAATCAGGAGGAAGATTGGCTTACTGCCTTTGTTATCCATCCCGGCTGGGTCGACACTGATATGGGACAAGCTGCTCTCAATGGCCTCGGGTTGGCAGCTAGCAACGTAGAGATACCGGTCATAACAATTGATGAATCTTGCAATGGGACGGTACAGTTGATCGATGTAGCCACGAAAGAGACACATGGGGGCAGATTCTGGGATTATGATGGTGGGCGAGAGTCTTGGTAGATTGATTATTGCTTAAAGGGGGTTCGCTGGCATACAATACATCCATGGATATGATGGATATTATTTCATTGGAGCCTTGAGTTCTTTCATGTAATAATCTTTTGATTATTGCTAAGAATGCTGGGTCTTAGTGATTGTACGGTAACATGCACCAAGTACTACGTATGACAAACCCTCAGATTTGTAAACCACCATTGCAAGCATTTATTACGAGACAGACGCCCGTGAATTTATTTAGCAACCTATAGGGACTACCATTTCCCCATAACTACGCAGATGGCACCTTGCCATTAATATCCAGTCGAAACATGATACTACCTAGCTACAACCAACGCATAGTTACAACTCATCCTCCCACTATTCACATAGAAAACCCCTTGGGATCTGTGTGCTTTGAGTGAGAAGTTGATTCAGCCCGCATCGCATGTCGTTCAGCACAATACCGGTCTTGTGAACTCCGTGGATCTCATGCATTCTCATCATAATTTAAGGAATGCATAAGTCCTTTGGTGTCAACCAAGCACTTCCAGATACTCTTGATCTCTTCTCCGACCTCCATACCAACGTCACTCCAAGTTTCTCCCTTGGTCTGCTCTTCATGCCTCGATACGGTTGTAATGTCGAACCTATGCCCTGCCCAGACTCCGCGAAACATATTTTGGGCCTTGCCCTTCCTGACGATAGGTGACGTCGTCCAACATGTGCGGGACATTATAACTTCGCCAAAACCTATTAGGGTAATCCTCGGACCTTTAATGTACTCCGGATGTAGAGCGATTGACCCAGAGCGGACAAACTCTTTGGTCGTCAAATTTCGTGGAATCCATCCTTCATTCTCAGGGAAGTAAGATGACTCTTTGACCTCGATCGCTGAACGCTTCAGTAGAAGTCCTTGGTCCGGTTTGTCACGATAAGTTCCCTTGCGGCGCAGACAACGGGAGAATAGATCTCGCGCAGCGCGCTCGATGTCAATTTCGAGTGATTGGCCATCGGAGACGCTATGCGAACATAAATGATGAATCGTGAATGGGACAGGGGCATCCGGTGTCTCGTCAGGTGAAATGTCTTCTCCCTCGATGATGTCGAAGAAGTTATGGGGGATAAAGATTTCAGAGACTGGGATGTTAAACTTGTTGCGACTCAAGTGGGCCAAACGGGCTATCTCTTGCGCTGAAAACAATCCAGGAGGGAAGTCTCCAGTTTGTACGTCTACTCCAGCACAAACGATGTTCTTCCCAGCCCACTGTCCAAATTTTAATGCGAAGTATTTATCGAAGTATTTGTCGATGTATTCGTGACCGACCTCCCAGAAATGGTGATTGGTTACTGCCAGGCAGACAACATCATCAATGCTTTCAGTGTGGGAGAAGATAAGGTGATGTAATTCTGTGGGAAGACTGAATATGGTATTGGGACTATTGGCGTCGCTCTTATCGTCAGAACTGTCGTCTGCGACTCCTGCCCGCTTCCGGTATCGCGTATAGTCGAGAAGCACTTCGTCACTGGCTTTACGCTTCTCGGATTCATAACATGATGCCTGCTGGGGTGAGCCGTCTGCGCTCGATTGGGGAGGATTGATATCGCGAGCAGATTGCGTCAGGGTAGATGATGTGGCATTCGAAGTGGATGAATGATGCCCCGGCAGAACAGGGACGACGAGGAGCTTTACAATTTCTTCGGCGGTGTAGTTACAGAAAAGTCCCGACGGAAGGCGGGTTCCCCATCTTAAGGTAAGACGGTCTCGAGGTGCCTTCAAAGTGAATACTTGGCTCATCTTGGCAATTGGATTCCGTCTCAGATGGTGTCCCGGAGAGTGTTTCAACCCGAAAGAAATTATAGGTCAAAATGGATTGAAATAAGGTGAACGAATAGGTGCTTGGCCAATTTGGTAGTGTAGTCTGGCCGTTGTATGGTTGTTATGGTTTGTGACGCAGAAGTGAAAAGGATTTGCTTTCTTTTCCATCAGTGAATAATGGTGGAAGTCGACGAAATCGAATATGAAGGAAAAAAACAAGCAGTTGCCCCTTGCTAGCCCAAGAACACGTAGTTTTTTGGGATGGTGCACTGGGTATTGCGTTGTTGGAACAGGTTGGTGATATCTACCTAGGCAGGAGCATCCGTACTTGCCATCTTTACTATGTACGTACATATATGTAAATAGCGTTTAGCGGGATTTCTTGAGTAAGATAACCCTTCGTCGCGTCATTTTTATTATGAAGGAAGTGACATTTCCAGCTACATAGGTAGGTACATATTATGTAGGTAATTTTCATGTAGGTACGTTGGTCCATGTAGGTGGCCACCCAAGGTGCCTACACGTACATATAAGTCTGGCATATTTCCCTGTGGTTTAATTATACGAATTATACGAATTATAGCATTCGAGTATGAGACCAATCCGAGGAAATATTTTGGTCGCAACATCAAGGGCTTTTCAAAATCTACCCCTAATAGTCATATAAGAGTCACTTCAGGATGCTGCACCGTCCAAGCCCACATACAACTTATACCCGAAGTCCGAACTAGGATCATTAAATCTTGCTTTCTGATCCATTGTCGCGATAGTTTCCATATCCTCCTCGTCTAATACTATTGTCTCAGCCTCGGCATTTTCCCAAATTTGCCATTCGATGGTGCTCTTAGGAATCACACATCTCCCATTCTGGATTCCCCACGCCAGCGCAATTTGAACAGGTGATTTATGGTGCTTCTCGGCGACCTTGAGCAACGTAGGATGGTCAATCAGCCACGTCATTTGTGCGATGTCTTTCGCCCAACCCACGGCCCGATAAAACTGATTCAGATTACCGCATGGACTGAATTGAATAATGCGAATTCCATTTTCTATGTGCCAATCTACGAAATCCTTTTGCTGGAGATAGGGATGAAGCTCCATTTGATGGACGGCTGGTACCTAGTTAAAGTGGTCAATCCCTGAAATGATTATTTGGAATAGAACAGGATCTCAAGTTCCTAGAGTGCTCACTATAGTACCACGATGGAGAATCTGCTCTAGCTCAATCTTGCTAAAGTTGGAAACTCCAATTGCTCTTGTCTTGCCTGTACGGAGGAGATTTTCCATCGCCTTCCATGTGTCCACGAAATGAGTCGGCTCCGTAATCATTTTCCCATCCAGACCGAACGGCAGCAGATCGGGTCCGCGTTTGAACGAACACGGATAATGCATTAAATATAAATCTACATAGTCGGTACCAAGATCCCGCAAGGACTCATCCAAAGCGGGCTCGACATCATCGGGATGATGGGCATTACACCATAGCTTAGTTGTTAGGAATATCTCGTCACGCGGAACTCGGCTGCGTTTAATGCCGCCGGCTACTTTACTCTCTGTGCCGTAGCTAGTAAAACATACTCGGTAAGTACATGAACGCCTGTAGAGGTAGGAAGCACAAAAATTACTTGTGAGCTGTATCGATGTGTCGATAGCCGCATTTTAATGCAGTGTAAACAGATGCTTCCTGTTCATCAGGATCCTGAAATGTGCCTAGGCCGATAGCTGGTATGCGCTGTCCTGTGTTGAGAGTGTGCGTCTTGCCCTTGTAGAGGGGAAGGCCTGTTGACATCCTAGCCGAAGTCAACTTTACATTCGTCGCCGCTCGCATAATCTTCCGCACCCATGACGATTGAAAAGGTGGACAAGAAACTCGAATTGGATTCATCATGAAAGTATATGTTATGGAGGATTCCTTGATGTAGGTAGATGAAACCTCGCATTCACTGCCTCGCGGGTTCCTATTGTACCTAGAATGAAGATACAGGGTATTGATTATCTACGGTGGTGGAATCCTGATTTATACGGCGGTTATAAACGGAGCTACCTTATGCCAAGGTACGTGACTTTGTTGATTGTTTCCTGAACCGTATGTCCAACCTGCATATATAATCTAACAGCTTGCCTGCATACACGATCGGAAGACACTCCTATTCCGGTTCAAGACGAGTGATGACATGTAATGAATCAAGCTATTCCGACAATCCAATGCTCATTCTTCGGTTAATTCTACTCCTGCAAGATTATATAACGGATCTCTGCATGGGTTTGGTATGATACATTTGCGCTTAACACGCAAACAGTTATACATGGATGCCCTCTAAAGGGCAGCCAATTATGATTTAGTTGTGACTAGAAACATGCTCTTTACGGAATACCCCTCACTCAATAAACCAATCAGGCTTAAGAAAGTAATGTCTATAGGGGCGTTGCAAGTTAAGGAGGTAAGTATTATAGGATAAGTCATATTTAATTGGAGGTAACTACATGTACTTATATTATGTAGATAAAAATTTAAAGTAACGACGCGACGGAGCCGAATACCTACCTAGATATACGTTGACAGTTGAAGCAACCCTCCAAGGCCCTATGTGCATCTAAAGCTTAGGTAACCAATGTTATCTAGGCTGAGGGGTAGTTGACCGATTAGCCTCCGAGAGAAGACGATTTCGCTCGCCCCTGGCGGTCCCAAATCGGAAGCCCGAGGTGTCACACAAAGACCGAAGGTCATGCTTACTAAAAATATCGAGTTGCTTGATCCATCTAGGCAATTTCTATAGGCGGCCTTTTGTATTACAATGCTAATAGATGCCAGACATAATTCCTTAACCGTTTCGCATATAGACTGACTAGAGCCTGCCTCTGCCGACCAGTCTTTTGAAATGGGAGTGTCATTATGATTACTTACGTATGTGATGGATACATGTTCCTAAAGCATTAGGATAGTCGTTTTATGAAAGGGTAAATCCGCCAATTCGTTTAACGTACACTGCTGAAATATATAATCACATACTGTATTAACGTATTAATTCACACCGTAAACACACTGTATTTTCCTCAATGAATCCCTATAAGTATAGGTAGTGAGTACCTTAGTGTTGTATCTCGCTATAGCTATAGTGCGTTGCAGCGCTTATATACCTGTAAATATTTGGATAACCAGAGCGCGAGCCTTAAGTTGGTGGTCCGATATAAGGCATACGATACACCCCCCCTTTTCTCCCTGAGTACTGTGTGCGAGCTATGGAGTCATAAAGCTCGGAGTAACGACGATAAAAGCTCTGATATCAGAGTTGAGCCAGTGCGACATGAAGCATGTCGTCGCCGATGATATTGAAACAATAATTTATATTGTAAAATATATCCTCTTGCCTTTTGCGACAGTCAGATGAGCTGAGAGATCCCTCCTTAGATGATAATGGATGTTCTACTAAGCGCGAATGGGAGACTCGCCTTAGCCGTACGTATGTAATCATTTGGATTTTGGGGTCAAGGATGAGTCAACTTCGTCTAATATGGTCACATCGTGTAGGCTATCGCGGTCAATGTAAGGGTTTCCAGGCACTAGATCCACATCCCTTTGGTGTGTAAACCATAAAAAGAAAACCCGAAGATTGAGCTAGTCTTGAGAGAGTTCAATACTATTATTTTGACATGGTTATGCAAGGGATGGACTTCAACCCTGGGGATTATATGGCTACAAGACAATTCTGCTTGTAAAGATACTAAAGAGCAAGGAGTAAAAGTCCGTTCCGTTATCCAACTAATCCATATTTCTCACGTAATTAAATTATTAGATACATATTTCACTCTTCTCCGTACATATATAAGCTAAATCGCGAGTTTACACCTATCAAATTGATTATCTAATCGGGTGTACATCCAAAACAGGTACCCGTAATTGATACGGACCCCACCAGCCACTTCTTATCGCTATCGATAAACCAAAAGCTCTAGAAATTTTGGGTGAAATTTTAGGGGGCAAGCTTTAACTTTTACAAGTTGCATCGTGTACCTAATGTATCCGTCGCAATAAAGACCAGATACGCAGGATGCGTTCCTTTCTTTCAGCGCCTATATGTCCATCATGCCTCTTCGCAGCGAAAAGTCGACACATCTTCCCATTTGCCTCCCGCTCATGGGCTACCCAAAGATTCGTCACCGGTCATGCGAGAGCTAGCCCCTCTAGGATGGTACTATCTGATCGTGTCTCACGCTCCCCGAAACGAGATGGGCGGGACGGTGATAGGAGGAATTGGCGAAGGTTGGAAGGACCATTTGGTGGTATGAATCAAACATCCGCGCCCATACGCGATCCGACGCAGAGAAAGAACCCCCTAGCGACTACAGGTAAAGGCGGCGGAGACAAGGGTGGCAAGAAGGATGAAAGACGGACCAAAGCTATGAAAATGCAGAGCTCATTAGCCACCATATCATACGGCCATAGAACGCGCACGAAGTCGAGCTTGACTGAGATAGAGTCGTTTGATCAGTTCGAACTCTTGCCCGCAGTTAAAGAAGCTATGTCCAAGGACGTCTTAAAAGGCATGGTTGATATAAAGCCCACCCCGATCCAACGACTCGCGATTCCAGCGCTGTTAGGCCAAGATACTAGCCGAAGATCTCAAACAAAATATCCTAAGGGGAGACAAGAATTCCTACTGGCAGCTGAGACGGGCTCGGGCAAGACCCTAGCCTATCTTCTGCCTGTGGTGGATGCCCTCAAGAGGGCTGAAGCGGCAGATTCTGCCATCACAGCTTATCGAGAATATTTCACAAAACAGAGGGAAGCCATGAAGGAACCCGGATATACAGGCCCCCGGGAATTCGATCCTCATCCGACTATGGCCCGACCAAAAGTCGTCGTATTGGTGCCAACAGCTGAGTTGGTTGACCAAGTAGGTGGCGTTGCTAAGGCTCTATCACATGAGGTCAAGTTCAGAGCCAGTCTTTTTTCCGCCAACATTTCGGCTAAGGTCATAAACGCGAACATGTACTCGCCTATGGGCATCGACCTCGTTGTGGCCACGCCTCATCTATTGGCATCTATGGCTGACTCGGATCCCAACATCTTATCTAGAGTCACTCATCTCGTTGTCGATGAGGCTGATTCCCTCTTCGACCGCAGCTTTTCGCCTGTCACAATGTCTATTTTGGATCGTGCGCTGCCTTCTATGAAACAACTCATTCTCTGCTCTGCCACCATTCCCAAGAGACTTGAAAACTACCTAGCTCAAGAATTCAAAGATATGGTGCGAATCACCACGCCAAACCTTCATGCCATTCCTCGACGAGTGCAGTTGGGAGTCATCGACGTATCTAAAGATCCCTACCGAAACAACAAGGATCTTGCTTGTGCAGACGCTATATGGACCGTCGGCAAGGACGCTGCGCGGCACGAGAGTTCGGTTCCCGGTGAAATTGATGTCAAGCGTATCATGGTATTTGTCAACGAGCGAGAGAAGAGTCAAGAAGTTGCCGACTATCTTGTTTCCAAGGGAATCGACGCTGTTGCGCTCCACCGGGACACCCCTGAGCAGCGGCAGTCGGAGATGTTGGAGTCGTTCACGACTACTGAACCTATGAAAACCGTGGTTCGGCCATCTACTGTGCCTTCGCCCGGTAAAGGACGACGCTCGTTACCTAATACCAAAGTCATCGTAGCTACAGACCTGGCCTCGAGAGGGATCGATACCCTAGCTGTGCGACATGTAATCTTGTACGATGTACCACATAGCACTATTGATTTTATACACCGCCTGGGCCGCGCGGGTCGTATGGGCAGGAGAGGACGAGGAGTTGTTTTAGTTGGCAAAGATGACCGGCGGGATATCGTGGCTGAGGTTAGGGAAAGCATGTTCATGGGTCAAGCGCTTATATAGAGCTGGATATTCCGGAGAATAAGGAACTTGTATAATTATGTATAACGAGAACCTGTATATTAACTCTACACATGTCAATCGTGTCGGGGTAATATTTCCTGCGTAAGTTGTTATGTGACTGGCGCATATCGACGATGATTTTAACGTCTCGAAAGATACGTTGTAGAGCTGTATCACCCAGTTGATGGACTCTGCGGGGCGAAAACAGGCCTACTAACTTTCTCGCAGCCTCCATGCTCGAAGGTGACTGGCTGCTTACGATGCGGAGGTGATGATAGTAACATATGTAAACCGATGGCAAACTAGATCCAGTTGAATGTCTTTTCACAGTTACTTAGAGTTATTAGGGAGGGCTTATAAAAGTGGTTTAAAATAAACTGTGATTCTGTGATACTTTTAAATTAGGGAGATATACATGCTTTGAGTATAGGTAGCAGGTAGAAACCAAATGGGCTTCGGAGCAGTTAGACTGTTACCCTAAACAACCTTCCTTAGGAGCAAATGTGGACTTGTGGCAGGTTCTTTCTCGCAGATACTGGGTATGTATTTTGGTCCCCTCCTTCTAGACAATACAAGGATATAAACATTCCAAATAAAATTGCAATACACACTGGAGGTGCAAAAAGAAAATTTTCAGTGGCGACTTTAAGGAGACGACTTGGACCCCTATGCAGCTTATGAGCTATTCTTTGGGAAGGTCATTATCTCTAACGACTCTTTCATAAGACAGATAGGTTATCCCTTTCTCACCGACTAGTTCTAGCCCCTAGCTATTATAAACCCCGTTAAAAACAGTATCTCCAAATGTCTCAATCAATTAAAGACGGCGTAGGTAACTAGAGCGAGGCCCAATGGGAGTTTCCTATGACTGCTGATGGCTAAACACCCTAGGTTTACACCCAGGCCTACATGTAGTTATCCAAACACAATGGCAACTACATGGTCACAAGTGTATGTATGTCTTGTCCATCTCAACAGCGTCTGGATCGTAGTAAAAGAGGGACGAAGACCGAGACATGACTGTAGGTCTGCTAACAATCCTGAATTCAATCCCTTTCAAATATGTAAGCGGCTGTCCCGAATAGCCGTGCATGGATGTCTCAGTACTTCTTTTGTTAGACAATTTAGCATAGAATGCACAACTTGATGAGGAGAATAGCGGTCACCATATTCAGCCATGCGAGAGCGATCGTCGGAGGCTCAGACGTTTATGCCACCCATTACGAAATATTATTATCGAAGAAGGATCCTCTCTACCTACCTCCCATGGTGCCTGATATATCGTAATACGAAACAGGTATTGATAATAAGCTTTGATCTCGCCTCGCTTGCAGGCTAGACGTTCGTCCCATGAGACCCCAACTCTGACCGGCCTCTAATTACGCACTCTTACAGAAGCTGAAACTTGACCAATTAGCGAGCATTTACCGCTGACGAATAGATCCTGGCTAGTGCTTTTTTCAGCGCTACGTAGTAGCCACTAATTCTTGTGGCTTTTCTTTTCTATCCAACCAATTGTTTAGCATGTAGCATAAAAAATGTTAAGAAATAGTACCATTACGATCTATGTAATACCATACATATATCCCCTACATTACCATATTAACTTGTAATAGGTATTTGTTTAATTGAACTGCTGTTGCTTTGCATTTAGCTAAGCCGAATTTGTATGACTAACCTAGCAAGTTCTGAGTACGGTATGTAACATGGTTGTTGTACGAGATATGGAAGTGGAAACGTAATCACCGCAAATCATTATGAATCCTGGTGTAGATCACGGTAATTCTTGACTCTTTTAAAAACCTCCTTTTGCTGAAATGGATAGAGCCTCCGAAGTCTTGTCTCATACCCTATGCTGAAACTGCTCTGCGCCTAAAATTCAATGAATGACTTGCTTCAATCCTAGAGTTGAGTAAGAGGATAAGATTGATAGCAATGCTTAACATTTATACATGAAATTGGACAAGTTGACGATATCAGATATCCTGAGGTTAGTACCTTACACGCAGTGTTCGGTATGCGCGATTTCCATCCCCGACACAACAATCGCGCCCGGGCCACTTTGTGATTGGGTCGGGTACATGTTTGGCGATCCCTAGGTACGTGAACTGTTACCTTGATTCTATTATTACTGTAACTAGGTACATATACCTAAGTCGGAACTTACAGTAGGATATGATGTGGATGATGTTCAAATAAGGACAAGGTTAAAAACAAGGTTAATATGAAGCAAAGTTGTTCACGAAAGACTCCGCTCAGCCTTTAAGGTCACTGTAAAAAAGGGGGAGGAAAATTATACTGACACATCGTAAGGATATTTAGCAATTCTGGCCAATGCTGAAATACATATACCAGGTACTAAGTTCATTCCCCAATCAAAGATTGCCATATGATTTACTCGCTAAGATCAATCAGTGATAATCTCCGGGGTTGAACCAGAATCCAAGGATCTTGACGATGAGACTTACTATTTCGGTAGGCTTGGCACCGCTTGTGTCAGATCGCGGGTCTGCACCCCTATGTTACGAACCAATCAGAGCTTGAAATGACTGCCTCTAGCCTTTTTCCCCATATTCTGGATGTTCCACCCTGCCTCAGATCATGCTGAAACGTCGCGAGATCCTGCCTACGCCTATTTCTCTGAGACTCAGAGTAAATGCCGCTAATAACTTCTACGCATTAATCGCGAAGAGGAAAAATTCAGTACCAATAGGGTGACGGCTGCTCTGTTTTGCACCCTGTTTGTTACGAAAGAAGGCGTCTCGAGCGGCGACGCGTTGAGGTCGGGCCTCATGTCGTCACCGACTTATCGAGAGCCTCGTTGGAGGATAGGATGCAACATGATACTTACCTACCTCTAAGGAGATAGCTATGGGAAAATGTATAAGTAGGTAGCCAAGAAACTCGCGATAGTTTAACGATTTCCCTTTTCTTCTTCATTCCGTTCTCAACAATCAAACCATTCGCCTTATTTTCTTCATTCCATTTCCTCTGCTTCGTGTTTATTTTGGTGGCCGGTCTACCTTTTTTTTTTTCAATCTCACTCATTTTATCTTGATCTAGTGGATACTCACTTCTATTTCAATATATCCATTCGCCTTCTCTCAACCCAGTCAAAATGAAGTTTTTCTCCATCCTCCTTCTCGCTACTGCCGCCAGCGCCATGGTGATGCCTCGTCACCACGCTGGTCAGAAGGCCAACGGCAACAGTGAGTCGATATCCTCTAGTACATTTGATACGCTTGTACTGACAGACACGCAGACAACAATGGTGTAGCAGCTAACGGTAATAATAACGCCAATGGTAATGCCAACGGTAATGCCAATGCGAACGCCAACGCCAATGGTAACGCCAATGGTAATGCTAATGCCAATGCGAACGGCAATGCTGCTGCGGCCAACAACGCCGCGGCCTGCAACAAGTAAGTCACTTTAGTTCATATTATCAAACGATACTAACTATGACTTTAGCAACAATAAGCGACACCACGCTGGACAAAAAGCAAACAAGGGCGGTAACAACAACAACAACAATGCTGCTGCTGCCGCTGCCGCAAACTGTAAGCAACCCTTCCTCTAGCCTATGATAGTGAAGAAAAGCCAATACTAATTGATTCAGGCAACTAATTACCACCCGGCAAAGTCCCCCCTACTGGAAAGTCGGCAGGGAGAAGTGACATAATCTTACTGGGGCCCTCAAAAATTCCTGGGTCGTCTACCCTAGTATTGTACAGACTCTTAGGATGTAGATAGGAAACGCATGGATTAGTGCGAATGAGTGAAGTGTAGATATACGGAATGAAGAAAATAAGCGACAATACTCCATTTTGCTAATGGTGATCTGTTCCAATGAACTGCATAGAGTAAGGTATCGCTTTTTAGTGGCTGACCCAATTTGAGCTGATAGTACTGAGTGCGTTCTTCAAGCTATAACTAAATAGGAGAAAGAGGTGCCGCGGGAAAAATGAGCACATATAGCATTAGACGGCGGGGAAACCAGCCCGAAGGTACCTCCAGCTAATCTTGAACTTCGATACCGAAATGATATGTGATATTCGTCTAATGCTTCAGGTAATCAGCGTCCACAATTAAGCGAGACTCCTCCCTTTGGAATTGCTTTTGGTGGACCATTCAGTCCCAATGAAGCTGTATCACTTCCCAGCCCCGGTAAGTCTAGTCCTAGTCTAAGCATCAGCACTCATAAGGCATTATTTATGTTTACGAGGCGAAAGAGATCTTGTCGATAAAATGGATATGCTGCCAACTCACCTGCTAGGTATTCACACTACGATTGAATTGAGATGTTTGTCTTGAATAACATCTATTATCAGGGGCGGGTATTTGGATTTTTCTCTTATTTGGAAATACGAAGATACCTACCTACCTAGGTATCTATCAATAACCTTATGGATGAACTGTCCCGATTTCAATTCAATTTACACAAGTTGCCCACTTACCTACTTACAGCTATCTTGCGAAGAACATGGGAACTTGGTGCTATGCTGTCCTTGCTTAACTAATAGAATAAAGAATTTATTCCAATAAATTTAAGTATACGACCTTCCTAAGCTTATTCACAATTTCTATCGAGGTCGCGAAGGAGAAGAAAAGGATAATAACTACATGTATAGATACAAAACGAGGCCTTGCACGTGATGTTGTATTCTTTAATCACGTGGTGTGCTTTGACCTCATTGCATTTAAGCTGATGGACTAAGCCGAAAGAGTACTTACCTCGGCACCTAAATACCTACATGTACGTACCTAGGCAGTCCGTTCCTAATACATTCACTACGTGTAGGCACAGACACACGATGAGCTTGAGCCCTCCCGACTTGAATCTCACTTTGGAGTCCTCTTAGGAAGCTCACCGCTCAATCATCCAGCCCTGGAACTTTACCTATCTACTGCATGTCTCAGCGAATACGTCCGTACCAAGACCTGTAAAACTGTTCCCGTGCAGACGAATGGGGCAACAACTCGATATCCGTCCCATCCGATATCTTTACATCGTCGATGCCTCATAGCCCAGCTTCCATTTCCCGATTACCCAATCAGAGGGCATAGATCGATATTTGAATAGACGTCGATGTCTTTAGAAGTCATATATGTGACTCGGCATGGGGTAAGGGGATGATCTTTCAGTTTACATAACAAGCAGTCCTTTCTAGTCCCTTCTATTTCTGAGACCGTTTCATCCCACTGTTTTCTATCGTTTGACAGAAGCCACCTAGAAGATAGTTGAGCAAAAGCAAGCTTACTTCTTATCAGTTTCGCTCTCCATGGAGCGTTGACCCGTCGACCGGTAACTACACAGCTTCTATCCGTTCTCCCACAAAGCTACCCACGGACCCAGCTCTGGCGTCCCATGGCGTGGAACAGGCAAATGAATTAGCCACCCATTTACTTGACGTCAATCCACCAATAGACCAAGTCTATTCTAGTCCTTATTTTCGATGTATGCAGACTATTCAGCCCTTCGTACGCAGCCTCAGACGCATCCAGACCCAATCGTTTGGAAATGTCTCGGTAAAATCGCCTCCTGGGATTCGCGTAGAGCTGGGATTAAGTGAATGGTATGGCTTGGCACCCTTCGAGCACCCTTCATCTGCACCCCTGGATGAGTTGCAGAGCTTCTTTCCCGAAATTGATGTAGACTATGCCTCTAGTCCGGCGCCTTCGCGCCACGGGGAGTCTCTACCGCAGCTACACGACCGAGTTGCACAGGTCGTCGACTACATTATCAGGCATAGCAATCAGGAAGGTCATAAAGCCGTGTTAGTGTGTACTCATGCAGCAGTAGTCATCGCACTGGGCCGAGTTCTCACTGGTCAGATGGAAAGGGACTTCGGTGCATTCACTTGTGGACTAAGTAAATTCAAACGGCAAGCATCTAATAGTGTTCACGTTCACATAGATCCTGGTGACAAGGCGGGAACCAAGGTCACAGTCCCAGTACCGCGGGACGAGAGAAAAATAAGAGAAACTAGATCTCAAGCCCTACCACAGATCGATCATGCAGGCGATGCCGATCCCCATCCACACGATCCAAGATGTCCCGATTCAGGATCACCAAGGATGGATGAAATCGGACTTTATGGAGGCTGGACTTGCGAACTAGACTCCGATTGTAGTTTTCTTAGCGGTGGCGAGGAAAGGGGTTGGTAAGTTTTTCACACAACAAGTTTATGTCTAGGAATTTCTTTCGCAATTAACTAACTAATCATAGGAAGTTTTCCGGCGACGAGTCGTTCCTTGGGACGGACGGCAATGGTTTATGGCTTTCAAATGAAGGCTCTAACCCGAATACGGGCGTTGACAGGTCAAGGATAGAAAGCCACGGCAGCCACATTAATCCAGTAGCTAATCCAGTAGCCGGGACCTCTAAGCTATGATTCTAGAGCTGTAAATCAGTCGCTGGGTCAAATTTGACAATGTGCAATTTGCGCACGGATGAAATCTAAGACTACCTAGGTAATAACCATTCGCCTGGGCCACGATGGTTTTAATCCAGCTCAAAGTTTGCGACATCTTTAGACCCTTTCCCAGGTACTCAATGATGCTTCACCGCCGAGAATGAATCGCTTCCTGCTCTAAAAGTTCACCAGCATTACTGTCACACAGAGGCTTCGGCAGCCTCCTGCGTTTCGGTGTAACTGTGGTACGAGAACGGTTTCTACTGTGACGGGAGGCTTGGACGTCTAAGACCGGTACTACCATCTCAAGAGTGGTCGACTTGCCATCTGACATGTTTCAAATGCCACTGAGCCTCAAAGGCTATTGAAACATCCCTCTCTAGTCCATCCAGCCGTGAACCAAGTATGTTCGTATTCGCTGGGGGAAGAGGCAAATATCCATTTTTACAAAAGGACAAACTTCCATGCAGCCGGAGGTTGAGACAAGTCTTAGGAGTTAAGTATTCGGCGGGAGTCGACGACCTTCTAATATGACTCGTCACAAATGGGAGGTCTTCGCTGCGCCGGTTTCATTACTAGTGAGATATAGTACGTACATTTTCGATATGAACTGGCGAGCGGGTGATCGTGAATCTCGGCTTTTTTAGTCGGAGTAGCGCTCCATTAGAATAGCAGAATGTGCATTAGAACCCTTCCTAGGGGGCCGCGAGCCGGTGCCACCTAGCAAAACAAGATTTAATTCAGCGGGAGGATCTGATGAGAGCTACTCAAGCTACAGAACCCTGGAGATCAGTCTGGAGAACCCTTGCTACCAGAATGTAAGCGTCAATACATTATGTCTTAGTCGTCATCCCAGTTGGCGGGTCTCGTTCCGCCCAATGAGTTCGCTCAACTGATGAAAACTCCCGAAGCCCCATTTCTAATTCCTGTTCCTTACTGCTTCCAGCCCCTATATATGTAGACTGCATTTCCGTCGGTCTATTGGCTAGACAAAATTGCGTAAAGGCGGAAAGGAAAAAGGAAGTTGGATAAAAAAGGAAACAGACCTCGCATCAACTTCAACGCCAAAGATATACTGTTAAGAAAAAAAATTAACTATTTCCGTTCCAACTCAGCCCTAAAGGATCATCATCCCATCAAACCCGATCAGCCTGTTTTGCGATTGAGTTGCCGTGTATGGTGTGTGTGTGGCCGAATGAGCAACGGATTAGGAAGTCGAAAAACAAGGGTAATCAAGAGCTATAAAATAATTTCTAAAGATATCTGCTTTTGATGTTCCATTCGGCTCGGCAAGCCAAGTCACAAGCTTGGTGAATGATGCGTGAACACTTCCAACCAACATAGAAAATGGGATTTGGGTACCATTGGGGGTCTCGTTACAGATTCTCCCAGGACAAGGGGTAGGATCTGCACAACCGTCTTCACGACCTGTTTACCGTTCTAGTCGCCCTCTCTCAATCTCTCGAGATCGGGAGTGGCTCACCTTACACTTTAGCGCCTCTCTTTTCTCTGCACGAGTAGTAAGAGGCCGCTTTGCATGCACAATTTGAGCGCAAGGCTGGGATAACCCATATATTATTTTCTGCAAGGAAGAGAATAAGTCCGAATTGGGCAAAGATTGTCTTTAAGCCGAATATCCACATGTGTCATGCCGGCCCGAGTTGAAGGAGTCTCGACCATACATACCCCCACGATGTCAACCGCCAATAAACTCAATCACAACTTCTAACGCTGCGCTTACGGGGGACCAAAAAAAAAGCATACCTAACACGGCCCCCTTTTATTTTATGGCGTCTTTAGTTGGGTATTCTGTACAGATGAATCGACATTACGGACGGGCCATACTTTTCTTTTACAAATGAGATCTCAGAAGGTGAGTACTCTCAAGGGATTAGGGGGATGGCTCAGCTACCTATTTTCCGCGCGCTGCTTGGCAGTTTTCACCCCGGACAAGACAACACACTGCAGCATACACGCAATTCAGTTGCCCTTCGAAATTATTCAGCGCATATCCGGGCCGCATACCTTCATCCCCTCTTCGGTTTACTCCCCCTGGACGTACTTATTGTTTCCATTGGCTGGTTGGTCCCGACAGTTCGGGAAACCCCCCCAAGCGCTGTGAGCGAATGGTGTGCTATGGCACATAGGGTGATATTCACAGTGCAAAGCGTTGGCAATCGGAGTTACTACCTAGGTAGATCAGAAAAGAGAAGCACAATCTCGAAGTCATTTATTCCTCTCCCGAGCGAGTGGAATCAGACTTGGTCGCTGGAGTTCCGCTGGAGACGATCTTTGTGCCACTAATGTCGAGGGTGCATTGAGAAACTGCATAACTGTTTCTCTGCCCAACTGGCTTCCTCGCTGCTTTTGAGCATTCTATGCATGATCGGCCACCGTATGGCTTAGGTACATAAAGCCTTGAAACAAGGTGTCAGGATGCCGGGTTTGCGTTGAGCGTAGCCTTAGCACTTGAACCCCCTTGCGCCGTGAGCCATCCACCCAAGTATCACGAATCGGGGTTGGATTGGCTCCTCTACTTGGGCATACCGCCACCAGAATAAGCGTTGTCAATCTACATGTCATTCGCTCACGATTCCTTCCGTACCACCTCGGCCGCCCATCTCTATCGAGGTTGGAATCCCAGCGTAGAATAGCAGTCGTTTTCTCCGCACTGGTTCATGTCTCTCATATCGCCACCAATCTCTCAACTACGAAACCTGGGTTAAAATCCCTCTAATTATACTCTGAGAGACAAAAAGGCGTACTTATCAATTCGAGCCGTGCTATATATCGGATGCTAAGAGACAGGCTGCAATAGTCTGCATCTTAGGGGCACCCGGGGGTGTTTGCCAACCTGCTTGTCTGCAAGAGGTGGCACTACTCTTCAGTAGATTTGGCCCTATGTGTCGGGAGGTTGTTGGTCTATTAAACACCAGGGTCCTCGACTAGCCCCGGCCTCCACTTGCTCGCGCTTCTACATCGAACCAGGGGTCATAAATAGTCTTGCTCCCTTCGCGCTTCGTTCCATTACTAGTGTCCTTTAATCACTTGGTCGTCTGCCCTTGATTCCACCCATACCATCATCGACTCTGTTTCTGCCGATGGCATGCTGATTCAATACGATAACAACTCGGCAAGTATGGAATCTACAACTAGTCAACGGAAAATGACCACATTCCCACTCCGTATATTACAGCCGCAGTCCTCTCAGCTCAACGTTGGTCGGCTCACTGGCGCCACTTACGAAAAATTAGACGTCACGATTCATCGAACATCCATCCCGGAGGCTCCTTATTCCCCGATAAGTGAAAGGTCTGGCTCTTCTTTCTCCCGAGGATCCAACATAGAATCTTGGGGAATCATACCAACCGAGCCCTCCCCCCCTCAGACTCCAAAGTCGAAGCACGAACTTGATGATATTCCCCGACTTGACTTGGTACCTCCTCGCCCAGGGCTTCTCAAGTGGGAAGACAATAGTCCGGAAGAAGGCGTGAAAAATATCAAGCGTCCACCAGTCCAATTACCAAGTGTTCATCGCCTTTTACCTGTAGCCGAACACGAGGGCCGCCGTGCCACTTCACATCACAGGCCCAAGAGCTTCTTGAATACACCTAGTTCTAGCCCAGAACCTAGCAATGGGTACACTTTTTCAAACAGGGCAGCGCCCCCAGGGGCTAAAGATCCCATCGTCCAGTGGCTCAACCTCAGGAGGCAAGAATCCGGGGGCGCGAAGAGTCTCCTATCGCAACCTGGGGGGCTAGGAGAGGGCTCGGTGATCAACATCAATTTGGATTTTGGAAATACGATGCCAGTCTTCTATCGTGAAAAGCAGCAATATACTCCGCAATTCCATGGTTACTATCATGGGCCTCATCAACAGCCTTCACCTCCCAGAGAAGTCGCAAAGAAGGGGCGGAACAAGGCAAAGGACTCACCTCATAACAATATCAAGTACATGCTTGAGGAGCAGGATTACATACGCTTCAACAAATACGAGAGGAAGCTTTCGTGGGATGAGAACAAGAAACTCTTCCGGGATAAATTCCCTATGGCCGACGAGCGAATGAACCGCGAAACCCAAGGTATCCAGGGCTGTCACTACCGGGACAATGCACATCTTCCTTTATTGGTGGATAGGGGCAGGAGGCTCGTATTCCTAGAGAATGGACATGTGAAGGCGGTGTCGGTAAAAGTTCGAGATCAAGGCGAGGACAAGCCGTACTACAGCCTCCACTACCTGTATCCTGAACGGGCCTTGCTTTACGACTGGGTACCAGATGAAATCAAACAAGTAGCTGCCGAGCTAAGTGAGTTTCCTTGATATAGTCATCTCCCAAGTAATGAAAAGGAAGTCTAACCCCCCAATTAGTTAAAGAGCGCATCCCCCAGAGGGAAGCTGCACGGCGTAAAGCCATCAGCCGCGGATTATGGAAGGACAAGCTCGAGACGGGCGAGTGCGCATGCTGCCCCAAACCAGATAGGGAGAGAGACAACCACAAGCGTTCTGTTCTCTCGCTTTCGCCAGACGATGACGCCTTCCCCTCGCCTGTCAAACGCCAACGTGGCACCGGGCTACGGCGTTCGTCTATCAAGATCCCCAACGACGCTGAGATGAGAACTACGCTATACACGCGTCAAGAACTGGATCTCGATATTAAGCATCGGCTACTTGAACCGAACAATATCTAAGAGTACATATACACACCGCACTCGTTTCACTTCGACTTTAGGTATTTTTACATGTATTTACTTAGTTCTCAACAACTACTCCTCGATACGGCTATCCATCCAACTTGCCAAATACGCACTCACTGCGTACACTATTATTATTTCATCTATATATTACGCCGCGGCGGGAACCGGCCAACAGATATACGACAGTTGACCGGTTTATACGAGGGAGGCAGGGAGCACAACAATCAATGTTTTAGAAGCGCACAGGGCGACGGAGGGATGGGAAAATGGGAAACTGGAAAGGGAGGCATTGCTGTCTGGCGCAGGGAAACGACAATATTTTTGGGATTCTAGGGCGGGAAATGGGACTTGAGCCAAACTTGATTGATTGTCTGACATGGGATATGGATTAATGAATCAGGACGTGGTTGGGACATGGATCAATGTACTACTATCTTGGCCTTTTGATTTCTTGCGAGCGCTTTCTGTTTTGTTCTATTGCTTCTATCCGAGGTCCGAACATCTGTCTAGCTACTATTCTCGCGTTTTGGATCATGTACTCGGTCGGCAAGTAGTTGTTTGTAAGTGGCGGACACACAAACATATCAGCACGGGCAGCATTAAAGGCAGGGGGTATTTTGCTTGAAGGGGGTCAAAATGGCATAGCTTAATCATTTCAGGCATACGAGTCGGTTCCCCGTTTTACCATTCGCCCCTTTTACTGCTCAGCTGCCTCACATATCATCATTCTCTCATCGTTTATATGTCGTTGGTGGTCAGGGGTGTCATTCACTGGCCGGGGTGTCTGTACGTAAGAGCGCACTAGCACACGGTGTAGAAAAGCCTCAACTCGAAACAGTGAAGAATGCTGTTGGGGCTGCAGAAGTATGTGATTTCGACAGATACTGGTCGGGTGCGCCACCCGTGTTACCCTATCCACAAGAAAAGGTCACGCCCCAAGTTTGCCCTGATGGTGCCACTGTCGCCAATGAAAGCGACAGCAATGTTCATCGTCTCCGAGGACTAATGCTTAAAATACGTATTCGGACCATTCGGAGTTCACTTGTAGATCCGGGGGGGAAGGGGGGAGACAATGTTTGCTTGACCCCTGCCCGTCCAAGGCTCGGCAAAAGGCTAAGGCAAACGGGCGTCTCCCTTCCTCGCGGCCTTCATAAGCCTGTGACATATCCAATTCTCGGCGAGTGAAGTTAACGCCGGTGCTAAGATCCAGAAGGCCGGGTCCTGCTGCAGACCAACAGCGTCGTACAAATACCAACTATTCGTAGATGCTAGTGCAATTTCATGATGGCGGCATCCCACAAAACTGCCGCGCGGTACCACGCGTTGCCGAATTCTCGAAATGAACGCCCTTACAAATCGTTCGTTGCGAATCCACCCCTGGGTCTCCCCATGTACGTGGAGAACTTGTCTTCCCCGCCCTTGTCGCTGAAGGCCGCATCATCGTCATAATCATCATCATTCAGGTCATACTCCTCCAGGTCCGAGGCATTACCGGTTCGGAAAGAGTAGGGATTCTTATCAAACTCATCATCCGAGGCGACTTCCTCGTCGGGGTAGTCCGCGGCGTAATAGTTCTCAGCTGTAAATGAATCAGAACCGCTGAATCGTAAGAGGGAGTATTGACAATGTAGCACAAACCATTCTCATCCTCTTCATCCTCAGCCCATTCGTCTTCGCTATCACCACCCTCTCCGTAGAAATACTCTAAATCAGGCTCTTCGTCAAATACGAGGACGCCAATGCTATCTGGTGATACATGTTCTCCCATCCTACTTGCAGGGACACGTTCGTAGGTCTCAATGATATAATCGCTTTCGTCACTATCGCTAATATTAACATCGGCATCCGCCATATACTTATCTGCCTGGGCTTGTGCCTCTTCAGGATGTCTTTCTGCGTATCGTTTAATCGGTTTTGGCTTGAACTTGAGATCGGTCTTGACAGATGATCGCAGCTTGTTCTCCTCCTCGGCTTTTCGGAGATTGAGTCCAATCTGTTCCATAGCAAAGTCGTTCATCTCGGCTGTTAATTTATCCATATCAACGTTCCACCGTTGCGTCAAAGACTTCGGGAGGTCGGCCTTATATCTCTCGCTAACCTCTTTCTTCTGGAGTTTCGCTACACCAGGCTTTTTCGGCTTTCGTGGCTCAGCCTTGTCTATGTCCATACCCTCCGTTGCCGACTGCGCAGTTGTAGATATCGGAGAGACAGCATTGACAATAGCTTCGAACTCCCCCAGAGGCCTGGAAGAAATTCGCTTGATCTTGCGCTCCACGAACAAGGCAGGCGCGGAACGCTTCTTCGTGACGCCTCCATGTGATCGGCCAGATTGAGAAGAAGTGGCCTCCATGACGTCCTTTCTCGACATGTGAAATCGTCGAGGTTCGGGCGCGATACCGACCAAATTTGTAGACTTAGCGGAGACCTTCGCTGGTTCATTACTGGCTCCATCAGTGGCCTTCGTGTCTGTAGTCTTGGGACTCTGGGTGCGTGGTTGAGACGTGTGGATAATAGGCTTGTATATGTCGGAAGAATTGTTCTCGGCGGATATGATCCGTTCTTCTTTTCGCTGGTATACAAAGGCATCGCTTCGATGTCTCTTGTTTTCTTGGACACCTAGGAAGAAGATTAACTCATAATTCTCCTATGGCGCCTTGCGTCGGCGCAATGTCCATGTACGCAATGACTTACGAAGAAAGGAAACAGGCGCCTCCTCAGTGGCCTTTCGCTTCACGCGAATTAACTGTGGCGGTATAGACATGGCGATGTTGCGACTCAGACAGATCTTTCAATACTTGGCGATTTACTCTAGAAGACGAATAAAGCAGCCCTAAGGTGGAAGCTGTATAATAATGTCTGGACGAATTGTTCCCGAATTTGTTCGACGTGGGGCAGTTATGGCAGTTATGGCAGTTATGCAACCTCTTTGTTTCACCAACTATTATGTCGATATACATAGAGGGCATATAGTAGTACGATAGAGGGGATCCATAAAAATTTATACCGCCTGGCAGAATTGCGGGGAGCTACCAGCTAGTTGGCAGGCAATCGATAAAGCTGTTCCAAGGTAGGTAGCAGCAAGGATTCAAGGTTGTGTTGTGTCGTGGCAGTCGCCGCAGCCCGGGTTGTCCGGGTAGGTATCTTCTACACTCCTTCTACAGCAAGGTAGTAGCTGCCGATTAGCTTAGACATTAAAGTCCCAATTGCCGATTCGAGGGACCATTTGCTCCGTTCAGCCCTTCTAAATACAACATAACTACAACAAAACTACAACTACAGCTTCTTTCATCACCTCCGGATTAAACAATACATCATTACTCCAGTCTCTTGTCTTTTGTATAATCTTCAACAATGCGTGAACCTTTAACGTAGTCGAAACATACCTAGGCTAGAACGAGTATCTACCGTACCTACATAGATACATGCTAGGTACATGTACCATATTTCTTCTGCATTCGAGTCAGTGTTAACCTAGGCTCCACTTCCCCATCGTATGCTATGTTTTAGCTTTGGAGCGCGATGAGACTAGTGTTGCGCGATTCACATTGTTATCAACCTTACATCATACAACCAACCCTCTATGGACAACCGCTTTCCCAAATGCCTGGGTAACCGGATCACACACACTCTCTCAGAAACGGTCTAACTTGACTGAATTTCTACATACCTTTCAGCCAGTTTCCCGCAATAGAAGGGAATTTGCAATCCTTCGTGTATTACCTCAAGAAAGCTAAAGTCAGCTCGAAATTTATATCGTACAAGCCAGCGGTGACCCAGACCCCATAAGAGCCTTGGCCATTCAAAGCCCGGTCCAGTGGCAACAGCTAGTTAAATGGAACGATCCAGACGGGTCGTAAAGCATGCGTCAGGGCGACGCATCTAGTCTTTAACAAGGGGCCACCATACCATTCTTAGGTAAAGTAGGTCTATGTAGGTTGGTTGGTAGGTACCCATCTCTATCTCGTATGATGCCACCACGGCTGAAATATTGTATTATTTCCTCCTCAACATCTATTCAACATCTACATAGTCAACCTCGCCATTTCGTCTTCTCTTAATAAAGCACTCCCTCTTGTCTCAACAAGTTATCTCCAATCCGGATTCCCCAAACCGGGTCATCAACCACCACTAAACTGTAAGTTGCCAGTTGAACATATGTCAGGTCCCCAGTTGGTCCATTTGATCCATTTGATGAATCAGCCGTCAGCACACCCAATGGCAAGCTGTATATCGTCAAAGCTGCATAGAATATGCCAGTCCATCTACATTCATTCGCCCCAAATCTTCAAACGCGCTCCGCAATGGAACACTGGTGGGACAAGCACACGTAGTTAGGCTGAAAAGCTTCAGCAGCAGCTTTGAGTTGTGCTGTCCAACTGCTTGACTTCTGTGGATTCACCTTGACGGTGTCTGAGCTCCTACCCGACTGACTACTCGCGGATCTAGGTTCGTGCAGCAGCAGCCGAACAAGCAGCGAAGCTCGGCGGAATCGATGGCCTCTTAACCATATTAAACCTGCTAGCATCTATTCGTTTCATGGATGTCACCGCTGACTCTAAACCCGCCGAGCCGACTTAACTTGCTTTCCGTTAACCCTCAATAGACCTCTGTCAGCCATGAAATCGTAATAATCCACAAAACAGCACCTATCTCGCCCGACATGCCTCGTCAGAAATTCCCTATTACCCTCAAATACCAGAAAAAGGGAACGACTCCTCCTCTCTATGTTGCAGGGTCGTTCTCAGATCCGCCATGGCAGCCTCAGGAGATGGATGTCTCTATAGACCAACATGGTGATTATATCTTCACGAAAAGAGTCCTAGTTGACCATGGCTCCGAGATACAATACAAATTTCGAATAGGATCCGGGAATTGGTGGGTTTTTGACGACTGCGCGGACACAGGTAAATATTGCCTCCTCCAGCCTCATCCTTCTTACATATCACGGCTTCATTCTGACAACTAGATGCAAGTTATGGACGATCGGGGAAATACGAATAATATCCTCAGAGTTTCCGCCAACGAACCTCAGGAAGCCGATGCCAAGGCACGAAACCCTCGGGTCAATGAATTGAAAGGCTCTGCCCCGAGCAGCGGCACACAAACTTCTGACATCGCCAAGACAGCTGCTGAGGTTGCCGACTCGGCACGCATTCTAGACCCCGAGACACCCGAACCAGAAATATCAGACGAAGAAGCGGGAAGAATAGGCTATCGGCGTCTCTCCAGCACACCAATTCGTCAAGTTGCAGACACAGCCATGGAGGTTGCCGATGTTGCCGCAATGTTGGATGCGGATGGCTCGTTTTCGGACGAGGAGATTGACGGCGAGGACGACGAGGACGGCGAGTGCCCCGTGTTTTCCCATGAATTCATGGGTCCAAACTGCCACGATAGCAATGGCGAAGCCAGAGGCCGTCGACAAAGCATGACAGCCTCCCATCTTGACGACACAGCTATTGACGATGAGGACATGGATTTTGATGACCCTCAATTAGAGGCGTTCCCGTCAACCAATCGTGAATCTATATTAGCTGCAGTGCGACGTATCTCCACTAGTATAGACGCCGATCGCACGGTCGTTGAAGGAATTCCACCCTCACCTATCGTTCCCACTTTCCGGCAGCACAAAACTGTCGACTCGCCTGAAGACTCTGGTGCGCCGCCGAGTTCTATAGATAAACCACCAAATGATAGTCAACATCTCCAACCGGATAACAGCATGAAGCAATCCGGCTCTGGCCATTCGGGTACTAGAGAAACATCCATAGGCTCACTAGGATCGATCGCCGAAGATGATGAGTCTCATAATTATGATGTAGGTAACGAGTTGGAGCAAGTTGCAGCACCATTTGTGCAACATCCTGGACCTTCTTGGGGCTCTGCGCCCCAACCTGCTGCTAGCGAGGATTCTAACGATGAAGGCATTTCCATGAACGTCGAGTCTAAGCGAAAGGATCGTCGTTCTAAAGATTCCCATGCGTTAGGGGAAATTGCGCCAGCTACGTCATCCGAAATTTCAGAGATTGCGGCGCCACCTTCTGACGGATCTGCGTCAGTGCCAGAGGATAACCTAGGTCCTCCGGTCGACAAAGACGGCACCCGGGCCGCCGCTAGAGATCATACCCCTAAAGATAGACACGCTATTGCTGTGCGTAATACTCCTGGCGCTGGCGAAAACAATAGCTCCAACGCGGAGTCTACATGCGAAGAGGAAAATAAATTGAGGTCTGTCGACTCTAGCAACCAACCAGATCTACGGAAGCGAACTGTTGGCAGGTCAGCCACACCCCCTTCAACACACTATTTCCAAAGACCTAGTCGGACCCCAGACTGGCTCGATACCTGCTTACGGCTCATATTTGTGAAATGGATCGGAGGCTTCGCAGGGTGGTTGTACGGTGGCAGATACAAGGCGTAAGTTCTCTTCTGGCCCCGGCATGACGCTATTTCTAGTTCTTATTCTGACATAAAATTAGGCTTGTGGTTGCTGGAACCGCTGCTATTGTTGTTGGTGTTGGAATATTGTGGCAGAATCCTATTCGCTTGTAATTGATGTTGGGATCTCTGGGCGAGGCGGAGTTGGCATAGACTGTTCGTGATGGACTCCCTAACTTTGAGACTCTCCCTAGGTCCTATACTCATACGAGAAACACTCCTAAAAATGTATTTCAACTAAGTAGAAATTACCTAGGCTGCAGATGGTCGGCCCGTTTGTACATTTATCTAGTGCAGAATGATGTGCATCCTAGCAAACATGTGTTATACAGCAACCAAAACAAGTTAACGTCGGCTCGGGTTCGTTATCGCGCGTCCGACTTATTCTTTACGAAGTTCTCGCTTGAATTCTAGAAATTTGGATTGGCCAATGGACTTGTACAGATGCTTTGTCGGTCAGACCGATGGAAATAGTTCCGTAACTATTACTTCATGCCGATGGCCAAGACGGAATACCTACCACATGCAGCAAGGTATAATAAGAGGTAGCTATATATTCGTAAGCCTCACCGCATCTCTAGGCCGAAGAATTGCGCAAGGGAGCCGGAGTTCTCTAGCATACGATGCAGATACACCTGCAACACGAATGCAACGGGCGTCCATGTGACAATCGTTGCATGCAACGCGACACCAACGTCTCCGGACCCGCGAGGGCGGAACGGAGACTCCCAACACTGCAACTGCAACACAGTGTTCCCGAGCCCGTACATAAATCCGTGAGATGGGATCATGGACTTCCTAGTAACGCCGCAGGCTTGCAGTATGCCCGCAGCTACGACATTTCCATGTGGTGTAGGGATAATGGAAGGCCGGCCGGGAGGGCGTGTATGTATTAGGTGTATTTCACTCTACGGCCTAGGTGTATGCGTATGACTTTTCGAACATCATGTTTGTGATAACTGAGAGATGATAGGTTAGAAGAACAATTAAGATAGACCAAATCGACTAAACATAATTCATACCACAATTGAACATACATACAGGTTGGCAGGTAAACCCATAAAAAAGTTTTTTACTGATTATATGACGGGATCTACCCGATTCGATAGGTCTAACTCATGTGCTACCTTACAAAGGCTAACTGTAAGCTTTCGAGATAGAATGATCTTGTGTATAGGTCTGAATAATCTCAGTACTTACTAGGTAGACACTATCTTAGCATACTATACTGTCAAATGGTTGAAGGTCCCCCCTACCCAGCCACCAGACCCCTCCTGCCACCCTGAGGTCAACGATTACCTCCTGTATTGGAAGACACTACTTTTTTTGCCTTCTCTTTACTCATAGGGAAAGACAGAGTTCAAAATGCCACCAATACCAATGCCTTTGGCATTAGATGTACGCAATTCTGTTAGAATACTTCGAATGATAAGAGGAATGGGAGATTGAGTAAACGAGACGTGTTCAAGCTAAAGTTGCCTAAGTTAGATACGAACCGATGTCGTAGACAGTCAAACCATAACGGTAGCACAAATTTTTCCAGATAGAATAGCCAGTATTACCAGAATCTATAAACACACAGCTGTACACGTCTATGGCATCCACCTCTATCATTAACTTTTCCTTAGTCTAGCATTGATTAACGCCACGTACTCCCTAGCGGCCCAAATAACCTGCAACAAAGCCTACCAGGTAGGTATCTATTTCTAAGATAGCCCCCTGTACTCACTCATACACTAGCAATTTTATACCCGGCAAACGCCAACCACTACCAAGTCTTGGGCCCAAACGTCTCCCCGGGTGGCAGGACAACCTGTATAGCCTTACCTTGATAATCCATCGTGGTAGTCACCACCTCATTACCCCACCACCTCGGGGCCTCGATCTCGTTCAGCGTGAACACGAAGAATATTACCAGCGTCCCGAGCGCCAGACCAAGGTCAAGCCCAGCGGATGTAAGATAGTTCAGGCGACTCCACCATCGGAAATGATACTTCTTGACCAGATATTGGAACACGTAACCTACGAAGCCCCACGATAGGTAGTTGAGCGGTGTGGCGGGCGGGATGGAGCCGGCGCCGCCGAAGATTAGAGGCGCCATCAAATACTTGGCGGGCGAGTGGGGCCAGCGCCGTGCAGCGAACCAAAAAGCGATAGGGGCGACGGCACCGAGCGCGAAGAAGGTTAGGAGACCTGAGTATATTTGCCCTGGGGAGAAGACGCGAGAAGGACCGATGAGACCCCATATGACAGAGGCTAGGAGATTATTTAGTCAGTAGATGATCGAAACATATGAGGGGGTGAGGAGCAAGGGGTTTATATACCTGAGAAGAAAACGCGACCTCCGGGGCATGTGAAGCGTTGCGGCTGTGTCAAGTCGCAGATCCCCTCGATATTGCCGAGTGCGAAATTAAGGACTCCAACTTGGATGAAGCAGGAAACCGTCGTAGCGACAACTTGGGCCATGAACATAGTTCGAGGAGGAATTTTCATGTAATGCCCAAATTTGAGATCGGACACGAAGCTGAGAGCTTGGGACATTGTTATGTAGCCGTATGTTTTGAACAGCATAAGAGCCAAGGGTCGACCGGGCTGTATATACCCATAGATGAACTCGGTCAAGACGTTCAGGCCAATCTGATGATTCGTGACGGCCTGGATAATGCCAATCGGCAACGAGAACACGAACGAGATACCTACAGCTAGCAAGAACGCCCACCAAGTCAAGTTGGTTGGGTATGCTAAGACGGAAATAAAGCCAAGCGCTAGCACCTATATGATCGTTTAGCGGTTGAGCTTCTAGATATTCAGCATTGGTATAACGAACAATTGAAAAAAGAGACAAGTACCACCACGATGGTGCTTCCTTGTACTTCTGCATGAGCTTCATATGTACTAGGTGTTAAGTTAGCAATTGCATTTTTCGATACGGGCGTATTATTATAATACGTACTGTCGGGTTTCTCATTAGTGCTATTCTTATATTGAGCCCATATGGCTTTTCTATGATGTAGATATGTGTAGACTATTAACGCAGTAATGGCTGCGAAGGATAATCCGTAAGACAAGGCGAAGGTAGTGCTAGATACCATGTAAGCTAGATTTACAAGCAAATATCAAGGAAAAACGAACCTGATAAAGACTGGCGAATATGCCTTGTAAGCTTCCTCATCCAATGTGAATTCAGGAGTTAATATCCTTGATACGTTATATATCCCACCCGTGTTGTCGTACGTCGATGAATCGCTCATAGGTAGGAACTGAGAATACCATGCTCCCGTGTAATGAAGAAACGCAGTAATTACAATATAGAATAACACAACTCCAATGGTTGTATTGGCAATGGCGTGCCTGGAGATTTATTAGTCAATGGGATAATGGTGTTAGGCCCGAATAGGCCCAAATATGGCTAGTTGGTAAGACGAACCAAGGAGGGATCAGGGGCGATCCGATGTATCCTGCGATCTGCGTCCAGTCGAAAGTAATTGGTATTAAGGATAAGCCGGTGTTGCCACCGAAAAGTTGATTCACTACAGGATTTTGAGGCGCCATCCACGTTAGAAATGCAAAGACGCTTAAGCATTGTGCAAAGAAACCGGGAATAAAATAGTATATAGCAGAAAATAGGGTTACGATGCCGAACCATCTATATCTAGGCATGCGTCCGCCGATAATTGATGGGTCTGGTGCTTCGTGTTTCTCATACATCGCGTTCATCAAGGCAACGGCCACTAAGTTCCCAGGCCATATCATAGAAGCCGGGTAGACTAGAAAGAGTCAGACAGAATAACAACTCATGCTCATCCGTACTTACCTAGAAATTTCCGCATCATTCCCGCAATCCCATACCCCAAAGACTGCGTCGATATTGTTAATACAAGTTGAAATATTATGCCGAAATTTTGCTTGTAAAACACAAGCTGTGCTAGGATAATGTCAGTAGCATAAGCTACGGAGAAAGACACGCTAGCCATGACCACGATGATCGAATGCTCCTTGATATTGAAGGGCCCTGGATTTAAATCACATTTCAAACCAAAGACCTTGATTTGCCGCTCAGGTACTACTCTCTGCCAAGCACGACCAAGAGGCCAGGCAATAATCTGAGCGATGAGAGCTCCGAGGCCGATTGAGGGTTGCCTTAGAGAGAATAGGGTGTTCACCGACGCTCCAATGAAAACCAAACTTAAGCCAATTGTCCAAGCTCGAAGAGTGTTACACGGGACGTCCTCGTCGTAGTTGCGGACTGCGGCTCTAACCTCTTCATACGGAGAATTTTCTTCGTTCGCTTTGGATCCAGTTTCATCGTCAAAGGATGCTAAACTTCCTGAACCTATTCGACGTAATTCTATAGCTTCTCCGTCTGGGAGGTTCGGGTCTAGAAGTTGTTCATATTCTTCGCCCTCTTCGTAATCGTTGTCGTTTCGGTTGCCAGGTTCGGCCGATCCCGAACGGCGGCGCTTTGAGCCGTTGGCAGCACCGTCTCCCAACCCATTATGAGACGCATCGTATCCCATCAGTCGATGCCTCACTTCAACTATACTCCCATCGGTGTCCGATTCGTAGTCCGGGAAGCGATCATCATCTTTCACACTTCCCTCAACAACCGTACCGGACGGTTTTGGGGAAGTCTTTTTGCCCATCTTGGAATGCTGATACAATTGGATATCTAATCCAATTTTTAGATCTCGGGAATCATGAGAAGTCTTGTGGGTCGAAAATATTTCCTCGTAAGATGTCAATTGGGGATATTCCTATCCCTTTATTATAGTGTACACGAATGGCTTGCGAATGTGCTGAGGTAAGTAGTGAGCCATACACTTGCTTACGCAGGCATTTTTCGTCGGCTCAATCTCAATAGGAAGTCAATTCTAATAGACAAGAACTATCATCGAAGTCGTTTTACAGATGGTTGATGATTAATGTGTAATTTAATTTGACTGGCTTAGTATATCTTTTCGCAGCAGATCGTCGTTAGGAAGCTGGGTTATGAAACGTGTTCAGAGTCGCATTCGTCTATGATCTCGCAGCCTTGCTTCACAGAAGCTAAGACGTGTTAGTCAGATGAAATTTAGTCTTTTCATTAGTCTTCTCATTGAAAGACCATGTCATCATTCTGATATTGCTCTGTCTTTCACCGTGATGATGATGATTTTGTAGAAATAGGGATAGCATGTAGCTCTAAAGCTTGAGTCCAATGTTGAATCTGGAGATATGAGACTAACTAAATTTAGATTGTAGTTGCGTGGCATAAACCCGGCACTCAGGACCGCTCCAATGTACATTTGCATATTTTAGCATAAGTGGGGCAAATTCGCTTTCTACGCCAATGAAATAATTCGGTTAACTTCATGGTCGCGTAATTAGCTCGTCTTATCCTTTTTTATGATTTCTCAGCAGTCATGAAATCAGTAAATTCCATATCGAAATATTAATATCTCAAATGGACCCGGCATTTTAAGCACTCTCCTTAAACAAAGACAAGGTATTCAATCGAGCTCAGATAATTCTGAATATGGCTGAGAATGCGTCGAGTCGTTGTTACAGGCCTCGGCGCCATCACCCCTCTTGGCGTCGGTGTTCGACAGTCATGGAACAGGCTAATCGCAGGCCATTCTGGCATCGTGAGCGTTGCCAACTTTGAGCCGCAAAAACGATGGCGCGAACTTACAAGCACCGTGGCGGGAATTGTCCCAAAGTCGGCCACTTGTGAAGGCCACTGGCGACCGGATGACTGGCTGTCTGCTACAGATCAACGACGCATGTCCACATTCACCCAATATGCCATCGCCGCAACGGAGATGGCGCTCGAGGACGCTTCTTGGAAACCGCACAGGCAAGAGGATCTGGAATCAACCGGGGTCTGCTTGGGAAGTGGCATCGGAAATCTAGACGAACTTTACACTACCAGCGTGATCTATGAAAAAGATGTGAGACGTTAAATCATATACATATATGTTGGACCTTTGCTAAACATGCATGGTAGGGCTATAAGAAGGTTTCTCCGCTATTCGTACCGAAGATTCTCATCAACTTAGCGGCAGGACACATTGCTATGAAGTATGGATTTCGGGGTCCAAATCATGCTGTAACTACAGCTTGCACCACAGGGGCACATTCTATCGGAGATGCCTCGCGCTTCATTGCATTTGGAGATGCTGATATCATGGTCGCGGGAGGCTCAGAGTCTTGCATTCACCCTCTTACTTTCGCAGGATTTGGGAGATCGCGCTCTTTGTCTACTGCTTTCAATGACGACCCGCCTTCAAGCTCCCGTCCTTTTGATCGCCAGCGCAACGGATTTGTCGTCGCCGAAGGTGCGGCAGTTATCGTTTTAGAGGAACTAGAACATGCCAAGGCCCGGGGTGCTCGTATATATGCCGAGTTAAAAGGGTACGGGTGTAGTGGCGACGCTCATCACATAACGGCTCCCCGTGAAGATGGATCAGGAGCATACCTGTCCATGAAAAAGGCTTTAAAGCATGGAGAAATCAAGCCTCGTCAAGTTGACTACATCAATGCTCATGCGACTAGCACTCCTATTGGTGATGTAGCAGAAGCTCTTGCGATCCGCTCATTGATGGCAGGCGAGGAAGGACATTCTAATGAAAACAATATTGCTGTGAGCAGCACTAAGGGATCCATCGGACACCTTCTTGGTGCTGCTGGTACGATTGAAGCCGTGTTTACAATTTTGGCGATCGCAGAGGTGAGTTTCAATCTCCAACCCTGAAGACTTCACCGTGGTCACGCAAAACTAACTCTATTAACAGAACATACTCCCTCCAACATTAAACCTAACTGATCCTGATGTTGGGCCCAAGTTCAATCTTGTCCCCCTTGAAGCCCAAGTAAAGGAAGTCAACGTGGCTCTATCAAATAGCTTTGGTTTTGGGGGCACCAACGCCACGCTGGTGTTCTCTAAATTTGGCTGAGCTTGTCCTCGAGACATCTAGTCCCCTATACTCACCTACACATATGATAGATGTAATTACAATTATATAGAGATGTAAATATGATAAAAGAAACGAGTACATGAGTCACCCACTTCTATTACTACCTCCCATCTTAAGAAATCTGACGACACGGGCCAGCTATAGGAGGTACAATGTACTTATATCCACACCTAATCCCTGTTGCAGATCTGCCCGATCTTGCAAGGGTCCAAGCTTCTCACCTTTTTTTTTTAATTTTTCTTCCTTTCCCCGATGCGCGCATGTCAATGACGTGAACATCAGTACTTGACTTTTCAAACTCCCTCGACTGCTCAATGCCGACGTCCATTCATACCTTTTCATCTTTAATACCACGGTAGCAAATGGCGTGTCGAAGCTGTAGACGGCAGCTTGCGCTGCTAATCCGACAAGTAACGACGGCCACAGAAGTCCAAAATGCTTCTAGTATACGACCACTCGTTATCGCTAGCTCTCCTCGATTCGACCAGAAAAGGAATTTCGGTAGCACTCCCAGCCAAAGCCAATCGGCTATCCGCAATGCTATCAAGCAGTACTTCCAACGAACAGCCGAGCCGTATCGTATAATCCAAGCTACAGAGGACATTTACAAAATATGCGCTCGCGAGGCCCTGTATACCATATCTGATAAGGATAGAAAGGCCGGCACAATACCAAAGACAGCGGAAGGCGAAGACATAGGTGAAGGGAAGACTATGTGGCATGAAGGTAATTGACGCTCTTCTACAGACCATTGCGTTATTGTCAGGGAAGTAAACATGTCACTAACATGTTCATATCAACGTAGATTTCAAGCTCCCCCCCACCTTCAGCACATGGTCGCAGGTTACCATGCTACACATGTACCTCGTATTCGCACGACTCCGCAATCTCGAGCGCGAAGCCTCACGATCTTGGCAGCGACAACTAGTAGACCACTTCTTCTTCGATGCCGAGGAGAAGATGGACCTGACGCACGGCATCAGCTCGCGCGGGCTGCGACACCGCTATCTCAAGGACTTATTCATTCAATGGCGGGGGATTATCGCCGCCTATGACGAGGGTGTCATCAAGGGTGACCCCGTATTAGCTGCTGCTGTCTGGCGCAATGTGTACAAGGCGAGGGAGGATGTCGATGTGCGCGCGCTGGCGGCGATTGTCAGTTGGATGAGGCTGTGTCTGAAGATGCTGGATCAGATACCAGATGAGAGCCTGTATTACCAGGCTCAGGCCGTGTTCAAGTGGCCCGCGAAGAACGAGCTCACACTTGTTGATAAGCCCGTGAGGGAGCTCGAAGGACAGTTAGCACAGGAACAGCCGCCGGTGCAGAAATTTACAGTATAAGAATTGTACACTTATGGCATATGATGATGATGGGATATGATATTAGGGGCATAAAAGTTGGTCCAGCAAGCTCATATCGTGCTATGGACTTCTCGCGCCCAGCTATGTCTGCGCACTGTAAAAGTTATGATCTCATGGGATTGCAAGATGTATATAAGATAAACATTAATCAATCAACCCTCTCCCACATCTGAAACTCGTACTGTGTTCCATTCTCCTCCTGCACGCCCTCGGGAACCGTCTCGCCGGTCCACGTATCGAGCTCGTCCTTAGACTTCTTAACCCAACCACTTTTGGGCGAGTCCTCCCCCAAGTCAAGCGGAAAGAATGTATCACATTCGAAATCAGGCGACAGAACCCGCGTCAGCAGCACTCGTTTCGCTTCCTTTAACTCCAGTGCAGCACCGTAGATCTGCGCACCGCCAATGACGAACGCCCTCCCGACTTTGCCAGCAGACTTGAGATGCTCGAGAGCCTGCTCCAGCGATCCCACCCTTACCGGTCCTTCTTCCGTCGGCAGTCCCGTATCCACCTGCCGCTTGGGACTAGAATGCGACCGGCTAACGACGATATTCAGCCGTCCCTTCAGCGGCCGGAACTTGGGCGGTATGCTGTCCCACGTCTTACGGCCCATGATGACTGCATTCATAGATGCGGTTGTAGTTGGTTCCAAGCGCTTCGTCACGCGCGCGAAGTAGGCCATTTCCTTTTTCAGCCCCGTCCAAGGCAGTGTGCCATTGCGGCCAATACCCATGTTGCGTGTCGCCGCCACAATGAGAGTGAGCTCCGGTGGAAGCATGTCCGAAGATGGATTACTGGACATTTGTCTTCTTTAAAGATTTCTGTTGCAATAAAGTGATTTTATATTGAGAATTTTAACAGCACGTTCCTCTGTTACGTGAAACTGAAGTACGGAGATGTACGAAAATGAAGATGTAGTTGGCGCAAGTAGAGGGAGTGCCACTAACAATTCTTGTTCAACAGAAAATTTAGCACCGTTTGAGTCGCTACTAGCATCGGATATTCATCCCTTACTATATAAACGCCAAAACCCGTGCGAGGCAGAAAGGATCACTCATACATATTAACTTATTTTCAAATATTCCGAATGAATTTGTATTTTCAACTAAATCAATCTTACTTCCTTCTTCAAACCGAATAGCGAGTAATTATCCAGGTATCCAAGGTAATAATTCATGTCGATGGACAGATTTGAGGTCTACACAAGCCTGCCTAGTAATGACACATACAAGGGACACACAGCTACATACATACATAACGTTCTCAGTAAAAACTAATATTAATATGCAATTTAGATATCTCTACTACTTCATTTCACATCTAAACCCCTAGCCTTCACCCAGCCCCTCAAGCAGCAGCGGCAGCAACTTTCCCCTGCTCCCTCTGTCTCTGTTCCTCCAACCTTCTAAGCTCCTCTCGCTTCATCGCTTCCTGGATCCTCACCCGTTCCGGCACAACCCTCTCCCTGGGTGTCGTTATCTTCCAACCCCTTAACTTCTCCCGACCGCCCACCGCATCCATCGTCTTGCGCTCTACCAGACTATAATCCTCCTCCCTTTCCCTATCAAAGCGGAACGGCTCCCGAACGCTAACAGGCGGGTTCGTAATAATGCGCACAGCACGCCGTGCGTTGCTCGTCGCGCTATGCACCATAAGGGGATGCAAAAGGTACACATCCCCAACTTGGCCGGTGGCTTCCACGAAATCGTCATCATTACAGTTCTTCGCAATGTCGATGTACCACTCCAGATTCTTCTCCCGCGTAAAATCTGGGTGTGCGCGGGGAACCATGCGCGGCGACACGCCCTCCGGATGCTCATATAAGTGCTTCGCCACCCTAGGGATAGCCGGCGGGCAAATCATAGTGCCGCCGCCCTGGGGCACTATATCCGTGAACAGCGGGATGACGAGCAGCGCCTGTTCGGGGCTATCCAGATAGTGGACGAAAAAGTCGCCATCGACGTGCCAATTCGTGAGTTCCTTTGGCGGGACCGGCTTCCCTTCTCTTTCGGGCGTGCCCAAGTTTACGATGAGCGAGTCCCGCCACTGCCTTGACTCGGGGTTGACGCGGTCCTCGCCGCCGCACAGCTCGCAGATGGCGGACCAGGCCTTTGGCGCGAAGTCAGCGCAGTCGAAGGTCCGGTGCGATGGCATGTTGATGCGCTCTTTGGTCCAGGTGCTTTTGTCTGTGGGCGACATGCCGAGGCGTGTCCATACTCCCTCGATCACATCAGCGGCTTGCTCCCGTGTGAAGCAGTTTGTTAGCTTCAGGTAGCCGTTTGAGAGGAAGAAGTCCTTCTGCTCTTGAGTGAGAGGAGCCGGTGTTGGCGCCATGGTTATGTTGATATAGTTTGGTAAGGGAGGGATAATCAGTTTGCGAGGATCGTACGATCAGTCTCTTCAATGAAATAGGGTCTAATTAAGGGGTATCAACAGAAATATATAACATAGGAGGTACCTCAGATAATTATATTAGATCGAGGGAAATTCAGCCAAAATATTTTGCCCTGTCGCAGTCTCCTACCTAAGTCTTATATGCTTGAGCAACTCGTATTAGTCTGCTATGGCACCGTCACGAGCGACGGCGTGCACCATGACTTGAAGCAGCCATCGAATCAATATTCGCGTATTAGTCTCTTCTCCACGGGGTAGTTCAGGTAGTTACGCGGGGAAATTCGGCATGTCGAGCCGCAATTCCACCATCCAATGGGAAATAAAGCGGTTTCGGAGACGTTGTTGGGGAAATTCGGCTTAGTTTGCTGGTCCTCACTCGCACAGAACCTTGAAGCCGACAAGCTACGAAGGACTAACAATAGCCGTGAGATCTCTTTTCAAGCGGAACACGAGGAAACTATTGGCAGATGCGTGACATGATTGGAGGGATTCTTGTAGAGCTCTTCTCTAATCTATGTAGTTAGTTGCTCCTTCTATCTATACCTGTATTGTATGTAATGCCGTATGAGTCAGATATATAGGAACGTGGATTCCGAAAAGCGCGAAATATAGACAAATGGAAGTCTCATCACGACGTCGTAGGCCGGAGATCGCTTAGCTTGTCAACATAGTAGGCGGGTACAGCCACAGCATCCGCAGCCTCCCAATGCTCCTTTTTGCTGACGCCAGTCAACACGGCAAGAGTCCCTCCCAAGCCTCCTTCAATACCAAACTGGATATCGGTGTTTAGCCTGTCGCCGACCATACACGTCCGCGCTCGGTCTAACTTGAACTTCCCTTCGATCGCATCCATCATGGCCTGGCTAGGTTTCCCGAAAGCCAGCGGTGTCTGCCCAGTCATGTTCACCAGCGGGATAGAAATCGAACCGGCGCCAGGGAAAAAGGTCTGGTTCATAGGCAGCGTACTGTCGAGATTCGTCGCGAGGAATTTGGCACCCCGCTGAATATATTGATAAGCAATAGACAGCTTTAGATAGTTGATATGGAAATCCAGCCCGGCAAGTACTATTCCGACATCTGGGTCTAAGAGTGAGCCATCGGCCAATCCGCTGAAATCTTCGGGTGTTATGTCCCGCCTCAAGGCCGGGTCCGTGCCGCCGAGGAACGGAACCCCTTCGGTACGTAGCTCGCTCTCAATGCCGCTTTCTCCGATGACGAAAACCTTGTTCTTTGGCGCTGGCAATTTCAAGATCCGCGAGATGTAGATGGCTGATGAATAAGCCGAAGCAAAGATCTCCTCAACATCACTAGGGATACCCAAGGCTGTCAACTTCTTCTGGTAGTCGGGTCGAGACTTTGTAGAATTGTTCGTGACAAATACAACTCGTTTTCCTAAAGTGATTTAGCCCCATTGCCAGATTTATGTATCCCATGATTTAGTCATATCAATCCTACCTTTGGCTCTGAACATCTCAAGGGTCTCGACGATTCCCTCGAAGAGGTGGTCCCCAGACCATAAGACTCCTACGCACTTTCAGCGGTTGGACACCTCCCATAGAGAGGCTATTCAATCTAACCATCGCAATCGAGTAAAAAGACCTAAGAGTAAAGTGAGTTTTCATTTCGATATCCAGCAGGCTCTATTGGAAAATAGCGCACGTCAAATTTATCTAGAAACTCATTGATAGCGGCAGAGTTACCGGTTAGGTACTTTGGTAATTGTGTCATCTTCTAATCTAGACCGTGAATGAACAAAAACGGGAAAAAAAAAATTATCGTAAGAAAAAAATCGAGTCTATAGCTGATGACGTTGCCGTAGTCGATCTATCGGTGAAAATAGTTGTAGAAGTAAAGTTCTCAGGGAGGCATGTAGCTCCGCTTCCAAGCGCTACTACCGCTGTATGTCCTATTAGAACCTTAGAATAGGTACGGAAAGAACATCAAAGGACCTCAACTTAATACTCTTAAGAGCCATCCATCTTAGGTATTATTCCTTCTGGTATAAACCCTCAAATAATACAAAACAGCGTAAAATGCCATTTCCACAAAATCTCCACTTCTATATATGTATCACCATGTCTGACACTAAATTCGACTCATGCTAATGACAATGGATTATCATACTCCCTAGGTTAGGTGTTCTACTTCGTAGGTACCCGACGATTCGGATCTACAAGCAATATTGCAGCAGGTCCTGTAGGTACATTACCGAACGGTTTCTGCAATTCTTCCTAGTCGGACCACGTTGCAGCTTTATTAATTGCCACTTGAAGAGAGCATAGCGCTGGGTGTGGTATACAGAGGCTAGGCGCTTATAATTTCCTAGAGGAGCAAATCCATCATCGTTACCACACCTTTCCATCACTCCGTACACTTGGTTGTCAACGTCACAAGTTGCAGATATCGGATATGCTATATGCTGCATTGGAACCCTACCTGTGCAGACTCGTGCCTGGATTGATCTGCGGGGATGTCGCATGTGAAGTCACCACACAGTATGGTTGGTCTCTGTCCACAATGACACGACGAGGAGGCTTGAGTACGGTACGTACGACTCGACAGAACTCCCGATCATAATCCACACCGAGCAAGGTGACTTGTCATCTATCTCATCGAATGATAACAGGAAGGTTGTCTGGGTGGCGGCAATCTTCCACCAATTAATAGGATTGTGAAAACTCATGTCGAGACGCTTCCATCGTGTGCTACACAGCTACAGTGATTCATCTCGACGAGAATTCTAGCTCTACCGTAGGCAGGCGTCGAAAAAAAAAAAAGGAAATCTGCAACAGACTCATGCGATCTGCCGAGTGCCCACTGATAACCGAGGGTCTGAATATTAACCTAACCCAGAATAGGTGTTGTTATCTGATACTTCGAAACTCTTGGAACAATACATCATCGTGGGCATCATCGACTCGAAAGCATTTCGTCTAGACAATACAAGTAATAGGAAACAAGAGTTGGTTGGTGGGGTCCTGCAGATATTAATAAGATGCAAGGTGAAGTGGGCGGTTGGCCTGAATGGTCTGAACCGGCTCTGTCGAGATGTTGCGCAGACCCCCACCTATATCCACCATCACTCATAGCGATCCGCTTTATATACAAGGCCCTTCCCTGTCCCGCCCCTCCCAGTCTATCCAAGATCAGTAAGCCCTACGTCAATTCACCCTGAACAACCCTGCTATACTTTTATTTTTTTCTTTTATCATCTTCGCACTGGATTATGTATCTGAGTCTATACACGCACCACCTCACGTTTGAATGAGATCAGACGAAATAGGCTGCGCCTTCGTTGTCTTGTTATATTTCTCGAAAGAGTCATATTATTGTATCTCCTGGCGCCCAAGCAAATATTCCGATATCTTGCATATCCTCAAGTTTGGGTTTCTCTGTCGTACTTGGTCAATTGAGGGGATCATATCAGTCCAATCACGAAATCACCGACTCCTTAACGCCAAGGAGTCTAGTGGATGAACTACTCATGACGAGTGGACACATCCACGAAGGGATATTTCTAGGTAGTCTTCGATATCGATATTAATTGAAGGTCTAAACATCGTGGGCTTCACAGAAACCAGAATATATTGGGATTCACCTTTCTAGAATCTCACTTCGTACCCAACGTTAGACCAACCACGGAATCTTGGCCACCTTATCAACACTTTTGCTTGGCACAACATTTTAAGCCTTCCACAAACTAGGCAATAATAAGTACCTACACAAGCAGCCAAGTTCAGGTAAGGTACAATCCAAGAGAGCTTCCCTAAAAATCACTCGTGAAAGCTGCATACCTACCCCACCATCGTCCGCAAACAACATTATTCACAATCCACCAAATTCTAATCTTATCTTATTTTTTCTGTTCGACTTTTTTTGTATCTCTTACTCATACCTACCTACATAGGTATCCAACTCACATCTACGGTCCATCATGCCGGGAAAGCAACCCAATTTATTCGCTTTTAGCGACGTCGAGGCCCTTGCGCCCGCGCTTCGATCCTACATCATCACATGTCAGAATGCTGGTATCACACGTCATGGCGTCTTTAAGGTCGCCGTCTCGGGTGGTTCGCTGCCTAAAACACTTGCTAAAGCCCTCCTTGCAAAACCAAAATCCGATGAGGATGCCGTCAAGTTCGACAAGTGGGAGATATTCTTTGCTGACGAAAGAGCCGTACCTCTGGACCACGAAGATAGCAACTATGGACTACTCAAAAAGGAGCTGTTGGATAAGATTCCTCCTGAGCTAGGCCAACCTACTGTACACCCGATCGACACCCAGTATCTCGACGACACGCAAGAGCTCGCAGATCAATACGAGAAGACGCTAGTCAACTCGTTTGCCAAGGGCGATTCTGTGAAGCTCCCCATCTTCGACCTACTACTCCTTGGCTCTGGCCCAGATGGCCACACCTGCAGTCTCTTCCCGGGCCACCCACTCCTCCGTGAAACCGATGCCTGGGTGGCACCTATCGAAGACTCACCCAAGCCGCCGCCTCGACGAATCACCCTAACGCTCCCCGTCGTTACGCATGCTGTCAAGGTTGCCTTCGTCGCCACCGGTGCCGAAAAGAAGGCGATCATGAAGGAAATATTCGAGAAAGGAAACGGACTCCCATGCGCGCTCGTAAACGAAGCTACAGGCGAACGATGCAGTTGGTTCACCGACAACGCCGCCGTAGAAGGGGTCAGCTTTCCTCGTCGTGGATTCCTGTAGAACTCGCCCGTGCCAAGTGTGGGATAAATGTGTTTGGCGACAACAGCTAAGTTACTCGCGGTCAGAGGAGATGAGGCGAAAGTGCAGGAGGAATTTTCAAGTCCACAAGCGACTTATGAATGTTACGTGTTCGGTTCATGACACTACTAATCTAGGTAGATGATGATGAGTGGTATTTTTGAGCATCAGACGTCTACATTTAATTCATCGTCACACAATATGGTGTGATGGGATCGCTGTCAGACAGGAATCTGATACTAGGCGCGAATTATTTAGAGCAGTGGCATACCCATATCCGTTCAGCACCCTTTTCATAGTAAAAGGGGTATTCCAGAATATCATTTACGTTTCATCATGACATATTTCGCAGACCATTATCTTATAGTGTTCCATTTTTTTGAGCTTCCATTTGATAGCTATGGTAAAATTCATGCGCATCTTACATCTGAGTTCCTGAGTTCTCCCGAGCCTCTGTGTCCGCCACTACTCTTAAAAAGAGTCTGCTCGTAGACGTGTAATACCTTTGAAACAATGAGACGCCTTGCCTCTCCTGTACTTTGACATACATTTTCTATACGTTAGAGGGCAGGGATAGGGACCAAGGAAGATCCGTATCATATTAGACACCTCAATGTGCAAGCTAGCGCATCGTTTTGTAGTCGGAGTGGTTTACCAAGAAGCATGTTTTCTATTCTGATATTCTACAGATCCGGAGTTGAAGTATGCTCACGTGCGTTCTAGAACGTCTCAAGCTAGCCTTCTAATATATGAGCTATTTACATATTGTTATCCGTCCAATCTCTATCGCGCCCATCAGAGTACCACCCGGTCTATGCAAACCTGATGTTAAAGCACCACCATACATAAAATGCGCTTCTAGAAGCGGCCGAGGAAATCTCAAAATTCGTAGACAAGCACTTAATCATGTCAGTAATGCCCAATTTTTCGACTTGCGCAAGGTAGAAGTCAAGTTTCGCTTAACAAAAATATTATCAAATTCGGAGGTGAAAGCCACCCGTTTAGGCAAAGATAGTATGATAACAGATCCAACTCCATGGGCCATCAGGTGCGTACGGGAAGAGGAAAATAGGAAGAGCAGTAAGTGACGAGCTATGTAGGTTGGTTAACCAGGTAAACACTTGGGTATCTCCATTTAATTCATTTGCGTTTTAATGAACTCTATCATGTCTAGTTCTATAGGTGATATATGAGCCCACAGAGAGGATCAAACTAGCCTTTCAAATGCCTGCATATCTGTTTCTACCTCCCCTCAAGCTTCTTCTCCCTAATCCACGCCGATGCAAACAGCGCACAGAAACCAAAAATCGCAACGGGAAGAAAAGCCCACTGGACGGCAACGGCATAACATGAGCGCACGAGAGCTGCGAGACTGGGCTCGAGCTTCCGTATATAGTCTAAACTCTGGCGGACGCCCTCCTCGATCTCGCGGGCCCTATCACTGTCATCGCCGAGGGAGTCGGCTAGCCCAACACGCAGTACCTGTTGCAGGACCGCCGTCGAGACGCTGATGCCAATTGTCGTCCCTAGCGATCGGAAAAGGTAGGAGCATGCGATGGCCACGGCGGTGTCGCCGGGCGCCGCGTTGGCGATTACGGCGATGAGGGTACTGGTAATTGCTTGTGTCGATGTTAGCTTTCTTTTACTCTACCTTCAGTCCTGCTATCTCCCTTCTTGAAGAGAGAGGTAGGAAAGAGATACAAAGCAGAAGAAGTGTGAAAACCTACATATACCCCCACCAAACGCAATAATAGAAGTTCCCACTATCACACCCACAGTTGACTTTACAACCGCGCCCGTAAAAGCCACCATCGGCGCCACGCTGAGCGTCATAAGCGCGTACCCCAACAGCGTGAGCCAATAGTACTTCCCCGTCTGGCGCATAATAAGGCCACCTCCCAGAGAGCCCGCGAGTCCGAAGATGGTGCTGGGAATGAACATCATGCCGGACTCGGTGGCTGAGAAGCCCATGGCGGCCTGGAAGAACAGCGCAATGAAGAACCATACGCCCATCTGCCCCGCCACGCCGAAGAAGTTGGCCAAGTACGCCGCCAGGAGGGGCGGGTCCAGGATGACGTGGCCTGGTGCAAAGGGGTGAGATGCCACTTTCATTTCGATCAAGATGAACAGAGCGAAGAGGACTGGAGTCACTGCCAAGGGGATGATGGTTATTTTCTTGTCCCACCCCTCGTTGCTGCCATTATCCAGGCCGAAGAGTAGCGTGAAGGCAGCCGAGACGAGCACGAAAGCACCTAGAAAGTCGATGCGCAATACCTTGGTCGTCCAGTGCGCGTGGTCCGTCTTGGGGAAATTCAAGACGAAATATACGGCTAGCCAAGCGACCATGGACAGGGGGAACTGGGCCGTAAAAGCCCATCGCCAGCCAATAGTGTCGGCTATCAGCCCGCCGATGGGGGCCCCGGACGACATGCCGGCGGCGAAAATGATATTTATATAGCCCTGCCAAACACCGCGGTCGCGTAGGGATACAATATCAGTTAGTAAGATAGTGACGACGGCATTCATACCGCCGCCACCAATGCCTGCCACTGCCCTCGAAGTGCAGAGCTGGATAATATCTTTAGATAAACCGCATCCGAGACACCCCAGGCCGAAAACGAGGTAAGCAAACAACAGGGATTCCTTACGACCAAATATATCAGAAACCTTGCCGTACAGCGGCTGAAAAGCAGTCAAGGTAAGGAAATACGAAGTTGAGATCCAACTAGTCGAGTTTAGCGCTTTGAGCTCGCTTCCCATTCTGCCGTAGGTGGCTATGGTCAGTGTCTGGTCTACGGCGACCAGATAGACCTACTGCTGTTAGTCCTACAGCACGCTCTGGTATAAAGATATGAAAAAGGCCACTTACACCAATGGCCATGGCCGGAAAAAGCACCTTCATGTTTACTTTCAGCTTGGGGGCATCTCCGCTTGGCACATCGCCGTCGGTGTCGCTGGTCTGGCCATTTTCTACGTCCATCTCCGATGCAGCTTCGCTCCTGATTACCGAGTTATTCTTGCTCGGAAACGTGCCATTGTCCCGCACCTGGGCGGTGTTGCTGGTAGCGGATGCGTTCGGGCCCAGCAGAGGGGCCGTCTCAGCAGACGGCGCCCCCTCGGCGAGGATCGGGATTTCGCCGGTCATTTGCTTGAGGCCCAAGAAATCACTTTTTACACAGTTACATATAACGGAAGAGAATCCTTCCTTAGTACAGCATGGAAACGGATAATTAGCACCTGCTTCGCAAAAGAATGAATATGAAATACTCCTCTATCTCTCCAATTCCACTATCAAAGGTCCGCCGGATCGGCTCCCCTCCGAGAGGCGGAGATAATGCAGACCGTCAACCAGCAGCGTTTGCATCCCCACAGTCACACAATTGGCCAGTTCAATTGGTAAGCAGTGATTGCTAATCGATGGGCATGATTGCACGTACGGCGCTATCCTCTCTGCCTCCACAATACTGATAACCTATAGCTTATGATACTCTATAACTCATACGGCGTAGTGATGTTCCTTCATGAATCCTGACTTCTTGTATCTATGGATCATGAACTACATATACCTATTAACCTAGGTAGATAAATAAATGAGCAGGTACCTAAAGAAAACTGCAAACCTGCTTCAAAGTTCATATTTCCTGTTTGCTTAAATAGAAATTAATTATCACCGGAATATGCATTGAAGGATTGATTGAGTTTGTGTTATACGAATTTTTAGCCTTTTTTCTTTTGTTCCTAATAGAGGATGGGATGTCTTAAATGGCCTGATCCGAGATGTGTGACGGACGGCAATATACGATAATATACCTAACCTAATAATTTATTGGTATAAGATGCGATGCTATTTATTTAGACACCCAGCTGCGTGGTTGGTAACGGTCTGAAGGAGCCGACTAAGGCTAATGCGCGTAACCGATTCGTTCGTATGGAATTCAATTTATGTAGATTGAAATCCGAGTGCGTGGAATTCGTGCTGCATCACATCGGGTGAATACAGTACTGACTCATTAAAGACACAAGGGTCCAGAGACTTGGGTGTTCAGGGGTCTGTTTCTTCGTCGAGGGTCAATCTCAAGTAGTATGTATTCCATGCCAGTTTTCTTCATTTCGATATTGCCATAGTATCATTAATATGTATACCTTTTTTGCTTTTCTAACCTGGCAAAATATAGATGGAAAATCAAATAGTCCTATTCTACGGTATCTCACTATCATCGTCAATTCTCGCATTCGCCTTGTCTATCGATCGTTCCATGCATATGGGATATCTCGATCACACTGGCCCTACAGTAGTGGATGATCTAGCGCAGTGGACCCGGAAACTTGATCCAAATGCCCGAAACAGCTTCATATGGCCAGCCCCGTTTTTCGTCTGTGACCCTGATAATTATACTGTAGATAGGTAGCTACCGTGAGTTGACATCACAGTTAGCTTCTTATTCGAGTACCTTTGTCACTGGAACCTAAGTTTAAGGAACTCTGTTTGAATACCTGCCTCATCAGGATTACATATAACCAACCGTAGAGCGCTGTTGCATAAATTCACAGCTTTCTCAAGTCTAAAGCTCTAATGTCTGAGAAGTTCAACCCATAATAGTCTGTGCGATGAGCTCTAGTATTCATGTTGCACTATATTACATGAGGGTACATGGTGATTGGTGAAGTATATATGTAGGTAGGTAAGGGATAGGAGCACCGGAAGTCCTAGTCCGGAAGTAATGAGGGCTGTAAACTACAGTACTATGTACGGTATGTCCTTGGGTGAATGACTTGCAGAATAGCTTGGATAAACCTAGAAGACTTGCGTCGACGAATTTCCGGTTCTCCCGAAGTTCAAGACGCCCGCATGTGAAGCTCTGATAGGATGTCCAAGCCGAGAAATAATGCGACGTTTTGATTAGTATCCTTGCTCCCACTGGTCCGTCCTCATGCATAAGACGGGATTAACTACCTAATGCCTAAAGGCCATGAACCATCGGTCATCGGTCCTATGCTCAGCCCAGTGAGCCCACTTCGCTGAAGGAAGTAGACGCGTATTGGCTTGATCTCGCAGATGCTTTTAATGGCACAGCCTCGAGCTATTTTGGGCTTTCATACATAGTAGACCACCAAGAAATCGTCGTCATGTAAAATGCCGTGGCTAATGCGAAAACTCGCATATTATGTATTACATTTCCGAAAACGAACGCGTATCTTGCAACTTACATTCCTGCAAGTGGTGAGATTTTCAAATGAGACCTGTTTTCGAGATCTCTACGCGGAAGTGCAGGTACCCGTTATGAGATGACAAGGATTACCCCATTCGTTTTATCTCTTCTAGGATTTCTCCTATTATGTACATACATATTCTTAATCTAAGCTCGAGTCCTCTCCACAACCTGAAATCTTTGCGATCAGGAGCTTTAAACACTGTCGATTAATAGAAGACAACTTTGAAGAGAAGAAAAAAAAAAGACGCGATGGTATCCACTTAGGTTCATCAGCTAAAGTAGATCACTCTCCTCTTTGGGATGATCCTGTGGCTGAAACGACCGTTCAGGGGTCTATCCCCACGAGGGGCTAACGCGACATGCAGATTCGCTACTCGGCCCTGTTGATGAAGGGAGGCGAGAGGATTCGCATATTGCAGTGCCAGCCATACGTAAGAGATCGAATAGGCCTCCCACAATAAAACAAGACTCCTAGGGCTAGTCTCTTACTCGTCCAAGCAGCCGAGTCCCATACTCCTTGCTGCTTTTTGATCAATTTCGCAAAAAAAGTCCTGCAGGAAAAATCTAAAGAACCACTGGGGCCCCACGCATGCAGAGAGCCTGTCCCTTCGACTCGTTGATATGTTCTCGTGTGGATCCTTTGAACGCGGTACCTGCATCAAATGTGTCATCCCTACATAGTACACTAGGCAAAACCGTAGAGCAGGATCAGGCCAAGGGTACAAGCAGAAACTTGGTGAACCCACCCACATTCGACGGCCTACCTATCACTTATTACATACAAACCTATGCAACCCTGATTGTAGGCCCCCCGTCTCTTCTTCCTCGACCTTATCGGATGAAATGATCGGGCAACTTTGAATGACTATCTTTCGTCATTCTGGTATCACAACGCACGTTATTTCGCCCTCTTCACACCTTCTCCCTATCAAACCCCCTAATCCGGCTGATAATACGTAGCACCTGTAATGGCTACCCTCCAGACCCCTAAGTCGGGTCGTTCGCGTTTCTCAAAAGCGCTACCTGCCCCTCCACCCGAGTTAGAGGACCTCAGGCCCCGGACGGCTACTCGAGATCCCCCATCTTTGCAGTACTCGCCATTCCCGCCCAGGAAGGATAGTGTTAGTGTTAAGACCAACACAAGTATCAGTCCAACCACGAAGTCAGACTTCGTCAACTCACCTCTGCCTGCTCTGCCTTCCGGTAATAACATGGAGACCACTGTCTTGCGAACGCAGAATCGGTCGATTCCGAGGAAGCCAGTAGGATTGCCAGCAAATCCGGCCCCAACCGCCACCACTACATCAAAGAAGATGAAGCGTGTCTCTTCTATATCGAGTCTTCTGTCGGCATATTCCAACACCTCATCAGACTCTGTCCAAAGGTCATCGCAGGGCAGTATATTCACAAAGGACAGCGAGCCCTCATATTCACCAGAACGAGAGGGAATAAACGATGGCCAGCAGCCACGGTTGAAGGATTTGCCTGTGCTTCCAAGCAACCCTTATGTAGATGAGATGCCATCAGTAACGGATGAGATAATAACAGCTGACCTGCCACCACCACCGTTGAAGGAGCTTACTCGCCCAAGCACGCCGCCAGGTTCTCGGCCTATACTGAAAGATCCATTCTCAGCATCGCAACCTGGCGCTCTTGATGGAGGTTCCTCGTCACCGTCGAGGCTAGTAGGTGACTCACCTCAAGCGCGGGAAATCTGGCGTCGGCGCGCATCATCCAAATCAGATCGCAGTCTTCTTGTTCCCCAGCTCAAACTAGCTGATTCACATGGTTCTACTGCATCCACATCACAACCTGCAAACACAGACCTTCTCCCACCCCCGGCGCCTGTACAAAATACCAACACTGCTTCTCCCTTACCTCCCAGAAGCGCTTCACTTCCGGGACGGAACATCCGACCAGTAAAGCAGCCAGATCCACAACAAGAAGACGAGATGCGCAGACTTTCAGCAAAGCTCAAACAGCTTACTAGCCGAAACGAGCACACCAACGGATCGGATAGTACCGATTATTCAAAGGACGAGCCCATCAAGTTAGGCGAGGACTTAAGGGGGTCGGAGCCTAAAGCGGGACTGGAGAACAAGGCTGACACAAACCCTGTTGCTTTTGCGAAAGATCAGCCTGCCGGAGAGAACGCTTCGAGTATATCAAAGACTTCAGTCGAGACCGTTGGACGTGCGCCTAGCGCGGCTGCATCATCGCCGGAGCCACCCCCAAAAGAGTCCGCGCAAAAACCAATTTCGCGTCGACCAGTCGGGAGTCCTAGCGCGAACCAACAACCGGAGGTCCATAAAAAGGGGAGCTCGTCCGATCTAAGAAAACAGGGCATTGGACTCCCACGATTCCCGCGACCGTCATACAGTAACCCTAACTTGCGCTCTCCTGTGGCCCCTCACAATGTTCAAGAGACTGTGAGACCTAGAGCTGTACCGCAACATCAACCGACTCCATCTGTCACGATGTCCCTTACGCTACCGACAGATTCGAATGAGCCGATGAAGAAGCCCGAGCTTTTCAATGTCGTGACAGCGTTGAATGAGCCTACCCTTTCACCAACCCCGCCGAATAACCGTAAGCCTAGCCGCAAGGTTTCGAAAGACATTGATGCGGTTGCCCTTGACGACATCGGCGAATCTATGGAGAACGTAACCCCAGAGCACCTAGAACAAATCAACGCCGCCCTCTCTCGCTTTCCTCGAAATATCAGTCAGGTCGCTCCCGCAGCTGACACCATCTGGCCAGCCGCACCCGTTTCTTCGCAGCACTACAACTGTTATGTGGGCCATAGTAAATGGGTTCCGGTTAAGAACCTCAACTACCCACTCGCTTGCCAGACGTGTGGTCTCCAGGACAACAGCCCTCGCAAGACTTGCTCTTGGTGTAATCTGCGCATTTGTTTCAAGTGTCAGGAACGACTCACAGGCCCCTACAAATCCAACCTCCAGGCATTGATGCAGAACAGGGAGGCCGATCAACTCGAGGAAAGGCGCCGCGAGAAGGGGAAGCAAGCAGAGATGACATGATTTCTTAATATTACCACGAATGCTGAACGTATGCATCAGCAGTCAGACCACTTGTATACCCAGACCTTCCTTACCATCTTCTTCGTCTTCTTATATTACTTCAAACTTGGTGTTGTCTTTTTTCCCTCCGGGATATTTAAAGCGCCTCAGGTGTAGAAGATCTTCTACATATTCGAAATGTGCCGGTGGCTGGCGATCGGTTTCGTTGATGTTGATTTGTGGTGGAAGATGGCATTTATGAAGAGCAGAAAAAAGAAAGGGATTTGCATTTGGAAAGAGGCGTTTATTGGTACGACGATACCACTCTTGTACGATGTATATACGACAGGAATCAGATCCAGAGGCCGTAGATTTACACGTGAAATATCAAGAGATACGGAGTAGCAAAGGGGAATAAAGGAAAGGAAAGGAAAGGCAATGGCATAATGGATTCCTGGCTTGAAGCTGGACAATGATACCTCTTACAATAGATGAATATAGTGATATTGTGTTAAATGGCTTCTTCCTCTGCTTTTATAGTTTAGCTAATGCGAAGAATTGCATGTCAACTGTCAACCCCGGAAGTTTGCCTAACTCACTAGGTTACTTCCTTACCGAAAGTTTGACTGTATGGAAGTCTTGAATCGCGTTAGTTCCATAGTAAGTTTGTACATGAGATGAAGGAAGGTGATTGCCTACAACTTATGTAATCTGGCTATACGAGATAGTGTATTAGCAATCACACCTTGCCGCATCAACGGCTCTTACCCGGGCATTTTCAGCCCTGTCAGGTACCCTCCCAGCCTCCGTAAGCCCTGTCGAGGAAACCTTATATGCCAGTGTATGCTACCGTAGTGGGGTCAACTCGGCAACCTCCCCACTGTAACTTCCAATTGTTACTGGACTCGTGTGCACGGGTCAATAACACATACGAAAGATCCCTGATCCAATTGACAGAAACACACAAACCTAAACATTTCAAGATCTGAGCAAAGATCTGAGCGACCTCACCATGTCATCTACAACTGGCTTGAGCCGCACACGCTCAATTCGCCAGCCTACAGCTGGGAGAGATAGACCTAGTCAGAGAGATGGCCCTACAACGCGTACCGAGACTAGAACCGTCTCACCAAGCCGACTACCGGTGAAGCCCACAATGACAACACGGTCTGCCGCAGCTAGCGCAGCAGCAGCAGCTTCTTCAACAACAACAACAACAAGCACCACCTCACGAACCAGAGCACAAACCTCAACTACGGGAAGACCTTCGTCAGGAGTCTACAGCAAAGCTCCGTCCACACGTCCGGATTACGGAAATGGTGCAGCGAAACCTCTAGGCAGAGCGGCCTCCACGCGTCAAGCATCATCTTCTACAAACACAGCCCCTCCCGTGACTCGTTCAGCAAGTATAGCTAGTCGACCGAGATCTTCCGGCGGACCACCTCCGACAACAGCTTCTAACCGACTATCGGGACACTCCCGTTCGAAGTCCACTGTAACAAGTCTTACCGCTGCAACAACCTTACGCCCCGTACGCCCCATATCCCAAGTATCATCTTCATCGTCAGGAGGCCGCACAAGTCCGACAGCAAGCACCATCACAACAACAAGCTCGAAGCCTCAGACACGCTCAACAACAACCCACGCACGCAAGAAATCCCAACCCCAACCACAACCTCAACCATCCCAACCCCAGACCCGCTCCACAAGCGGCACCATCCGCCCCCCATCCCAACAACCCACAGCAGCTCTCACCAACCGCCCCGCCTTCAACACTCACCAGCAGCACTACAGCCCCGCCAAATCCCTCGCCCCGAAACCCCTCACATCGACTTTCCTCGCGCCGCCCTCCCCCTCCAAGCTCCCCGCCAACGTCGCTATATCCGCCGAGACCAGCCGCCTGCAGACGGAACTCCTGCAGCTCTCGCTGCTGCACCGCGACGCTCCCGCCGTCGACGCGGAATGGCACGCCAGCGCGCGCGCGAAGCTCGAGGCGCGGTTCAAGCGTCTAGCCCGTGATAACGAGGCGCTGGTCTCGCTCGAACGACAAGGTGTTGAGGCGCGGAACGTGGCTGCGCTTGCGCGGTGGGGCGACGCTGATGGACTCGGGCTGGAGGAGAAAGTGCAGATCCTGGATGAGGTGCTGAACGGGGTGTGGCAGCTCGGCGAGCCTGGGGGCAGGTATCAGCGGGTCGTGGCCGGGTTCGAGGCTTGGGCTGAGAACATGGCGGCTATTGTTTCTGCGCAGCGGAGCGGGAATGTCGATGGTCTTGTCGAGGGCGATGAAGTGCGGTTTCTGGGCGAGCTGGATACGGGTTGGAAGCACGATTGTATGGGCTTGTTGCGGAAAGTCGAGGCGTGGAGTGCTGCTCTGCGGGAGTTGGGCGATGTGAGCTCCGTTACTTCCTCAACCGACTCTAGTTCTGGCTCCGGTTCCGGTCTGGAAAGAATGGTGAGCGGCTGCCGAACCTTAGTTCATGATATGCTGGCGGAGCTAGATCTCATGTCGCAGATCGAACGGGACGCAGCGAGAGCGGAGGACGAGTGGATCGAGAGCATGAACAAGGCGATAGAAGACGAGGACGATGATACCCCCGCAGCGCGAGCGTACGTTCCGCTCTGGAAGTTGGCAACATGAGCCCAATGATATGTGCGTTGCTGTAAGTTAGCTAGATTGAGCCGAGGTAATACGGTATGGTTTGGTACGGTACGGCACGATATGGTACTGATAAGTAATGATAATAAAGAATGAATGAATCAATGAATCAATTTTTGCGCGATGGAACATATCGCAGCGGGGAGAATAGTAGCGACGAGATTGGTCGATATGTGACCCAATGAGAGAATAAAGGGGCCATAGGTCGATCCATCTTGCACTTCTAGTTCAATGGCCAGTCAATCAGCATATCCTAATCGGTTCAAAGAAATCAAGCCTAATAATATTTTTGTTGATATAAATATTCTTTTACCTTAGGCATCCACGGAAGTTAATACTTCTAACCCATAGGTAGTAACGTCGACACCCTTCCCACAGCACCCATACAATACAGACGAAGCTCTACCCATCAACGATAATTCAGCTCCGGATTCGCTCTAAAATTGCACTTACACCTGCACTCTGGCACAGGACACTCGACATGTCTCGCGAACCACTGTCTCGCATGGTCCAAATGCAAGACATGCTCGCACTTGAGACAGAAAGTCGGGAACCTCGCCGCGACGCGGATCTGTGGATCGGGCGAGGCCTCGGGCTTGTCGGAGCGTGGGATGCCCACGACCTCGAGGCAGACGACGCAGCGCGGGAGGTGGCGGCCGCAGTTGGGACAGCTGACGCCCGCGTTGATGTTTGTAGCTGTCAAGGGGTTTGTCGTCTGCCCCTTACCCGCGACGGATGCTGACGCGGGGAGGCCCGCTCCTGTCTTCGAGAGCTCGTACTCAGCATCGCAGTAGACGCAGCGTAAAGCGATCTGCCTGGACGGCGGCGTGATGGTGGGCACGCCTCCTCGCTTGCTCTTCTTCGTGCTTTCTACTTCGAACTTGGTCCGCTGCATAAAGGCCTTGTGCCGCTGGAGATAGGCTCTATATGCATTGCGCCACGCGCGGCACCGGTAATCGTTGATGTACCGTGGCGAGCAAATTGATAGGACCAGAGTGGCAGTCTGGACATCGTTGAATTTTTCGACGTACTTTGCAAATATGTCGACGAGCTTATCTGTTATGCCTGTGAGCACAATTCCTTCGATATCGCCCGTCTCTATTGCCTTCATAAGCTCCTTCTCTAGCCAGTGGGTGAGTTTATCATCCTCAAAGTACCGAAGTGCCACGAATGTACGTTCGCGGAGCGGTAGGGATTCCTGGTTTGCAATATTATCCCAACTGTCTGTTGCGATGAGGGATGATATCGCTCGAAGATATGGATCGGTCTTGGAAGCCACTGCATCGTCAAAATCTAGCTGTGCCTTCCCGGGGTGCATAGCCCCTTGGCCCTTGAGTTGTAGAGCCAAAGATACGAATAATAATTCCGGATATTCTGTGCTAGCCCCTCTGAGTATCTGTACCGCGTTGTCAAAGTCGCCTTCAAAAAGGGCGTGAGCGGTTGCCCTAGTATACCATGACGAGTTTCGCTCAGAAAGTGGCATCTTGCCATAGTCGCTAAAATATGTATCGGGCGATCTACCCCATCCACATATTGTCAAAGCAACTTGCCTGTGCGCAAGCTTTCTAGTTCCGACGCCATCGTACGTCGGCTGTCTTGTTTTCTTATTTATATCTTGTAGACAACGCTCCCATGCCGCAGCGTCTGGCGACCTCGCGCCGTCCACTAATCTGACAGTAGCGTTGATCCCTACAAACCACATTAGTTCCCATTCAAAGAGGAATTCCCCTATACAACGAACCTAAGTCACCGGTCCACACATTACAAACTCCCACATAGCTTAGATCAATGCCTTGTGCTACCATTCCCATGTCAGAAGCAGCTTCATCAGCCCCTAAGGTTGTTAGCTTCTGACCCAAATGTATTGAGGTTGAAATACATACCCGCAACCCAATCCCACAGTTCCCTTAGCCAAGGATCATCGGCCACTATATCCCTATTCGCCACATAGTCAAATAAATACTTTTCCTTAGACCGAAGAAGCATTACATGATCTAAAAACACCTGTGCCTCTTTGGGGAATCCCTTTGTGTCTCGTGTCGACACCAGTAACCTCTCGTGCAATTGTCGATTTGATGGCAGACCTTTGCCTTTCAAAGACAAGTCGGTTAAAGATCTGTCTAATTCCTTGGTGGAGGGTTGCTGCTGCGCCTTATCATTTGGCTGTTTTGAGGCTTCAAGAACCTCTTTTGAGTACTTTCTCAGAGCTCCTAACTTCTCTGCTACCTTTGAAGCATTGACGAACGCCTCTGGTAACTTCTCGGTGCTTGCCTCGAAGTCACAAACCGGGTCAACTGTCGGTGTAGATGTCTGCAAGACTTGTCGTATCATGGCTCGAGTAGATTCTTTATGACTTCCAAATAGCGGTCTGTACTTAAGATCCTCATCAAAATTGAGCGGTCCCATCATCTCAGGATACTGTGTTGCTTCGAATTGCATCAATGAGTGGTAGCTTGCACCCCCTTAAGCCAAATTAGTGGTGATCTTCTACCTGGAAGAGTGACATTACCTTCTAGTCCACGGTGGGGCGCTTGCCAAGGTATCATTTTATATAGATGTTCTGACGTATAGGATGGCTTCTCAAGTATATCAAATGCTCCATTGGCGCGTAGGACTATCGCCCGTGGTGTCAGGGCAGGGGAGTCGAGGTTCAACCAGTCAAATGACACAATTCTGTCGTCTTTTCGATCTTTCGCGTAACCTAGATCTAACTCAAATGATTTTCTGACCTCGAGAACCTCGGGGCTATCCTTGGGGTGCACCTCCGACGGAATGAACTCTTTCCTAGTGTCTAGGACTTTGAGTTGGCCTGTCCTGGACAGGATAGCTATCAGACCACTACGGTCTCGACAAAAGCGTAGTGACCGTATTAAGGAACCCCTGTCTTGGAAATTAGCATCCTTCACGTCGATCGCTTTATCGACGTTAAGAGCCGCCCCCCACGGCAAGTCATCTGTATCAACAGCATCGAGGTAGAAGCGAGAGGAAGAGGGCCTCGAAGTCGCACGCCGATCCCAAATCACGATGCCTGGCTTGTCTAAAGATGACGAAGCGAAGTAGTTCTGGTCTGCGTAATCAATCGCCAAGTTGTTATTACATTTGGTCTGATAATTGATTACCGCGCCATGGGGATCTTGGAACTTGTCAGCACGTTCATATGGCCGTGTCATCTAGGGCATATATACCTCGGAGATCGTAAATGCGGATACCCTGATTTTTGATCCCTGCAACTAGGACCTGCGGGCTATCTTCGAAGAACTTGGTGCTCGATATAGATATACTAGCTTCTAAGCTGATCACGGGGTTCATCGAGCCCTCGAGTGGTGTCCATGATGCGCCAGGTTCCAGCGATGTGAGCCGATTTACATCAAATATTTTAAGGCACTGGTCATTTCGTACGCGTTCTAGTCCAACAGCTAGCAAGGTGCCGGTATTGAAGGCTACGGCCTGGCATGTACGAGTGATTCTTATGGGAAGTTCCAGGTGAGAGCTCGAGTCACTATAGAGGTTTATGAGATCCACGGTACCACTTGCAGTTCCGATAGCAACGATCCCAGGATGAGCAGGTGACCAGTCGTAAGTGGTCAGCGGAGGAATCTCATCATATTTCGATGTCTTCTTGAATTCAAAGTTCCCAGGGTGCGCAAGGCCTGTCGGCTCGTAGAGTTGTACAACCCTGTGTTGTAAGTTGACGTGGAGGAAGGTGTCGAAAGCTGGGTTTGGAGACCACTTGATGAGGCCTGGCTCTGGTCTATCCATCTTCGAACTAGGATATTGGGACATTATCCTATGGAGCTCCAGGGGCACTTCTCAGAGGATAGACCCCCCTCAAAGTCCAAACTGGCCTCTCAAGAATAGCCAAGGTGGATGTTCGTCATGACAATTGAGCACGATTGACAGATGCCATGCTTTGGTAGATCTTGCATGTCCCGGACTGGATGATGAAACAAATTATTCGTAATCTTTCATGTATGCATAGAAAGAATATGGGCCTCGATAGGTCCAAAGCAGATCAACTTCGCAAAGTGCTTCTCAATGATACACATCAAGAGGTATACATAAAGAGAGGGAGTTCAGTTGATCACCGTGAACCTCTGCAGCTATCGATAAACATTTGACCCCGCTAACTCTAATCCATTGACCAATCAGAGCCTTATAATTTAAACATAGATCTTTACCTCTATTGACGTGAACTTTGAAAGTAATGAAATCAGTGCTACTCTTATTCTTGCCCTTCTACCATAAGTTGATCAAAAAATATGATCTTTTCGATATTGAACTTTATTATACTATAACATTATTGAGCTTGTTCTCTTCTAGAGGTTGCGAAAAGTAGGTAAAATTAGCGACTGATTCGGACGATATCAAAAGCTCGAGAGGGTGTTCATATGTGCCACAACTTTCAAGATACCTATTAGGTAGGTACCTTAAGTAGGGAATCATCAAAGACGTTGGCTCCAGTCTTATAAGTACCGCCCACTGATCTCTATTTCTTAAACCCGGGCGCGAAGTAATATAATGGAGTTAAGCAACTTCAACTCCGGGTCTATCACAAACATCTCAACCCATAAAATGCTGCTTTAGAGGCACGGAGAGCGGGATACGGTGCCGTACATGACAAATCGACCGGGAGACATTGACGCAAGGGTAGGTGCTATGATCAGACCGAATACATATAAAAGTTGGCGGGGAATCCGGCAGGTGTGGAAAGGACTGAAGAACCAACCCAGATATATTCTATTCAACAGCTTTTTGTTGAAGCACTCATTCACAACAAAAATGGCAAGCTTTGCGGAGCATTCTCTTCCAGAGACCTATACCGGTCTGCAATTTCACTCAGCTTCTTCGCCTCCCACCCTCGCAGCGTTGCCTACCCGGGTTCCCACGGCCGGGACCGTGATCGTCAAGCCACTGTACTCTATTATTGTACAGTATGCTAACGAAATCTTCACAAATGGGAACCCAAGGGGCTACAAATATCCGCTGCCCTTCGTGCCTGGCGGAGCATGCGTTGCTCGCGTTGCAGCTGTGCCGCCTGACGCCACCAGATTGAAGCCTGGGCAGCTAGCATATGTTGAGCTGACAGTACGGGCTCGAGATGATCCCAATGTAAAAATTCTGCGAGGTTTTCACGAGGGTTACACTGAAGGGACCAGAAAGCTAATGCATGGAGAGTGGCGTAACGGGTGTTGGGCGACGCTTTCGACAGCACCCCTAGAGAATGTACACCCTCTCGATGAGGAAATCCTAGTTGAGAAGCTGGGGTATAAACTTGAAGAACTGGGATCGCTCAGCCAACTGGTCGTGCCCTACGGTGGCCTTGCGGATATTGACTTGAAAGCTGGCGAGACTATCTTGATTGCTCCGGCTACAGGATCCTTCAGCAGTGCTGCAGTGCATGTAGCCCTCGCCCTAGGAGCTAGAGTCATTGCCATGGGGAGAAATGAGACAGCTCTCGCCGAACTGAAGAAGCTCGCCGAGCCCGGAAGGGTCGAAACCGTAAAGATTAGCGGCGACGTGCAAGAAGACGTCAATGCCTTGGAAAAATTCGGGCCACTAGATGTGTATTTTGACATCTCTCCACGCCCGGCAAGTAAAAGCTCGCACATAAAAGCTGGTATCATGTCTCTGAGACCAGGAGGTCGAATGAGTCTAATGGGAGGAATCCCAGGTGATATCGACCTACCTTATTGGCACGTTTCATACAACGGCCTCACAATCAAGGGCACGTTCATGAACACAATTCAGCAGGCGAAGGAACTAGTTAAGTTGGTTGAAAGAGGCGTACTTAAGATTGGTTACAGAGCAGGTATGAAGGTAGCCGGGAAATATAAATTAGAAGAGTGGGAAGAAGCTCTTAAAGCTGCCGCGGCCGAAGGAGGGCCTGGGAAGAGTGTATATTTCATTCCGAATGGAGAGTAAGATCTAACTTTGTATGGTGTATGATATCTAGGTAAATTTCATCTTCAATTGCTACAATTGCTACAATAGCATTATAATGAAGTGTCTGGGTAAGGTACCTGATGCATGGAATAGGTAAAAAGCGAAGAACCAAGAAGTGATAAAGCGTGCTTACCTAATAACTCAATACCCAGCTGATCGGTTTGGTATGTGCTAAAAGCGGGGGCACTAGCTCAGTGTACTCATCGATATGTACATCGGAATACCCACCTAAAAGTTTATTCTTCGCATGTCCCGTTCCTAGCTTTCAACATCAGCCAGCATTCGCGACAACGACAATCAATTCTAAGAGAAGTCCTGCGCGATGGGTTCCAAAAGGAAATTCTCCGAGGTAGACTCCGACCCCTCTGAGAAGGGAGCGAGGCGTGAGCTCATTCCGGGATTTCATCCGCCCAAGAAGCCCAACAAAAAGAATCCGAAGAAGGGCAAGGTGAAGCCAGGCAACATCAATTGGATCAAGAAACGAGCACGAACGATTGAGAGGCGATTCAAGACGGGACAGAACATGCCTGCAAACGTACAGAATGATTTAGAAAGGGAATTAGCCCATCATCTGCAGAAGATTGAAGAAGCCGCCGACGAGAAAAAGAGGAAGACGATGATTAAGAAGTACCACATGGTTCGCTTCTTCGGTAGGACTACCCGTTCATGTTGTCAGGATACGACATTTGGTCACTCTAACATACATACAGAGAGGAAGAAGGCAGACCGACTCGCGAAGCAAATCAAGTCCCAACTCAAGACAACCACAGACAAGAAAGAGATCGAGAAGCTCAACGCGGACCTGCATAAAGCCGAGATAGACAGTATATATACCAGATATTTCCCATACAGAGAGCGATATATCAGCCTCTACCCGGTGGCGTCGCTGGGATTATCGGTGCAGGGAGGAGAAAAGAAAGAAGATGCCAGCACAGCAGCACAAGCTCTACACACCGAGCGACCATCAATATGGGAAGAGATAGAAAAGGCATCGGAGAAGGGTATACAAGCGTTGATTGAGATTCGGGAGCGAAAGCTAGGTAAAGAATCGAAAAGCAGGCGTTCCGCTGAGCAGTCCTCGAAGGATACCAAGGCGAAGAGTTCGGCCAAGTCAGATTCTACAAACACTAAACAAGGCAAGGGCAGAAAGAAACGAGACGAACCATCTGAGTCTTCAGATTCGAGCGACAGCGAAGGTGGATTCTTTGAGGAAGAATGAGGGAGGTCTCTTCACGAGATGGATTATCATGATACCCAACTACGAAATGACGGCTAAGCCTTACTATTATAGGACAACATGCTGTTATACAAGGAATCATTCAGTGCGAATTTCGTAAGGTACCACATTATAACCAACCGGGCAATGAGTGACTGATCTCTACTGTAAAACTCTACGATAAAGCAGCTTTGTATCGATCAATATATGCACATGTCTAAGATACCTAATATACGTGTCTTTGCACTCGGCTACTAGGCTAGACTTGTATACTAAGGACGGTACTAAGTGGCTTAACTTTGCAGATCTGAGCGATATGGATTGATACAATGATCCATCAATTTATACAGCACATATATATGTTCATTCCATTGGATTTTTCATATGGTAGAAAGTTGTTCTTAGATGTACATAATCGAGTGACTGTCACGCTATCACTTACAGGCGGCTGGATGGCGTAGCCAGTCCACTAAATTTAATTGACCGATAAGATTATAGTTAGACCTTATCAGTTGCGCCCAGCGTTTCTGCGGGTTTCTGGACTCTCCCACTTTCATGAATCACGTAACTCACATCTATCCACCAAGATCAATACGAGGCTTTCCTATCTTCTAAAAGAAGGCAAGAGCAGCGCATCATGCACCTACGATGACCACAGCTCCAGCGTCGCCGAAGAGGCGACACATACTCTCCTCCATAAACCCAGACCGTCGTTCGGCGTCACCTCAAATAGAAAGATCCAATACGCCCCCAAATAGTACCCCACCACCCCAGGAACCGCAGCCCGATGTAGAACAGGCAGCGCCCAAGAGAGCTTCAGAGGAGGCTGCAGAGACGGGAGAAAGGAAGAAGACATCCAAGTTCCGCTTCAAAAAGAGAAGCTCACGGTCTCATCGCCACTCTTCCCGGGACAGAGACAGGGACCGCGATCACGACCGTGACCCAGATGGCGAAGGCGCAGACTCCTCCTCCCATCGGCACCGTAGCCACAGACACAGACATCACCACCACCACCACCACCGACACAAGCGGCGACGCACGCGCTCCCGCTCTCCCACGCCTCCAAATCCCTTCGACCCGCCACCCCTAGACACGGAAGCCGCGTTCCGAGAATCGCTCTTCGACGCCATGGCCGACGACGAGGGGGCCGCGTACTGGGAGAACGTATACGGACAGCCGATCCACGTGTACAGCCAAGAAAAACCGGGACCGGATGGCGAGCTCGAGCGCATGGACGACGACGAGTATGCTGCGTTCGTGCGCCAGAAGATGTGGGAGAAGACGCATCAGGGCTTGCTGGAGGAGCGTGCGAGACGGGAGGAGAGGAGGAAGAGGAAAGAGCGAGAGGAGGAGGAGGCTAGACGGTTGACGAGGGATATGGAGAGGAGTTTGAGGAGAGGCGAGGAGAGGAGACGGAGGAAGAGTTGGAGAGAGAGATTTGAGGAGTATGTGAAGGCTTGGTGTGAGTGGGATGGAGAGTTGGAGGGTATGGCGTGGCCGGTAAGGAGCGGACGGCGAGAGGATGTTGATGCGGATGCCGTGAGGGACTTCTTCATCATGGGCATCGATCCCGAAGAAGTAGGCGAGTCGGAGTTCCTGGTCAAGCTGAAGGAGGAAAGGGTTAGATGGCATCCGGACAAGATCCAGCAGAAGCTCGGCGGGAAGGTCGATCAGGCCGTCATGCGTGATGTCACGGCCGTTTTTCAGATTGTGGATAAGCTGTGGTCAGATACCCGGTCTAAGAGACAGTGAAGTCCTTGTGACCAAAGATTTCTACTAAATGTATTAAAGCAGACGTAAAAACTGTCTACGTTGCCTATGTGTGACCGGTGGCTTGATATTTCTGCAGATTATCGTAGTGGAAATACTTTGCCAAGTTCCTCCTCCCGTCGTTGTCTATTATGGGCGAATTCAAACGAGAATACCTGGGTATTTCTGACTCAAATCATAGCCCATAACATGAACATTTAGATCCCTCTACTATACTACCATCAAATCCAAATGTCACTCTCTCTCCTGCAATGAAAGATATTGCTTATCGACGAGACAGTCATTCTCTACATATGAAACACGTTCTTCATAACTTCCCGCCTTCATCAACAACTTCAACCTCCGCCACAATCCCCAGATGATCCGTAACCCAAGGCTTATCAAAGCCAAGAGCAATAATCTCCTCCGCCTCCTTGCCGGTGACCTGAATATCTACACCGAACCTCTCGAAACGGTGTAGCTTCAGTTTTCCTGTAAGGTACACCTTGTCCATCCTCGAGCACCCGAACCTACGCCTAAACTCAGTCGCCGCCTGCTGGCCCCACGTATAGCCCTCATCGGTGTCTTCCTTGCCACCTAGTTCGAGATACGCGTCCCTGAGGTTGTTGTCCGAATGCAGCGTTCTGTCAAAGGGCTGTATGGCATTAAAATCCCCCGCTACTAGAGCGCCATGCACATCGTCCGCGTGCAGGTATTTAGCCACAACTTGCATCTGCGCGGGGCGGAGAGGGGGTTCGAGTGCGAGGGACTCGAGGTGCGTATTGCACAACCTGATAGTCTTAGGCTGGCCACTGCCAAGCAACACGTCGACGAACAGGGCATCTCGCTCCATGCGCGTCTTCTCGTAGTGGACGCGGAAGCAAGAAGTGATATCCAGACGGCGATCGACCAGCGTGGTCGTGCCGTAAAACGCGCTTTGCCAGTTCGAGGCATCAACGTCCGTCACGTTGAACTTCTCTCTGATCCACCCTTTTTCGCCGACCGTGGCGAGGTCCTCTTCGAGACACTCCTGCAGAAAGATGACCGCGGCGGTAGTGGGTGGTAACTTTCTTGTCACGCCCTCTAGATGGTTTAACGCTGCGTTCATCCGCTCTTTGGCGAACGGCAGCATGAAATCTATATTCCAGCTAAACAGTGCAAGCCGGTTGATTCCCGGTGCGCTATTGGCTTGCTGCGGCGGCTTGCATTCAGCTGGCTCCCACGACTTCTTAGAGCTGTCGTACACATAGTACGGTTGCGGATGCGGTTGGTCCGGTTTCCACGGAACCGAGTCCGGTGACTTTTTCATCTCCTCGTTACGCTTGACGGCTTTCTGGAATAGCTCCTCCATTTTTGTTGGACGGTGTAATAAGGTATATAATTTTACTCCAAGACGGTTTACTACGCGTTTTAAGATATTCATCGATGAATGCCAGGCGGGCAAGACTGCTTGCCTTGTTGAGATCGACTGGGGACTAAGTACCTAGCTAGATATGCAGGGTAGACGCTGGCCAACATGAATGAGGCAGGTAACTAAAACGATACTGTGATGACCACTTTTAAATGTCGGCAAGTCAACAACAAAGTTAGGAAAAATTAGGAAAAAATCTATTTCGTAAACTATAGCTCTATTTATGCATCTGGAGTAAATCTTGATGGTTCAAATAATCATATTGTGCTCATAGTGAGTCATGAAGATGGTGCGTTTCGCGTGGCCTGATATGAATACTTAGTTCTTATGGTCGCTGCCGAGATTATTACGTTATATTATAACACAAGAGTAAGTGAGACCTCTGGCCTGTCGGATTAACGCCAATGAATGCCTGTATTGAGGACTTCGTAAAAGTTACCATTCAGGTACTGTCTTGGGGACCTTGTAAAAGCCGCCCCTGCTGAAGCTTTTATGTTTAACGTCACAGCTTCAAACGCATCCCCAACGCCGTTTTTAAGATTCTAGGGGTATCATAACATAGAAGAGGTTCGTAAATATGGCTTAAGAGGGGGCACATCAACCATCTTTTTCAAAAGCATCGTTGAGATAACCAACGAAAGTCTCTCGTATCCTCTCCGGTCCCATATTTCCTACCCCTTCTAGACCAATGCCGCCCCTATGTAGGCTCATGTAAGCCCGTCGTAGACGCTGTAGTTGAGGTAGGCCGATTTTCTTTCCAGCCGGTAGTTCCACGACTAATTCGTCTCCGTCCTTGCCGCTGCCGCTGGGGATCCTTATATCGTCACCGCCGTCATCGCCTTGCTGGTCTAGTATCCTCTTGACGATATCCTGCGTCTCCCGGTCAAGAACATATAGGTAATCACCACCAGCGTCTCTACTTCGCTGCACAGTTGCCTGATTCGGTCTCACCGGTTTTCGAGCCTCACCGGCAATAGTATCCCACATACTATCGAAGACCTGTCTCGTCTGATCTTCGCCATCCTCCCAGATAAGTGTGAACAGAGGGCTATCCCACCTCGTCATGGGATTCGGCTCCTCGTACCGGAAGACGAGGTTCTCCCAATTCTCTGGCTCGTAAGGTCCGTCCTCCTCCTCAGACGGCTTCTCCTCTTTATCATCCACATTCTCAATCCGTGCATCAGCACCAGCATCGTGCCTCTCTCGCCCTCGTCTTAACCTCTCCTCATTAACCTCCCTCGCCTTCTCCTTCGAACACCCGATCTGTAAGACACAACTTGGCGTGCGCACGGCCTTAGACTCGCAGAAGAGCTGGTACCGCCAGCCCTTGATATAATTCAGGCCATCGAGGATGACGATATCGCGGTCGCTCAGTACGCGCTTAACAGCGCCGTATATGTTCGCACGCGCATCCTTTTCCGATGCGTTGGCAGACCGCACATGCGCCGGTGTAGCGGAGAGGTCGTATACGGAGCGCGGGATCGATAGCGTCTGATCTGATATTAGGTGCAGGCGGTACTTAGGCGGCGTAGAGGAGGACGACTCTCGTATCCGCTCCGAGAGGTAGTCGTGGAGTTGTTTCGCGCGCGTGGTTTTGCCGGACGTAGGAAAGCCCGTGACTATTATAAGCTGTTGTTGTTGTTGTTCTTCATTAATATGAGTTTAGCAGATAAATAATCCTTGGAAAGCTTACCGGCATCTTTTATCGCAAAAGGAATAGCACAGCGAAGTTGAATCAAGAGCGAAGCGCAACTTCGAATTTGACGAAATTTCCTGACAATTGCGAAATACCCCGCGCTATCACTTTGTACCTAGCAATACAATGGATGGCCCACATTGCTATAGAGAACATATGGTACGCTACCTTAGTGGCGGGACAGGGAGTCTTGGCGGGACCCAGCACCGTGGAAAATCCCGACCCATCCATGTTCCTGACTTCGGCACCTACCGTACATAAAGTACCAGTTTCCCTATTGGGGCATATATGCTACGTGCTCATCTCATCTACGGACGCATGAAGATTTCGATTCGAAAGCAAGCCCTTGATTAATGAAGATTTCCAACGCTTAATCCTATTTTACATCCCTAAAACATCATGACGCTAATATTTACTTGTATCTGTTATATCCACCCATTTCATGGTCAGAGTCCACCTGCTGCCAGGATTGTTGATAGCCAGCCTGTTGGGGGGAGCTGTTTGCTGGAGGAGCCTTGTCCTTGGGCAGTTTCTTCAATGTCATACCGATTCCCTCGACAATGAAAACGACAATCATCTCCATGATCACGGACATTCCAAGTTGGATGTTGACGTCGCCAGTCAATTGGCTGAAGGAGGGGTTGTTTCCAAACACTGATTCTACCGAGTAGATCAATCTAACGAGGATGAAGGGGAGAGAGATGCTGACGGCTAGAAGCAGCCGCTTCTCGCCTGGTTCGATGTGTGCTTGTTGCGTTGCGACGATAACCGTCGTGAGGACCAAGAGGACGTAGGCTGCGATAGTGAGGCCCATGCCCGCCTTGGATAGATCCGAAATGGTGTATTCGCCCGTCTTGCTGTAGTCTTGTCCGGACTGTGTACCGCCAACGATACCAAGGATGAGACCGACGACCGCAATGACTTGGACGAGGCGCAATCGTTTCTCGGTCACGAATGATGTCGTTTCCTTTCGGATACTTCCAAGGGCGCGGCCGATTAAGGCGATCTGGACCATGATTAAGGGTGACAAGCCGATGGTCTGCACGGTTACCGCGCCGACGTGAAGACTAATATTTGTGGGGTCCGAGATGGTGGCTAATTGTAAGGATGCTCCGACAATACGGGCGAGCGAGAAGACAATTAGATAATACCATCCTGCATTACGACCGAAGCCATGGCGTATAGCGAGCCATAGAGCGAGGAATAATGTTGGTGCATAGATGATGATCTGTACAATGGAGATGTCGTCTCGCTCAGTCAAAGCCATCTTGCAAGAGAAATAATGAAGAGCCAAGATAATGAATATAAGACAGACGGATAGATGCAGAATGATCTCTTGGCTTTTGTCGATGAGATTATGAGTATTCTATCTAATTCATACTCCCAATTCTTGGCTCCCGGTTTACCTGCCTATATATAATGTCCTCAGTTCCCTCAGTTCTATTGAGGCGAAGCCTCATCTTGTAGGAATATGGATGTATGGGACTCTTGTTGAAACTCTGGGGCTTTAATCCGTTTTTTAACGAATGCGAGAGCGAGGTCCCTAGAAAAAGTACCATGACGTATACTGCGTTTTTATTGGTTTTAATGATCAGTTATTCGACTAAGCCCCGACAAGCTTTGCCAAGGCGGTATTAGTTGGCTGCAAGGTCCCCTTGGGCTGAACCAAGGTTGGATCCCACTACAACGTGGCTGCGTGGACATTATATTAGAATGGATTGAATGGACCTGATCGTCGTTTACCGGTACTAGCTATCGGTAGGTAGTATTGCTGTAACTCTGAAGAGGATAATCAGACAGCCAGAGGCAATCTCTTGTCTGCCTTGAGAAATGCCTTGGGCCATTTCTCAATTAAGAGAGAGAGCATCTACTGTATCCAACTCCATTGTAGATCCTAGACTATCATGCTAGTACGGGTTAAGATAGCCTCTATTATTACATAACACTTCAGCTCGTCTAGATTCGCAGTAATATACCTGAATAGGGTATTATGCTTCACTTCCAAAGAGTCATTGAAGAAGATGAGGTTATACGCTTGCATACCTACCTAGGGACCTTCGAACTGGGTACCTCCTGACCTATTCAAGTCATATTTATCAAACGATTCTACTTGGGTGTACTGGACATACCTAGCTCGATAGTTAGAGATACCGTTTCGTTGGAGGGATATCATCTCTCATGCATCAATCCAAATTGGTAATGAATAGGGATAGAGTCGGTTGTTAATTCATCCGAATTAACATGATATTCAGAGTTTTAATTTCTATAGTTCAGCTAGTTCGTTCTGTATTCGTAATCCATCCAATGGGCTGTGGTTAAATGACATCGACCTTGCTACTTTTGCTCCAACTCAGCACAGTCCTTCATCAGCCACGTAATCAGAGTCGCTCTTGTTCTGTGCAGTAGTAGGTAGTACGTATCATTTGATACGGGGAGTCATGTCTTTAATCAGGTAAACCTGCCCATACAAGTCCGTGACATCAATAAACAACTTCATCGAATCGATAACCTCTCGGTTATTACCAGAATTCACCAATTCGTTCTCGAGCTCGGCTAGAGCCGCGTTCAGACCTCGACGCTCGTACTCGGCTACCCACAAGAGTTTGCTCCTGATTCCCTGTTGCTGCTCAGTCTCACCCAGGACGCCCAGATTCCCCAAAACTTCTCCCTTTGAATCGCGATGGCGATGGAATACCGGGAAATGACTCGAATTGAGATTGCCCTCCTCCCTATCGCGAACCATACCGGCGCAATCGTTGTATATGCGGCACAAACTGGCTAGGTGACGACAGAGGTCTTCGGCCACGTACGCCGTCTTTGCATACGTGAAGAGGTCGGAGTCTACGAGGCAGTTGAAAAACATGAAGGCAAACGGACAAGAAGTATGGTCTGCCGAAGTGCCGCGGACCCAATTGTAGAAAGACCGCTCGGGCAAGGCGATATGCTCTTGGCTCGGGAAGATCATATCGCCATCTTGGACGTACGGATCCGTTGCTGGGGACCTCTCATTGTTTGTGAATATTAAGTTATGGCGCAGGTATCTATTGTCTTTGGCTTGTGTGATATGAGCTAGAAGAAACGTCTGTAACTCAGTGGCTAGTTGCGACTGCATATGTTTCGGCTTGGACGACACAGAAGGGTGTCGCAGGATATGCACAATGAATTTTCGAAGCACGACTTCTACATCCTGTAGGCGGGCTAGAGTATCCTTGGATATGATCTCGTCATTCTCCTGGGATAAGACGGGTAATGCGGACGTTGTATCGTGGGCGTTGCTAGGCTGGTATTCCCGTGAGTTTAAATTTCTAATCTCGTCACAGAGGCGCCGGATCAGTACTTCGACTAAGTCCAGTTCATTGCCCAGGTATTTCTCAACAGTTGCCTCAAAGTATTCGTCGGCGTTATACACCAGTATCGACACGATCACCATCTCGTGTAACACATAGGGGCTTGTCTTGCCCCCACGTAATGAGTTACAAGCCATCCATGTAAGCGGAACAAAAGTCAAATGTGTATTTTTGCGCAAGGAATTATGTGGAAATACATCCAATTTTTGCCGCTCAAGCTGGCAGAGAGCATAACATGCTTGTAGTTCGGCTGCTTGAAGAACGCCTTTATCTAATCGGGCAAAGAGAGGCGTTCGTGTAATCAAGTCACTGGCCTGTCTCATTCCGCGGAGCATCTTACTCGGAAGATGCGAGATTGACCGAGGGAGATTGTGCTCTTTTTGGCGAGGAGTTGGTAAAGACATGGAGGCCTGATAATATACCTGAGAAAGAAGCTCCGAGGCATATGAGACTTTTTCGATCCAGAGGAACTCGGGTTTAATGTGTTCGCCTCTCCCGGCTGCCTCCAGGAATGACTTTCCTCGCTTGATGCTTGGAATAACGCAACAGTCGTAAAGCTCTTGATCGATCCATGGGAGCCGCACCAGTGATCCCAAGGCCAGGATGGAATACGCTGTAGTCTCGTAGGCGTCATCCCAGGAGCCATTGGGCTTCTGGGAGCTCAATAGCATACTAAGGATGTGCAGAGACACCATAGGTATCTCCTCTTCGAGACTAGGGGTATATGTAAAGACTTCCTCGAGTAGACCATCGTGGGCGCTACGATAAAGATGATCAAAGCCTTGGACTAGAAGCATCATCCAGTAGAGTTCATGACGATGCTGAATATTACGATGAAATTAGCAGATCTTTGCTTCACTTTACGCGCAGTTAGATATGAGTGGTTACTTACCCATTTGTCTCTAGCTTTACCAATGACGACTTGGGAGCATAGGAATTTCGCGGCTTTGGAGATTTGGGCAACGTAGGATAAGCGTTCTTTGAGCATGCAGAGACATGCAAGGACGTTGCAATTAGAGCTGATACTCGGGTTCCTTTCCCCTGGGTAGGTCATGAAATGGTCCTCTGACTCGAATGTCTGCACCAGAGAACGCACACTGGGTTTCCCCCCTAGGTATCGTAGAGCCATGATTGCTTTGGCTGTGTCATCGCTGTCAGGAACAGAGACCCGGGCTAGGTATAGAGTCAGCTTAAGCATGACCATCGTCGCCAATACACTTACAAAACCCGACACAACCATTGGCTGATTCAAGTGTATCTTCAAGAAATGTGCGCAAAGTCAATGAATCGGCTTGTCCAATTGGGATGCCGACTTGGGCTAACGTGGTGACAGCCTTTCAGAGGTTTGTAATCAGTTATTCCAATTCATACACGAGATTTTACTTTTTGATGATAACACTCACCCACGAAACTTCGAAAATGGTAGTTGGCCAGGCGCATGGCACACTGCCGTACTCTAGTTTTGGGCTTCGCCCCAAGACTGTACGTAGATACGACTCGGATTGTTCGTCCCAAGTAGTAGCGTGCATCAAGTACGCAGCAGTTGAGGAAGGAGAGCACATCATAGAGCCATTTCTCTCTCGCCGACACCGGATGCGATCGAAGTCAATGTAGCCTATAAAAGCCTCGAGGCAGTGGAGGAAAGTGGATGGGGCACGATAGATGTTCTCCGGGGATAGTCTCCTTATCTTAGAGTCATATAAGGCCTGCAATTGAGCCGTCTTTTGGAGCTCGACAGTAACCCCCTCGCTTGCTAGGAGAGATAAGAGCCTGGGGATCAGTAATTCGAACCCGATTTGATCGGACGATGACACATCCCAACTCTGTAACATCTCCTTCAGCGCAGCTTCCGCTCTCTGACTTCGCTTTGCCCAGTCCGTGTTGTCCGGACACAGTGCCAGATGCTTCCGAAGGGCTAATAGAGCTGCACAGGTGTTGAGGATACCGTCAACCACGGTAGCGTAGGGTTTCCAGCCACCACCGGGAAGTTGATGCTCCAGAACATAATTGAAACACTCGGGGAACAGCCACAATCCAGACCCAGGAGGCTTCTGCACCATAGACAGCCATGCCGTGTCGTACACAGAAGACGACATGGAGCCAAAGTCCGACTCCGAGCAGCACGCCGAAGCTAGGGTAGAGATTAGCTGCTGTTGTTGGTCGCACGAGATGTTCATTCTGACTTGATTAGGACATTACCGTACTCATCGTAGGACGGACGTGACCAAGCATTCATAAGCGACATGATTCTATTACCGCGAATATATATGCTGATGATCAACATTACTGTGACCAAAAGACGGCATCGCATCGGTTGATTCTGTGTAATGTCCTAGGTTGGAAGGACGGGACCGAATACTGTAACATTGATCCTCCTGCACCCTTGAACCTGCAACCCCCTTTGCTGTGCCAACATTTTTATTGCTATCTGCAGCGTCCTGGAGCTTTATCCATTTCCTATTGGCGGCCTTTCCAGCCTGCAGTTGTGATCCGAAGGCGAGATATGCCGGTTTATGTCGTGCAAATAAAGAGAGAAGGAAAAAAAGAAAAGAAAATAAGCAAAAGCTACCAATACAAGAACTTTCGGCGTAAATGGAGGTACAGTAGGTATTGTTACACAGAGGTACACGTTGATCCTACAATTTTGTACTGCACCCATAAACTATTCTGAGAATATCGAGATGAGCATAGGCTTGCCTCGAGTTATCGTGCTAAAATTCTGGGTCATTATTTGATAACTACGGCATCAAAATATATAACAATATGCCTAACTATGGGTCCGACATATTATATCCCCTTGACTGGCATGCAACCATATCACACTAGCAAACGTGAAGGAAAGGGTGAAAGTGTAGACTTGAAAAGAAGATCACGAAAGCTCCCTCATAATGATACGAGAGCTCAAAAGCTAATCCCAAGCCCGTCCGCCCTACGACGCACCGCAAGCCTCCCGAACGGGTGAAATAGGATGAACTCGTGCATAGTAGCGTTAGGAGGCCGCCTGCTGCCAACAAACTTAAACTCGAACTCGTCGATGAGCTTAACGAGGATTACCTTAGCGGCCATATTGGCAAAGAAGCGACCAGGACACGCCCAGCGACCTGACCCCCAGGTCAATAGCGATGAGTCCACACTACGGAATGGTTGCGCACGGTGGGCGGCTAGGTCCGCGTCGTAAAAGCGTCGCCCCTTATACATATCTGGGTCCTTGAACAACGTCGGGTCATTGGCCTTGAGATGCGAGCAGACAGCGATGGTCTGCCCCTTTTTAAGCCTCAGGCCGTCTGACAGAGTATAGTCACTTCCTACGACGCGGCCGTAGAGGAGGAGCGAACTAGGCGCGAGGCGACTCGATTCTTTCATGGCGGACTCTAGTTTATCCAGGTTGTTGAACGCCTCCTGGCTCCAGATCCCCCCAGTCTCCTTATGCTTCTCCCTGATCTCTTCACGGATTTCCTCTAGCAAATCTGGATCACTCACCAAGTCCGCCAGGGTCTCGACGACGAAATTTGCCGTACTGTAGGTGCCTCCGGCAGTAAGCGTGCCGACAAGACGTGTCAGGGACCAGGGGTCTCTTTGGAGAGTCGACCTGCCGTCTTTGACCATCCACGAGACTACATCAGGATTCGTTGGATTGCCTGTCTCAGCTTCGCGCATTTGTCGTTCTACCAGTGGTAGAATGCGGTTTTCTATGATCTTCCAGCCTTTTTCTAAGTGCCACTTGGCAGGAAGAAGCCAGACGAGATATGGCTGGAGAGCAGTAGGCACCCAGCGCATAATGAACACGACGGTGAAAACTTCACGGTTGTTAGTGGATGCCCGGAATGACAGTTAGGAGGTAGGTACACACGGTTCTTGGTATGATTGTGACACAGATGCACGATCTCGGGATCGTCGCATGTGGGCGGCCCGTACAGAACCAGAGCTAAGCCTTCGCTAACACAACGGACAATTGTGTCGAGAGGATCTATCTTCGTCCAAGTGCCGTCTGTACTCTGAGGGAATACACGTTCTATGGAACCGCAGAGTCGCTGCGCCGTTGGCACAAGCAAGTCTGGGAGTGCCGGACTGATGCGACTCAGTAGAATCTTGACATGGTAGCTCGTCCTCCGGACGATGTCTATGCCCGAAAGGTGTCCGAGTATTGTCAGGGCATGCCATTGACGCGAGCTGATGACTTCCACAGGAAGACGGTTCAGCTCTTGGATGTAGTGTGATGGCAGAACGACGACATCGGTGTCCCCACGAGCAAGCCTATAAGGCTTGTCTCTAAACTATGACAACGCATGTAAGTATTGCGTTGGAAGAATGCCCCTTTACTAAGACTAACCTTGTGGTGAGCACTATCGAGTATGCTTCTTGCCCTTATAGCCCATCGGAACCGAGAGCAAAAATGTGGCTCTCTGGTGAAAAGCCTGTTTACGACGGGAAGATCATCGTTATAACTCTTATCATAGCCAACGAAATATAATAGCAAGAACGAAATCACTAATGTAATCAATAGTTTATGAAATGAATGACCGCTTCCTTGATAGGCATAAGGCAAGTCGTACCATGGGAGTGTGTTATTCAACCACGTCGCCATTCTATCAGATATTTCAATTGTGCGCAAAATCAAGGGTGATACTCTGAGTAGTGCGTAAAAACTTGACTGATTGGTCTTGTAGGCATCTTGAAAGTCTACCTTATTCACTCGTATGTATACACTGTTGATTTTATGTCTAATAACATCTGGTACCTCCAAGCAGCACAATGTAGAATCTCGATTACGTTGTGTCACAATGTCCGACTCGAGTCTTGTGTTACTCAAGAAGAGTCTAGCCAGGCAACGCATGTGTACGAATTAAGAGCATGTTTTGGATTCGATTTTCTCTCACACCATCTACATCCTCATCAACTAATATACATAAATGCAATGCTACCTTCCAATCTCTGGCATATAATATTATTCAATACATTGTGCACATTATACTGATTGGTCCTAGCCAACTAGCAAGACGTTTTACGATGCAAAACAGATTGGAAACCGGCTCAACAATGCAACATTAGGTAGGTAGCCTTTCTCATTGCTCAGTATTAGCTATATGTGCCCACCTGGTAGCAAACTGCAGATTTATGAACATATTGGAGCGGCATAATCGAGCAGGCTAGGTCTAGATTATGCAAGGGTTACCGATCGGTGCCGAAACAGCTGTTATCTGTGTTAGTTTATTCGCCATAGAGGTGAGGCTTTCGATCCTCCTAATCACAGCAGAAGCAAAATCAAAGACACCGAGAACGCCACCGAGAACGCCACCGAGAACGCCACCGAGTCATCTAGGATACGACGTGGAGATATATGCCTGGGATAACTACGCATAAGATCGAATCGAAATCCGAGCAAAACAAGCTTTTCTCAAATTTCTGTTCTACGGATTTTCATTCGCTGGACGATTCCCACTAGTAACAAAAGAAAATGGCGGAGAGCCCTTCACTGATCACTACCGCGTTGGTGGTGGTCTCCGTAATATTCCCCTTTCTATCTCTGGGCGCCGTGTACCTCCGCTTCAGGGCGCGGGCAAAGACTAAGTCCCATTTGCAAGTGGACGACTGGTGGATATTGGTCACATGGGTAAGTTGCTCGCATCTATAGCCAGAAAACATGGTAACTCTAGCCATTTGAGACTTTCTTGTTAATAGGAGTGTATCAACTACAGCTATCGTCCATCGCGCTCAGTATCAACGTCTGGGTCTACGCGGCTCAGATAGGAATCGATACTTATACCACAGACCCACTCACCGGTGCCGTATACTCTGCTGTCGTAAGTCGCTTACACCCTAGGAACCATTTGTATGTGGCGGACATACATATCAGACTAAAGTGCTGAACTTGTTGTGACAGTGTCTTGTCCTCGCCTCCGAGCTCACGCAGATCACGTTGACATTGGTAAAAATATCCATCCTGATCTTCTATAAGAGGATTTTTGCCATAAAGAAGTTCAAAATCGCGGCATGGATAGCAATAGTCTTCGTCGCCTTGTGGGGTCTCGCCATGATCCTTGTGAGTTCCTCACCTTTACATGAGGCAGTCCATTGATACCTAGGAAACTGACGCTTCGTGGCAGATCGTGGCAATCCAGGGTGACTCTAAGACTTTTGTGTTAACCGAAGCAGCTGGCGGAACATACAAGTGGCGGCTCGACCCTACTGTTGTCGGGTTTACGCAAGTTGGATCGAGTCTTGTTCTCGACGTTGTGATTCTTTGCTTCCCTCTGCCTGTCATTTCGCGGCTTCATATGCCGACAAAAAGGAAGATAGCCGTTGGAGGCATCTTTTGGCTTGGAATATTGTGAGTTGGTTGTGTTGTTGTCGCAAGAAATCGAACCGTTCGCTGACTGTTTGAAGCTGCTGCGTTGCTGCCGCAGTCAGGTTAGCGCTTGTCTATAGAGTCCTCTCTGAGGTTCTCAGCACTGGAACTGCAGTTTGTTCGTTATCCCTATGAGATTCAAATATGAATGTTCTCACTTAGCTAATTGACCGAATACAGCGCTGCAGTCACTACAATTTGTCTTCCTAATGGTCGAGCCCCATTTCTCCATTATTGCCGCATGCCTGCCGTGCTATGGACCCCTGATCGAGGGTGGACGGAGTCCAGACTCGCTAGTGCGCAGCGTCCGCTCCATTATCTCTCTCGCCAGCCGTAGAAGTTCTCCCAACAATAGCAAGGACCGCTCCGCTGTGCGTCTTCCTAGCAACAACGATTCGCACATCAACATCAACCTACAGGGGGACAACGGCGGTAAATGGCCCCAGGAGAACACGACTCGGATCCACATTGGTTCGGGCGATACCCGATCACATGGTACAAGCGGTGATGATGACATTGAACTCGTGGATCTAGAGAGGGGGATCAACGTGACCAAGGGCGTAGAGGTAGTAAGGGGTTAAAGTGAGTTGGAGAACTGGGTTTCCTACTCTAGGATCGGTATCACAATCTCTCACGCAACCAGTCATATGGTATAACTAGGATACGCGTATCACCGGAGGATTCAAATGGCAAATAATATGTTCTTAGTGAATGCAATAGCTAGGTTAAGGTTTATATTCATATCTTCATTGTCATTATAAGGCACTGAATCAAGGTTACCAACATAGCAGAACTCAGCCACTGATACCTCCTCGGAGTTTGAGAAATACAATAACAGTTGTTAGAAAGGGGAGACACTCCCTTTTCTACCTTTCACAAGCATCTTTGTCCACGGCCAAGTGAAGAGGAATTCATGTACTGTCATGTTAGAAGGTCTTCCAGCCCCAGGGGGAAACTTAATGTCGTATTCCATAAGTAACTTAACGAACACCATCTTAATCTCCAAGCTCGCGAAGTGCCTGCCCGGGCAGGCGGCCTTCCCATATCCGAAATTGAGAATCGTCGTGGTCGGAGTCGAAAACTGACTTCCCTTCTCGGTATGTACTGAGTCATCTTGTTTTTGCTGGTGATGCTGGGTGAGGCGGTATTGGCGGAGGCCGTCAAAGACATCTGGATTCGGCGTGTGTGCTGGGTCATTTTCGATAGCATGGATTGGCATGCAGACGTATGTGCCCCTTGGAATATGGAGCCCGTCCTGGAAGGTGTACGATTCCCGAAAGAGGCGTTTTAGACCCGTTGTCGTTGGCGGCGAAGTTCGTTGGGATTCGATGATGACGCTATCCAGTTTGTGAAGCTTATCGTAGGGAGAATCTCGCCAACCTTGAGGGTCAACAGTAATAGCTTCTATCTCAGATCGCACCTCTTCCATAAGATCAGGGTTGTCTGTGAGATCGTACAGAACGTTGACGATTCTCAAGAGCACTGTATGGAGGGATGCTAGTGCTACAATGACCATAACGCGCACCAGAGCATCCGCATTGCGATCCTTGCCCTTAGCCGAGTCTACAAGCCAGCTAAGAATATTGAAATGCTCTTCTTCGGTGTCTTTCAAAACCCAGAGTCCAGCATCGCTTTCTTTGAGGAGCCGCCGCACTTTGGGGCCAAGTAGCTTGTACGCGGTGGACAGGCTTCGGCGGCACATCCAGTAGGAGGGTAGCATTACGCTGATAACAGGTCGCATCCAAGCCGGGAACAGCCGCAATATAACTATGGTCAAGAATACTATTTACAAGTACCCAGTTAGCACACACCAATAATATATGAAGTATCGGTCACCACCTACGATTTTCTACATAGTTCACCTGCAAGTTCTGCCAGGCTTCCTTGTGCTCGAAGGTAGGACCAGTGATCAAGTTTCCCGACAGCCTGGTCGATATCTTCCGGAAGACCTGGTACGGTTTGAATTCAGTCCAATCTTCATAGGCTGGGAGATGTTCTCTCAGCGCAGAAGCGAGCTCGGCCTCCAAGCCCGGTGTCACTAAACCGAGGCGAGGTGTTAGCTTGCGCTGAATGATAGAATGGTGGAGCCTGGTCTCCAGCACAAAGTCTAGGCCGGAGTAAGGACCCAGGAGGTCGCTTTCGAGGCCTGCATGCGGGCTAGCAATAGACGACGGAAGGGAAGTCAGTTCCTGGAGAAGGCTGTGTGGTAAAACGACGACATTCTTGTCGTTCTGGACAAGTTGAAAAGGCAAAGTTTTGAACTGCACAGGCAAGTATGTAAGTCAAACGCCTTGTGAACACCGGTATCAAGAACCCCTATCACTTGCCTTTCGGTAGCCTTCTTTGAGTAGACCCAAAGCATTCCAAGCAAAACAAGAGTTGAGGATGAATCGCGGTGTGAAAAGCCAGGGGCTGCCAATGAGAGGGAGCTTAGCCTGTTTGCGAATTTCCCTCCTTGCCAGAGCCGCATCTAATACGAGATAACAGAGGACCAGAGCGAGTAGCATAGTGAAAGAAGATTATCATACTAAAAATGTGTCCATTTTTCCAGAAATGAGTGGTGCGGCTTGCGAATACTTCGAGGACATGTACCTATATCTACCTACCTAGGTAGATGAGTACCTAAGCGGTTATTCATCTCCAAGGCTGCAGTCGTGCGGCACATCCATTCATATCACTTATTAGGTGACCGGTTGCCGTGTCTTATACGTGGCTGTCGTTAATGTATTTCGATAGTGGCGGGCGCTAACGCATGCATAACGATACATCCGAGTGGTTGAATACCTTATCCAATATAACAACTAGCTAATTTTGTGCAACGACGGGATAGATGGTGACCAAATTAAGGAGTTGTTTCGTCAGCAGCTGCTGTGTAATCTCGGATCCTTTTACAAGTTGTAATAGAAAGATCAATCAACCGCCTCCCCCAGTGGAGAGAAGTATTAGGGGTACCTTGACCAGCCCATTTTAATAGTCACCTCTTATTAGCAAGATGAGTGATAGTATGACAAACACGACCGAACCACCGCGGATACAGCAGGAAGCTATTCCTGCGCTGCCGGGTCCGATTGTAAAGTCGGAAACCCCAGAAGAAGATGGGGGCAGTGAAGTTAAAGGCAGCCGCCTCATTCTTATCAATGCTTCACTCTGCTTGTGTACATTTTTAGTAGGACTGGTTAGTTCGATCGATGTGATGCTATGTGCGATAGAACTACCTAGTCACAAACCAATATGCATATAGGATTTCACGTTGATCGCAACCGCCATCCCATACATCACCTCCGAATTCAACTCCATACGAGACGTAGGCTGGTACGGAGCATCATTCCAATTGGCAATGTGAGCTCACCCTATTCATCATCCACATCCATCTTTTGTAGACCTTGATAGCAAAGGCTGACTTTACATCACTAGATGCGCGACCCAGCCTCTCGCAGGAAAGACATACATTTTATTTCCGAAAAAGATTGTATACCTAACGTATCTCGCTATATTCGAGATTGGAAGCTTGGTATGTGCTCTCGCGCCAACTTCAAATGCCCTCATCGTCGGTAGGGCGGTAGCCGGTCTGGGAGCCTCGGGCATGTTTGCAGGAGGTTTCGCAGTCCAGACCGCCATAATTCCCCTCCATAAACGCGCCATCTGGATTGGTGCCATATCGTCTACTTTTGCTATCGCCAGCATCGTCGGCCCCGTTATTGGGGGAGCCTTGACCCAGGTGAGTTTTTCTTCCCTCCACGATGAGTTGTATGGTGAATATTATCTCAATTTGTAAATAGGACGTCACCTGGAGGTGGTGCTTTTATATCAACCTGCCCATAGGAGGCTTCGGCGCCGCCATCTTCACATTGCTTGTCCATACAAAGGCCGCAGAAACGGAGCGCAGACCCTTGTTGAACAAACTCAAAGGTTTGGATGGTATAGGTTTCGTCATGTTCGCCGGGTCCATCATCATGCTTCTCCTCGCTCTCCAATGGGGCGGCAACCGATTTGCCTGGAATTCATCTATGATAATTGGCCTTCTAGTTGGGTTCGGGGTGTCTATTACGTTATTCATCTGTTGGCAATTATATGTACAAGACGACGCTCTGATCCCGCCTAGGCTTTTCAAGATACACCGCAATGTAGGACTCATCTGTGCGAGTTCCTTTTTCGTTAATGGCCCCTTTCAACTTATCATCTACTGGCTTCCGATTTGGTTCCAGGCAATTTTAGAGGTTTCACCAACGCAGAGTGGCGTAAACTTCCTCCCAACTGTTATATCCGATGCCGTGGTAGCATTACTAGGCACGGGCATCGTGATGAAAATTGGGTGGTGGAACCCTTTTCTTCTGCTCGCAAATGCCCTAGTCTGCCTTTGTGGTGGCCTGCTAAGTACCATTTACCCGGACGTAACCGCAGGTCACTGGATCGGGTACCAGATCTTGGGAGGCATTGGATATTCACTGACGACGAATATGGTAAGTTATAACGGACCTCGTGCCCGCAGTCGTGTGTATTTTGATGTCTGACTAGACTCCCGCCAGGCCCAAGTTGGTGTGCAAACTTCGCTGCCCCCAGAGCTCGCGCCGACCGGTTCGTCGAACTTACTCATGTTTGTGTCAACTAGCTGCTCGGTATTCCTCGCGTTAGGGCAGCTCACCTTTCAGAAGCGCCTCGAAGTCAATCTTTCCACAGTCGTGTCATCAGATATAATACAGGACATCATATCAGCAGGCGCAACCAATTTCAAGTCTGAACTGCCAGCTTCAGCAGATATATCCGCTGTAGTCCGGGAATACGGCAGGTCGATCAACCAAGTGTTTGTAAGTGGCGGACACCCTTCCCATAGCATTATCGTACTTCCCGTAGATGAGACCTCATCTATTTCCTACTTGTTATAGTTGAATCATTAGTGAACCTCCTGCATGATGATATACTCACATTATGATTTACATAGTTAATACCGGCCGCTGCGCCAGTTATTTCATTCCTATTGGCATGCGGTTGCCAGTGGATTTCCACCAAGAAAGCCCAAGTTACTGCAGGGGAGGTCCAAGAGGAGGAGAGAGGATCCCAAAAGGAACCAGAGATTCAAAATAAACTATAACACTTTGTAATTTGTCATGGCCGACAGGTGTGTCAACAATAATGTTACAGAAATAGATGTGAGCGACGAGGTAAATAGCTTTGTGGCAAGGCGGATAATGTATAGACTTTGACAGACCTCACATTCGATTCTACTAGTCTGAGATATTTAATATGGGCTTTCATTGACTACCTGCTTGGCTCAATATCTGAACATGCCGTCGTTTTGCTGTGAATGAAAATGATAAGAATAGCGCATTCACTCCTTAGCGGCAGCGGCAGCTTCCGCCTCCTCATCGGCTTTGATCTTCGCCTTGTACTCTTCTAGGTTATTGAAGTCCTTCGGCATGCCCGTCCACGTCAAACCTTGCTCGTCCATGAGCCTAGCACGGGTGTCCATAGCCGTCTTCCACGAGGGGCGCTGGGTCATGCGCTCGTGCCAGGCCTGCACGTTTGGGAAACCCTTGAATTTGTCCTCAGGCGCACATTCGAGTATGTCGTCTGACCGATCATTCCACGTTGTAAATGCGAGATCAGCGTACGTCATCTTGTCGCCGACCAGCCACTGTCGGCCCTCCAGCCAGCCATCGAGGACGCCGTGGATGCGGCGGACTTCGTTCCGGTAACGCTCGATAGCTGATGGCAGCTTCTCGTGGTGAAGTACGGTAAACCAGCCCGCCTGCCCGAAATATGGACCTTGTCCACTCATTTGGAAGTGAACTGTATTGATGTAGAATTAATAAATAATCTTTCTAATAACTACATGTACCTAATAATGAACCATATAGGATAGTTAACTTACGCCACTGGTTGCAATGATTCTTCTCCTTGAGCGTGCTGTAACTGATGAGTTGGGATTTATCATATTGCTCTACTAGATAGTTGATAATGGCTCCGGATTCCCAAAGAACAAGGTCAGTATTTGGGTCTTCGATCGCTGTTGAGATATGAGCCTGAGTCGATTTGCTTTTTGATTTAGACGACATGCAACTTAGTACTTACCAGGAACGCGGCCGTTGGGGTTTAGGCCGATAAACGGCTTTCTCTTGATATGCTCAAACCTGATGGATTCAATCTCGTATGGAATTCGTAGTTCCTCGAGGATGAGAACGACCTAGAAGATAAGTGAGCTAGAAGCTGATCCCGTTAAAGGGGAGAAATATGACAAAGGGAGTGGGGGAAGGGCGGCGAGATTGAAGTGCTATCCAAGCGATCCGATGGAGTCACTGACCTTCCATGGATTAGGCCCCGGAGCTACAAGTCTTCCTGTTAGCCATATTGCAGACATTGAAGTACCAAACGGGGAAGGTTGAGAGGCTAAACTGACGTGCCATCCACAAACGAATAGGTTTCACCATGATATTGATGTTTTTAGGTTTTATGAAAGCAATCAGAATCGTAGGAAGTGAAGAGAGAAGGGTTGGTTTGGAAGTTGTTTCAATTAGGGTTGCTCGGGGGCGCTTTATGCGAACAGGAGGTAGGTACCTACCTACTCTCCCTAGGTACCTAAGGCGATAAATAATACGCAAAAGTCGACCGACACTTTTATTAACACATTTATCTTATGGTACTAATCATTTTCTATTTCTTTACTTAAAATTCTACCGTATAGTACAGGATGTGAAGGTCAACTCTGATGCTTAATGCTTTGGCACTTCCTGATTCTTGTATTATATCGTTCTAGACCGATTTTCCGGCCCCATAGCAGTGGAAAGCACTGGCTTGGCAAATAATAATTTCTGCGGTAGATATACCATGACATCGGTTCCGGCACTACGGTACGGGCCCCCAGTGGGGTACCTTGTTCGGTGAGGGATATCGGTGGCAAATGGAATACGTACCTACCTACCTACGTGTACGTACTATGCCAATTTCACAAGGCAGTATATTGCGACAGCAAAACGGCGATGCAGCATACATGTTTATTTATTATGGCGGTACGATGGCACAGTCTCATAACTTCCCTAGGTAGGATCTAAGTTCTAGAACAAGCCGTTGTTGAAGGGAAATAATGTGGTGGACCAAGAAGAACAACTTCCTAGGAAGTCATAAAAAAGGCCCATGAAATTGGGTCCACGTTTTGTTGTCAGGCTACAGGCCGTTAACGGAAAATACTGCCGTTTGATACGGAGATAATATTGGTGCACAAATTTAATGATGATGGATTCAATTCTACATATGTGCTTCTATGTACCTAATCTATAGGCTTATATGTATGTATAACTTCTGATTACAATGCATCCCAGGTAAATGGTTTCGAAGCGTATACTCCCTCATGCAGCCACCGTCTTCAGCTTTCGTCTCATTAGACCCCATTCGAAACCAACTAGATTACCTAAATAGCCTATTAGTTTCTTGTCTGTCTTGGAAACTGAGCACCTGGCACCTTAATTCCATAGTCACAATCTTGTGTCATGGTGAGATATCGGTACTCCCCTCTCCCGGAGAAGGACTACCTAAGAGTCGTTACTCTTCACCCCGCCAAATTTGAAGATGATATCGTTGTCTCATTCGACACCTCATCATTTCCGGGGGATGATTCACTTCGCTATGAGGCTCTGTCATACGTTTGGGGTTCATATAAGGATCCTCTGCCGGTCTACGTTAGCGGGAGGAGTGAGACCACAACTACAGCGTTGCAAAACGGTTGCGAGACTAGGCTCCCACAAATCCTGGCTACACAAAATCTAGTCGTCGCTCTAAGACATTTGCGTTATGTGGACAGGCCACGTGTCATGTGGATTGATGCACTCTGCATCAACCAAGCAGACCAAGTTGAGAAAGGGCCCCAAGTCGCGATGATGGGCGAGATCTACCGGCTTGCCCACCGGGTGGTGGTCTGGCTTGGACCGGAGGAGAACGATAGTAATCATGCTATGGAACTGATGGACTATATTGGGGCTGAAGTTGATGTTAATTTTATATCTGGAGCCCTCAGTTCGGCAGAGGGTTGCACAGATCCTAGCTTGGGCGACATCAACACCAGCCTTGATTTCAATCCGAGGGAATTTCTCTCGGGCTACCACTTAATATCGCGGGTATGGTTTGACAGATTATGGATCCGACAGGAGATCTACTTGGCCAACTCGGAAGCAATTATCATGTGCGGCTTTTGCCAAGTTAAGTGGACGAGCTTTCGGCGGGGATTAGCTTGTCTATATAGAAAATTCTACAAGATGCCAGCTGGGGTAAGCTTAAGTCAAAGCCAATTTGAGAGTAGGAAAGGTGTTCTTGAAGGAATCATCTATCGATCAGACGCTTCGATACTGGACCTCCGAAGAGGATATCGAAATTCACACTGCGCGGACCCACGGGACCGGATCTATGCGGTTCTGTCTCTACTGCCAGAATGGGAACGAGCTTTGGTTCCGCAGCCCGACTATAATCAACCTTATATTGACATCTACAAGCAAGTCGCAACCCGATATATCCAGTCTTCTGACAGTTTAGACATACTCGGCCAGTGTGTGCTTCAAGACGATATGACATATCCAAGCTGGGTCCCCGACTGGTCGAAATCTTCCAATGTATCACTGGCAGTCGTACCACAGGCAGTTTCTTCTCAGCTTACTCCTTGGTATGATTTTCCACAACCCGGAGTGCTAAGAGTTGCATGCCTACCTAAAACTAAAGTTGAGAAGTATTATCACTTTCCGCATTTCGCAGATTCTACCAGAGATGTTATATTTGAACAGATACGGGAACTCCTACTTAAGGTGCAAGTAGAAAAGCGATACACAGTCGAAGATTTTGCCAGGACAATCGTGATTGACCGTTTCACCGACACGTATGATCCTCCTGATGATAGATATGCGGATATGGATACGGTGAAACAACTCGTGGAATTAATGATCTCCGACTATCAATTTAGTCCGGACGACTTTGGTGTATCCTCACCTCTTAGCAGGATCTTGGACGGAGCTACCCAAATAAGCGGAACACGGCTTTTTCTAGGCACAGATAGCTATCTGGGAATTTCCCCGGAATCAGCTGAGACTGGTGACGTGATTTGCATTGTCCTTGGATGTTCAGTGCCTCTCTTGCTGCGGCCATTAGGCAACAATACATATAGACTGGTTGGTCCATGTTTTGTAGTCGGTATAAAACACGGCGATGATTTTCTCGGTCCTCTCGAGAAATTCCGAACAGTCCAAGCCATTAGCAAGAATGAATGGGAGTGTCTTGCATTTAAGGACGTTCTCTCGGGTGAGATTCTTTATGAAGATCCGCGCCTGGAATCTCTGCCAGTGGACCTTACTGAATTCCGTCGTTGTTTATCACAAGGTCTTTATGCTGGGATATATGTGGAACCGGACGTCTTGCGGGAGCGTGGTGTTGACCTTGAATATCTTGACATTGTGTAGCTTCTCTTTACTATTATACCGCTATCTTGAGACTGTTAACTGCAATAGAAGGGGATGGGAATCGTCTCTGTGTGGTTGGTCCAGGTTTTGCACTTTCCTCCATAAGCATCAGTAGGCGTGCAGACAAGTCACCTTTAGTGAGAGTAAAATAAATTTGTGCATACAGTGCTGCAGGTGCCTAGACTTCTTGGAAGGGGTCAGATTACAAGTCCACATCGATTCTTATAGGATAGGCTCTCCCTTAATTCCTATGGCCTCTCTAAATATCGCCAAACGCCACGCAATGCAAGATGTACCCATTTATCCCTTTTACCAATTATCAAAGTTACCAAACCCGCCAACCTTTGGCTTCTTCTTGACTGGCTCTTCCCACGTATCAACATCCTCTTCAATGATCTCGTCTTCGTTACTCTGTTGCTTCATCGCAGCCTGGAGGTACTTGCCTACGCTCCCGCCGCCGCCGCCCTGGTCGACGGTACCATCTTGCCTAACTCGCTTTCCCGTCCACGTTATCCGGTCGTCTTCCGTCCCGCCGCTTCTCTCGATCTCCGCTTTTGTCTCGGCGACCTTGTCGCGCTCGGCTTTCTGCTTCAGGAATTCTTCGAATGGGTCAAGGTAGACGACAATATCCTTGATGAAAATCTTATTGAGGGGCCTGTCTGAGCCATCTGTGGGCACAGCCTCCATCTTGCTCAATACATCCGTGCCACCAACAACCTTTCCGAAGATGGTGTGCTTCCTGTCAAGGTGCTTGACAGGTCGATACGTGATGAAGAATTGACTGGAATTCGTGTTCTTCCCTTTATTAGCCATGCTGAGTATGCCTCGCGCGTCATGTGTTAATGGGCCATCGAATTCGTCCTGGAAATTCTTGCCCCATATACTCGTACCACCTCGCCCTGTGCCGGACGGGTCACCTCCCTGAATCATGAAATTTTTTATGTTGCGGTGAAAAGTAACGCCCTTATAGTAGCCCTTTTGGGCTAGGCGAGTAAAGTTCCAGACTGCCTTGGGCGCATACTCAGTCTGTAACTCAATATTTAAATCGCCTAGATTTGTTTCAATCCGTGCGTAGCCCTTTATTTTCACCCTCTTTGGCTTTAACATGTACTCCTCATCTGTGAGAGTGGCTCGTTCGCCGCTAGTCTCAGGAGTCAAGCCTGTACTCGTAAAGCTGGCCGCAGCTTTGCCTGTGGTATATGTTGCCGCATTGTAGGCTTGCTTCTTGTCCTGGATCATAGAGGGTCGAACATTGTTGCCCGCCGCAGTCTTTGTGACAGCTTTGGACGAGCGGTTGACGTCCCCATTAGCTTCACGTTCTCTCCTTGCCTTCTCGACAGCTTCCTTTGCTCGCAGGACCTTGTCGCCTACCCTCCCCAAAGCATTGATATTGACATTGCCTTCTTTCCTCTCTTCCTCTTGCTCTTTTGTCAAGAGCGCATCCCCGCCATCTTTTAAGTGCTGGAACTGGCTTAGATCTCTGCTCGCGGCATTCTGCGGATCCTGAAGTGTAATAATGTCCGAGCGGCCAAATTCTACATCGTCCACTAGGTCTCGCCACATCTTCGGTTTGATGTTCATTCTCTCGACCGTCTCCCAAGCAAAAACATTCGCATAGGTTCCATGTCGTATCGCGACGATATGTGTGTTGTCGGTTAATACTTTAAAGGTGACAGGGTCAATTAAATCTCCCTTTCCATCGCTACCTAGCCCGTCTGCGCCCTTTGAATCGACGTCCGCATTGCGAGCGAAGTTGAGTTTGATGAGATCGCGTGCCGCCAATGGTTTCCCGTTCACAGGGTTGGTCTTGTGGTTTTCAAGCCATTTTGAAATGACCTCGATATCGAATATGGTTCCATCTGGAGTGCAAACCGGGTTCTTGAAGGGCTGGAGACTCGCGGCGCAAAAGTTGAACGGCAGTCGTTTAAAGGATGCGCCGTTAGGACCAGTTCTTGACCCTGTGCTAGCTGAGTAGGCGTCTGACGAAGACCACTCGGAATGTGTGATATATAGCTTATCCGTGCCTTTCCCCATGGCTCATCTGCGATTTATAATGCGACCAGGGAGGTAAACAAGAAAATAGGAAAACAGAAAAGTGAGTTTCCAAACAATGAAATTGACAAGGTTTCGAAGCTGTACGGAATGGGTGATAGGTTACCTCTTATCTTATCGCAATCCTTAGCTGTACTAGGTCACTTTCCCGACGTTCCGTGCTGTCCGTGACAGCCCATGTACTAGGTATGCGCCTAACTTTTAGTTACTTGCACAGCTGCGCAATCCAAATGTGGCTCTGTTCAGTTTCCAATTAACGATAGGGAACCAACGCCTATAGCTTTTTACACAAGGTCTCTTGGGGGCAACTCAGTTTCTGTCTGCGAATTGTCTTCAACCACGTTCAGCCTTGCCTGCGATCATCTTTTATGATCCTCCTAATGCTTTATTGAACTTTCGATTCGTTTTAACAGAGCCTTTGACCTCCTGTCTACATAATTTGCGTTTGCGTTTGCGTTTGCGTTTGCGTTTGCGTTTGCGTGCGTGCCCTCATAACACATCCAGCATCTGGAATAGCGAGGACAGATTTACTTGCCGAGGCTGCCTCGCGCGGCGACAACCCAAGTCAACGAAACGAAGATGAAGAGCTGGTTATGTGCCTCAATTCTTCTGGGCCTATCCCTGAAGGCGGTTCAGGCGTTGGAAGAGAAGATAGTACGATAATAATACCATCTATCCACTATGATACCAAGCTAATACTTATTCGCAAAGGATGCTACCGAGGAGAATCAACAGAAATGTGCTGGTATGTCTTGCCTGCTTCCATATGAATCGCCTTGATGAGCTAGGTTGCTAATTCGTCTTGTCTAGGCATGTATAGCAGAAGCGCCTGGGGTGGTCCAGTAGAACCTTACATCGAAACTATATTCCCGAATAAGACCGTTGAAGGTGACGAGGACCCGATCGTTAGCTTTGTCATATTCGAATGGAAAGACCAGGATTTGATTGGAGTCTATCCGAATCCCGATGCGCTCCAGAAAGAGTTGATCTGCGACGAAGAGAATGTCCGAAGTGGCTTGTGCAATGATACGAATATCGGCGAATGGATTCTGTCGCCCAATGCGACAGAGAAATCCGAGAATTTGATTGTGTCCAAAGCCATACACCTCAAGTCCGCGCAACCTATCAAATATCCCATTAAGAAAACGGGTTACTACTGTGTTGCTGCTTACGGATTCAATACTAAGGATTTTATGGGCGTTGTCGAGTTCCGGGAGGCCTACGGCGAGCTTCCCGCTACCCAAATTCCCAAGCTTCCATTCTACGGAGGAATAACCATTGTCTATGCGCTGGTTGCCGTGTATGTTTTGAGACTCTGCTATGTTCGGCTACGTACTAATTATCATCAGGTTCTGGGGTTTCCTCTACTACCAGCATAGATATGACATCCGTAAGCTGCTTCTGCTCGACCTTCTTGTTTTAGTTCTGACCCGTCCGCAGTACCCGTACAGAACTACATCACGGCTATTCTCGTTTTTCTAGTCGTGGAGATGTTGATGACCTGGGGGTTCTATGGTAAGCTAATCAATGTATTTTCACTGGTACACCTACTTATCTTTATGCAGACTATCTAAATAGAAACGGTTCCAACATCGGAGCTAAGGTTCTCCTAATTGTGGTCGCCATCCTCAATGCTTTCCGGAACTCGTTCTCCTTTTTCTTACTCCTTATTGTGTGTATGGGCTACGGAGTTGTGAAGCCTTCTCTAGGCAAGACAATGGTATATGTCAGATGGTTGGCTATTGCTCACTTCGTTTTCGGATTGGGTTATGCTATTACGAGTCTGCTTGTCTCGCCGGACAATGCCAGTATGAGCAACCCCAAACCCCCCCCCCCAAACAGCGGTTTTGACCTTATCTTACTAACCTTTTGTTTTCAGGTCCCTGGCTCCTCCTCATCGTACTTCCGTTGGCGGGCACTCTGACTGCCTTCTACGTATGGACGCTCAACTCGCTCAACTTTACGCTTAAGGATTTGCGCGAACGTAAGCAGTCTGTTAAGGAAGCCATGTACAAAAAGCTATGGTGGTGCATCCTGATCAGCATTCTCGTCACCTTCGGCTTCTTCTTTTTCAACTCCTTCTCGTTCGCCTCGGCATCTGACCCAGACTACGTCCCTTTCCACTGGAAGTCGCGATGGTTCGTCATCGACGGATGGCCAAACTTGGTCTACTTGGCCGACGTCGCCTGGGTCGCGTATGTATGGAGACCTACGGCGAACAACAGACGGTTCGCGATGAGTGATGAAATCGCTCAGGATGAGGATGGAGGATTCGAGTTCGCCGACGTCGGTGCTCCGGATGACTCGGATGATGATGAAGAAGCGCGCATCGGCACCAAAGTCACGAACACACGTTCAGCGCCAACGTCGAATGCTCCCGCCACAGCGTCGCAACCGTCGCAGAACAGAACCCCTGCTAAACCGGAGACGCCGCGGGATTCCTTTGATGGTGAGACGATATTTGCCGTTGGTGAAGACGGTGATAAGCTCAGCGATGATGATAGCGACGATGATGACGACGAGGACGACGAAGATGAGGCAGGTCGTAGTGAGGGATCAAAGCTGGTCAACAAAAGAAAATAGTTAAACCTTTAATTCTGTCGAACTTTGAAAAATTGACGAGGCGAGGGTGGTATCAACTTGTATTTGGGCTACACGCTTTCGTTATTGTACTATTATAGACACTCTATGCACGGCGTTGGATGCTGAACCGTCCTAGGTTACCCTATCGACGTAGGGAATAGATCAGCATGAATAGGTCGTTTGAAAGAGAGGTGCTGGCCCTGCGTTATTTTTATTCTCGGTATGTTATGAGGTAGCATAAGGTATGAAGAGAATTGCGACTTGTAACTGGTATTGAATCTTGCCATACCATATGGCATAGAACCAGGTCATGTTACTGTACTAGTACAGATTGGTGATTCCGATATATCTAAGTCTCCTTCAAGAGCCTTTTACTATACAAGCCCCCAAGTACCTTTTTTTTCTCTCTTTTCAAGCTTAAGCATTAACATCCCCTCCAAACCCAACAGGCCTCCTCCTCCCCCCATTCTCCGGCAGGATAGCCAGGACCTTATACACCTTACCCATACCACCCGGCCCACGATCAACAAGCCGCTTCCAAGAACGCTCAATTTCCCTCTTCTTCTTCTTCTTCTCCTCCTCACTCTCGACCCCTTCTCCCTGCCCTAACTTCCGAACTAGCATCTCTGCCCGCTGCCGCACCCCCATCGACTCCAAGAAATACGCCTGATCGACGGGGCCATGGACCTCGACGCTAGGGCTCGCCAGCAGCGCCGCCTCGGCCACGGCTCCGAAGTCCACGTCTGCGCTCAAGTCGACGAGGCCGGGCGAGCTGAAGGGGGATACGCGCCGGTGCTGCCGGATTCCCCGTAGCGAGTTCGCGGGGATGGTGTCGGCGGGGCCGTAGTCTAGGATGAGGGCTGCGCCGGAGGGACGGGGTTTCGGGGTAGCAGCGGTTGGGTTTTGGGGGGAGGGCGCGGAACCCCCGATGCGCGAGGCGAAGTCTGAGGCGTAGAGGGAGGCGTCGGGACATATTTCGATGAGGGCGCCCGGGGTGGATTTTAGGGCGCGGTACCGGGGAGATGATTCTGGGAGGTATTGCGCGTGCCGGGTTGGGGATGGACTGAGGGTTAGTTGGAATTCGGGAACAGGGTCGTGTTGTTGCGATTTAGGAGTCCCGAGGTCGGCGTGTGTGGTTCCTGGGGGTGTGGGTGAGACGACCATTTCTCGCCATTGGTATGTGGGAGAAGGGGTGGTGGGTGAGTCGGAACTTGAGGGGCCACTGGTGTTACTATGTGTTGACTTGGGCTGCTGGTTCGGCGGTACTTCGACTACCTGGAAGGCGTGGATAGGTAGAGCATCGAAGAACTCGTGCGCTACAATGAAAGGTGTCTTGCTAGGGTCCTGCGGAATAGCCTTAATGGAATCCGTCCATACAATGGGAAGGTCGGAGTACTTGGAAGTACTATGCCAACCTATTTTCGACTCCGTCATCACGGCGTCTTCGCCACAGAGGAGGTTCTTTTGCGCGGTGCGCAGCTCTTTGCTAGCTTCGACCATGTAGACAGTCTCTATACTAGAAGCCATATCTTTAAAATTCCTCATAGTCTATCAAGAAATTAGTATAATCCGAATTTCGAAACACCGCATGGAGATCGGTTTACTCGCTCGTAACATATCGTCCATCGACGTCCCTCTCCCGGGACCGACTTCGATGAGCTCAACCCCTTGTTTCAGCCGTCCTTGAGACATCCATTCTGCCACGAACCATATGCCGATGAGCTCACCAAATATCTGGGATATCTCTGGGGAGGTAATGAAATCTCCTTTTCGGCCAAACTGATCACGACCTGCCTCTATAGCTCCTGTGTAGTATCCGCCTATGTCCGATGTGAGACACATGCGCATATAGCTCGCCAGAGGAATTGGGCCCGTTGTCTAGGTATATATTGTAAGTATGAGGATTATTCATAAAGTGGTTATATTCTCACATTTATGGCCTCAGTCAATTGCTTGGCTAACGGTGTGGACCATTTCCTTTCTTCTCTGCATGTTGGTGTTGCTATAAAGCTTCTACGGCTTTGAGATGCAACTTTTGGTATATGAAATGGTGAACGCCGTGAAAGGCATCTGAGCCCGCCCTGGGCTGTCTTTAACGCATATGACCTCATCTCAGGTCGGTAGGAAAATAAATCGTCAGTACTTTTTTTTTTTTTAGAAAAAAAAAATATGCCAGATTCTGTACGATGAATCGAGCGTTGAATCTCTAATACAGGCAAATACCGGTTTGAGCTCCAAGCTATGTCTCCAATTAAAGTTATCAAAGATACAGAGCTTCAAAGCTCTAAAATTTAGCGCCGACTATTCACCGACCATCAAAAATTACGTAGTTACAACACTCCTTACGTTCCGACAACTATCTGAGAAGCAACGCTCAACGCTTCTCATTTAATTGATAAAAGAAAAGATCTTTGATTTCTCAGTCTATAGATACCCAATTCCTCCGTTTCATGCTTGTTGTATTATTTCTCAGTTCTACAAGAGCATGAGGTCGTAACCTACGAAGTTATCTGTTATCGCACCGCCGCATAGATTCCCTACTTCAAAGACCGTAACGACCTGACCATGGCGAGTAAATCCCGCTGGGCGGATACCGAAGAGGACGCCGCAGCCGAAGCAAAACTGAAGCGGGAGAAGGAAGAAAAGAAGCGCCTAAAGGCCGAGAAAGTACGAAAAGCAGAGGAAGAGCGCCGCGCCCAAGCCGAGGCCGAAGCAGCCAGGCAACGAGCCATAGAAGAGCAGCAACAGCAAAATCAACAAGACAGACCACCGGCCAAGCGACGGAAACTGACGCCTGAGCCAGGCCAGCAAGAAAGAGGCGGGACAGCAGCGGCGGATAATGAAAGCAATGCAAAGCTCCTGCGCTTCGACGCCGGCGGCTGGGGCAAGTCGCGCAGCGTCGAGAACTACGACAAGCTGAACGACATCGAGGAAGGGGCATACGGGTGGGTAGCGCGCGCGAAAGAAATAAAAACCGGCAAGGTCGTCGCGTTGAAACGGCTCAAGATCGATCCCAACGACACCGCAGGACTGCCGGAAACGGGGCTGCGCGAGATCCAGATCCTGAAGGACTGCACGCACCGCAACATCGTCGAGCTGCGGGAGGTCGTGGTGGGGGACGACACTCGCCGCATCGAGAACGTGTTCCTGGTCCTCGAGTTCCTCGAGCACGACCTCATGTCCATCCTCAGCGACATGCCGGAGCCGTTCCTCGCCTCCGAGGTCAAGACCCTGCTGCTGCAACTAGCGAGCGGCGTAGCCTACCTCCACGACCACTGGATCCTGCACCGCGACCTCAAGACGTCGAACCTGCTCCTGAACAACCGGGGCCAGCTCAAGATCGCCGACTTCGGCATGGCGCGGTACGTGGGGGACCCGGCGCCGCCGAAGCTCACGCAGCTCGTGGTCACGCTGTGGTACCGCGCGCCGGAACTGCTGCTGGGCACCAAGACGTACGGCGCGGCAATCGACATGTGGAGCGTGGGGTGCATCTTCGGGGAGCTGCTGACGCGCGAGCCGCTGCTGCAGGGCAAGACCGAGGTCGACGAGCTCAGCAAGATCTTCGAGCTGTGCGGCATCCCGACGGACGAGTCGTGGCCGGGCTTCCGGCGCCTGCCGAACGCGCGACACTTGCGCTTGCCGAAGAGCTCTGCTGCTAACACGGGCCCTGTCATACGCGCGCGGTTTCCGCTGCTCACGACGGCGGGCTGTGCGCTGCTGACTAGTTTGCTGTCGCTGAACCCGGATCAGAGGCCTACGGCGAAGGAGATGCTGCAGCATGAGTTCTTCAAGCAAGATCCGAAGCCCAAGCATGAAGCCATGTTTCCTACGTTCCCCAGCAAGGCAGGCCAGGAACGGAGACGGAAAAGGTCGACGCCCAACGCTCCAGGTAGAGGGCAAAAGGCGGCAGATCTAGGGACGGTAGATTTCAGTGGCATATTCGCCGCTAGAGAAAAGGAAGAGCGAGGCGGTGGCTTCTCACTAAGGATGGTCTAATAATACTATACATATATTGTAGAAATGAAAGCCATGCTGAGCACTACGATCAATCTTGATGACGAATAATCGTGAAGCAACCTGACTAGGTGTGTCATTAAGAGCTATGTAGTTGATGATAGATAAACAACCCTTCCGATGCCGTAGATTCTAAATAGATGTCTCTTCGCCATTTTCAATCCGTTGCCATCAGTATCCCTCGCGGTTCCTTGCGCAAACACATTTAAAAAAACGCCACTACATGATGTATCCCAGATTACCGTACTTTAAAATGTCTGCATTAAGATGATGCTACTCTCGTCTCTCCTAAATATGTGCAGACCAAAATTTAACGTCTCCTCGTTGTTTCCGTCATCCACGGATACAAGTACCAGGTTTGACTACAGTAATGCAGCGAAGCCCGTCACGTACCACGTGAAACTGAGGATGGTGATGATGCTCATCGAGATGACGAAACCCAGTGCTTGGCGGTCGGCGGCTCCCAGTGCACCGCTGCATGTGGCGCACTTAAACTCGGCCAGGTCCTGGTACGGCCTAGACGTGTATAGACCGAATTGGAAACCATCGAATGGCGCGAGATACCCGGCTTCGGCGGTCGCATCAGGGGACGATTCGGAGTCGTAGATGATCAGAGTGTATTGGGCGACTAGCAGCGGGCTAGCTATAGCACTCTCGGAATACTTGAGTGTGTCCCAGGTGAAGGTTGCGGTTGGCTCGAAAGTCATGTTCTGAGTCAAGGTCCATGTTGCGGTAGCCGTGGAGCACGACACTAGGACGTCAATAGCGCTCGGTGTTCCTTGCAGGGACGTGTAGTTCCAGACCCAGGTAATAGGAGTCGGGTCTCCGATTCTGTAGAGTGTGGTTCCCGCGGTAGTGGCCGGTGTAATCATGGCGACACCACCAGCTCCATCTTGCGGGTCAAACGTTGAATGCGTGGCTTTGCTGGTGCTGTTACCGGTAGCCGTGCTACCCCCGCTCTTAGTGTTCGATGGATCCGAAGTTACTTTAGCTGTATTAAGGTTCGTAGTCTGAGGTTCGTTGTTGTCGGCGCTGCTGGTAGCTTGGTCATCCGCCGAAGTTTGTGATGACTGAGCGGCAGTCGACGTTGGCGTGGCCTCGGCAGCTACAAACGTTGTTAGTCTCGATTGTTTACTCCAACCTTCAAATGTTTACAACGACAGTTGTATCTCCACGGATTCATAATACATACACGACGAGCTGTCATCTTGTCTGACTACGAGGGTGTCTACATCTGGAAGCCAGCCTGGCCATGCAGATGTCAAAGGGGCCAAAGCGAGGGCGAGGGTCAAGATCTGACCAAGGCTTCGTGTTCCCTTCATCGTTGTTGTTTCAAATGATGGAATGCGGATGGAGGATGTTTGACGACCGATTGAATCGGGGTAAATGTAAGGGAACACAACGCCACAAACAACAAATAAACACGCAAAGACCCAACGACAACAACTATTATTTCTTTCCCTGCAGGTTGATTGCGGCCGCTGACGGCGTTGTTGCTCGGTGAATCGCTTTCGTCTCGTATACTCGATTCCCCTATTTCCTCTCCTCCTATCGATGCGATGTGTGGATACCGAGAAAAGCAACAAAAACTAAACGCAGTTGAACAACTCGGACTCCCCCAACTAGGTAAATAGACAGGGCAGTTATTTCAAGAACCAAGCGAGTGTTGTGAGTTAGTAGGTAATAGTATTAAAGCGAATGACAGATTAAACGATGAGAGTGTTGTTATCAATTCATCGGGGGAGGAAAATTGGTTTGGAAAAGAACGGGTGGAAGAAGAGAGATACGAGAAAAGATGGGATGATGGGCTCACTACATAGGTACTTGGGTACTTTTAGCACTTTCTGCTAAGCCCTTCCAAGTTTGGAGTAGAAGATTCGATTGGCCAGGGTTGAACCGTGAACACGAAGTGTTGGCAGCGGAACGCTGTGCCAGAAAGGGTTTGGTGGGCTCGGCATGCGCGGTAATCGGGTTACACTTCAGTGCCTGTACAGTATGTATGGATGTGCCTACCTAGGTACATAGTGTAGCGGGCAACCAGTGGTTGCTAGTGAGATCTGTAGTGGTGGCTTGTAAATGTACATAGGGGAAGATCCCCGGTAACCAGAGCCGACCTACCGTATGTAGAACTTGAATCTGAGATGATTACCGCTGCAATGCCCTAATCGAGCGCTGTCGTAACCTGGAAGCTGACGGCATTGTTTTTCTTTTTATTACGTAAATTTAAACTATACTAACTTTGCTTGTTTGTATTAGGACTTATAATGGATTTAAATATAAGTTTTATTATTTTAATAATATTAAATTTTAATAGTATTTTATTTTAAAAAAATCTTTTGCTTTAATTAATTAGTATTTTTAACGTATGTTATTATTTTTATTATTAATATAATTTATTATAATTATAATAAATTTATTTTATATTATAATAACATTATTATTAATTAATATTTAAATATTTAAGTTAATTTATTAATGTTATTATTATTAATTAAGTTAATAGTTTTTTTATTATATAAAATATTTTTAATATTAAGGAATTTATTTTTATTATTAAAAGGATTTTTTTTATTTTTTAAGTTTTAATTAATAATTATTAAAGCTTTTTAATGTTTTAATATTTTTTTTATTATATTATAAGTTAATATAATAGTTATATAGTTATTTTTTTAGTTTTTTTAACTTTTTTATTTATGTTAAGCTTTTTTTATTTATTAATTTTTTTTTAATTTTTTATACTATAATTTTTAATGGCTTTTTTATTAATATTAAAGCTTTAATTATAACTTTTATTTATTTTTAATTTATTATAATTTTAAGCTTATAAAAAACTTTATAAGTGTTTTTAAAAGCTTTTATAAACTTATTTAATTAGTTTTTAATTAATTTTTTTTTATTATAAAAATATACGTTTAATAAATGACTTAAAAAGTTATAAGTTATAATAACGGCTTTTTAAAGTATAAATAACTTTAAAAGTAATTAAGTTATTTTTTAACCGTTTATATTAATTATAAATTATTAAAGGCTTTTTAATTATAAAATTTAACTTATTTTTAATTAAGTTATACTTTAAATGTTATTATTAATGTAAATTAGCTTTAATAAATAATTTAATATTAAGTTTTAATTTTATAAGTAATATATTTTAAAAGATTTTATATTAATAAGGTAATTTATATTATATATATAATTTATAAAAATAAAATAATAGTTTAAAAAGTTTATAATATGTTTTAATAAATATATATTAAAAAGTTATATAATAAGCTTTATTAATTTTTTTAATAATTATAATAAAATATATTATAAAAATATTATTAAATTATTAATAATTAAGTTAATTATTATATTATTTAAAGTTATTATAAGTTATTTTTTAAATATATATCGTTTTTATATTAGTAATTATTTTTTATATAATTAAATTAATGTGTAATAAGTTTAAGTAATTATTAATAATGTAATTTTTAATTTTTTTATTATTTAATTTTATAAAAAATGTTATTTATATATTAAAGTTAAAATATTTTTTAATGTAATAATTAACTTATTTTATTTAATATATTAAGTATATTTTTTATAAATATTAAATGTAAATAAGTTATTTAATTTTAAATTTATTAATTAATCTTTTTTAAACCTTTTTAAACTTATTTATTATATATAAATAAACCATATGTTTTTAATAAAGTAATATATTTTTATATATGTGTAGTATTTTTTTAAATAAAGTATTAAAGCTTTTAAGCTTATTATAATAGTTTAAGTTATTAAAATTTTAAATTTTTTAATAAAAGGTAAAATTAAAATTATTTAAAGGTATAGTTATTATTTGTTTTAAAGCTTTAATTTTTTTACTTATTAAAAGTTTAATAATTTAATTATTATAAGTTTATTTATAGTTAAATTGTAAAATTATATTTTTATTAATGTAAAATATATAAATAAAAAACTATGTAAAGGAAAGTTATATATATGTTATTACTTTTAATTAATTATTATAATTTAAAATAAATATATTTAATAATAAAGTAAATATTATATTTTTAATTTAATTAATAACTTTAAAAAGTTAGTTAAATTATTTTTAAATTTTATATAAAATTAAATTAAATGTTTTATTAAAAATTAAGCTTATTAATATATGTTTTATAATATTAAATAAAGGTATATAATATTTATTAGTTTTATATATATTATTATAACTTATAATATATAAATAATGTTTTTATATTTTTTTATAATAAAAGTATATTTATATTAAAGCTTTTATTTAATTTAAATTTTAAGTTATTTATTTTATAATGTGTTTATAATTTATCTTTTAAAAGTAATATATAAAGGCTTAAATTTATATAAAACTTTTTTATTAACGTTTATAAAATTATATTTAAATGTTATAAATATTTTTAAGTTAAATTATAATATTTAAATTATTAAATTATAAAGTGTTAAATATTTATATTAAAATTATTAATATTAAATGTGATAAAAATTTAATTTAATTAATAATATTTTTATTTTATATAATATAATAATAAGTATAAATTATAAAATTAAAAGATTTTTTATAATTATAAATAAAAGGTTAATTTAATTTTTAATTTTTAATAAGTTAAAAGGTTTATTATTAATTGTTTTTTTTTAAAGTAATAATATTATTTTTTTAAAAATAATTTAACTTTTAAAAATATATTTTATAATTTTTAACTAATAAAAGTTTAATTTAAAAGCTTTAATTATAAGTAATTTTATATTAAGTTAATATATTATTAATTTTATTTAATTTTATTATTTTAAATATATTAAAATTATAATTATAAAAAAAGTATAATAAAAATTAATAAACTTTTTTTTACATGTTTATAAAAAAATTATTATTAAAACTTTTTTTAAAAAAATTTTTAATATTTATTTTTTAATATAATATATAAATAATATAATAAAATTAATAACAATTAAATAATTATATAATAAAAAACTAATAATTTTTATTAAAGAAATAATTATAATAATAAATTTTATTATTAAAAAGAAAATTTAATATAATTAAAAAGGTTAATTTAAATATTAAATTATAAAAATTATTTTTAATAATAATATATGTTAAAAGTACTAACTAATTAAAGTAAAAGATTTTTTTAAAGTGGAATATTATTAAAATTTAATACTATTAAAATAACAAAACTTTTAAATATTGTTTGGTTTATTTAGGAGCAGTTAGAATAGACATAAATATTCCGCCATCGCGGGAGTGCACATGTGAATAACACATTTCACTTTGCAGTTAAATACAAGATTGGGTGACATGACATCCTACTATACGAATGTACATACCCAGCACTAGTCCGATGACCCACAGCAACGTTAATTGCATGTGCTATTTCGCCAAAACCCTCGTTGGTGTAGGTCTTTGCGAAACCTAAAAATAGGACGGTTTTCTACCTATCTTGTTTAAATACCTGCGAGGGAGACGGAGAAGGCGCTGCTAATTAACAATATGCCCTCACAACTCCCTAAGTGAGCCCATCTGTTTGATGCAGACAATAATTCCCATGTTATTTTAACACGAGTGCAGAAAACAATGGTGCACCTAGGACTACATGATCCATCTTCCTGAAAATGTGTACGTTTCATGAACCTTGATACAACAAGTTCGCCGAAACTTACATACATACATGTACCTAGGTAGGTACTCCAAATATGCGCCATTGCATGTAAGGATATGGCGTTCAAATAACTCGTCAGCCTCTTTTGGTGCACCTGTAGTGCTGTCGAACTATTGGGAATGTAAGGTTACCTTCTCCGGTTCAGGATTGGGCTAGATCCCCACGGCCGCCATGGCATCAGCATCAGCCTCAGCCTCAACTTTTAGAAGTCCAGATTTTAATAGCCTAAAAGGTCGTGCCGTTACAATTGTGGAACACTCAGCAGACCGTTATTAGTCGCCTTCTTAAGCTGGGAGTTCTTAAACTCTTGACATTTCGCATCGAAATTGTGTGGTACGAATGCTTTCAATTATGAACTAAGTAACTCCAGAGACGTAAGTTTCTGCTTTCAACGGTACATGTAATAATCAATGCAGAAGAGGACATTAGAAAGGAAACTAGATGTAATTAAAATAATGCGAACGAACAGTTAGATAGAAAGATGATAATTAAGTTATTTACGTCCGCATGGTGTGTATGCTAGTTAGATGTACGTAAGACAAACTAGACCGCGCCATGTTAGCCCATAGGACGGACAGAGCATCCCCTATAAGCAGAGTTGTCATACAGTATCGTTTGAAAAGGAGATTAGCAAACGATAAACATCATATTGATAGGGATGCTCAGTATGTACCTAATGTACCCTAGCTAGGTAGCCATTAGATCCTACTATATCCGAATGCTTCTCAGAGAGCTTTCTTAATTATTAGTGAGCTTATCATAGAACACACAGTTATGGGGGCTGTCGTAGGTACATACTATCTAGAGATATAACTTAGATCTTATTACACGGTACACGACCTAACACTCCTGAATGCTCTTTATTCTGGCAATTACCATAGGTAGAATACTACACCTCTCAATGGGAATTGCAATTGGGTGGCTCAATCTACTCTTTGCAGAAGACTCATGGGTGACTCCTGTGAATCATCTTGTTAGAAATTAGCAATTCATTACATAGGTAGGGCTAGAATTGCTGATCAGACTGGTAGTTGATTCTGTGTCATTTAAATCTTACTTAACCCAGCTTTTCAAGCCAAGTGATTTTTTTCATTCTCTTATCATAATAGTACAGGTACCACTTGAATATATATATAACTATACGTTCAATTGTGAAGAAGGATAGACACCATTCCTACTATGTAGTTATATAGCTGAAACTCGATCCTACTGTACCGTACACGGCGTACCATGGTATGACGTAATTAAATACCATTACATTGGCGAACATGGTACGCCGCTAGTCGTCCATACCCCACGCTGTTTCTAAATTTAGTAATCCGTACATCCTGAGGGAGGTTCCAGCTTTTGGGATGCGCTAACATATAAGCTTAAATGTATAAATGATATTTTTTGACCACGATATCTTACAATGTCGTGCGTGCTTTGAACGAACAGAAATTCGCTGCAGTTGCAGTAATTAGTTGATCGCCAAAGAAATGTGCAGTTACGCACTTTTCGATCAATGCAGTCGCATAATCATTGGGCATGGCCCTAATCTGTAATTGCCGCTTTAATTTTCAGTTGTCGATGCAGTTGCCGCGCAAGCGTGCAGTTGCCATACGAAATCATGTATCGTACACTACAATAATTCCCAGCACTATCTCCTTTTTTTGTCCCGATGCTTGATTCTTGGTTCATCCTCTTCCATTTTTCTCCGTCGCCATTAGTAAATACAAGATTTATTAATACGTCCGAACCAGACTTTGTCAAAACGTGTACCAGCTTCGACGCTAAGTGTACCAAGTTTGCCGTAATTCCTACCAGGTTCGTCCATGCATTGTCGACATATTTGACTACCATGGTCGTCAATTCACTGGCTAATCCATTTGTCAGGCTCACCCATATACCAATCAAGCACATTGTTCATTGGTATTTCCGACGATATGGCGAGTTCATCAGGCCACTCGGTGACTATTGACCGGGCTCAATTCGAGACCATTCTGCGAAGGTATGTCAATATAGATACTATTTCATCCATATAGAATCAGAGGCATCACTAAAAAAATTACATCCGTGTAGCTGAATTGCAAGACTGACACATTTCTCAACAGGGTCAATGTGGTAAGCTTTGGGACAATGCAGTCAAGCTAGACTCTAGAAATCTAACTTGACCGTCTAGGAGTATACCACTAGCAGCCAGACACTGGAACCTCTTGTCTGTATCCCACGGGCAGAATATGCAGGCCTGGTGGAGTGTCAGCGCCAACATGGTACAGTGTTTTATCTCAATTTCTTGACTCAGCTTCAACTTATCCTGATATCTCGCTAGAAATCCTGAAACACAATCTGATGGTTTCGGGCATGGATGCTGCGAGTCTTGCAGTAAGTATTACCCCTGATTCCTTGGTGGAATAGTTAATTATTATCCCATATCAAGCTACTTGGGTAACAGCTAACCAGTTATAGACTCTGTGCGAGGAAGAAATTGCCCCCGAGGCACAAGCTAGAGGATCTCTTAACAAGAAATCTCCTCCTGACCTAATAACGTTTACCCCTGTCCGTGACACATATCAGATCACTCCTCAGCGCATAGAGACAGTCAGAGGTGCCAAGTTGAACCAAACGCCGTTCACACCCTATCCTCTACCACGACCAGTAAACCATGACGTTGGAAAACTTCCCATGGGGACCGGGGTCTCAGATCACAGTGGTTCAGGCCTTAAACCCAGTCCACTGGACAAGGGTACTCGCCCCGCCGAACCTATCCCTACTTTGGCCGATGCTCAAGAATTCGAAGTCCATGGTGGCGACGGCGAGAAATTAAAATACCATCTGAAAGGCCAGAGATCTCTTCTGCTGGTGAACGTGCCTCATGGGGTAACTCACTGGGATATAACCAGTGTTGTTCGCGGTGGAAGATTAGTCGATGTATATGTGCGAGAAGCCAACCGGACTGCCATTGTGTCATTCCTCACCGAGGAAAATGCAAAGGCATTCTTCGAGCATGCCCAGAATAATAACATCGTCATCAACAATGAAGAGGTTAGTGAGCCTTGTTATCTTCTTACTTTAAGTGGCCTAACATCATGAAACAGATACATGTCCGATGGGCGAACCGTCAATATGTCCTTACTGCGAATGTTGCTCGGAAAGCCGCGATTGGCGCAACCAGAAACTTGGTCATACGGAACTATGATGTAGGACTTACCGGGGATATGATTCGAGCTGATCTCGAGCATATCCACGGTCTCGTTATCATCAAGATTGACTTCATCGGCCGCGACTGTTACATTAAAACGAGCTCGATCCACCACTCCTTGTATGCTAAGTCATGCATGCGAAGCCGACTGTAAGATACTCTTCTCAACGCTCTTGGTGAAAGTGTTAGTCTAACAGATTTGGTATAGCAAGTACAAACTTTCGGAGATCGAATGGGGCGTGGACGAGTGCGACCAGCCAATTGAGGCGGTGCAAGAGACTCCAGTCAAGAAGATACGAGAGCAGACGAAGCAGCCGGTTCCTCTAACGCCCATTCGGATGAAGAAGACCCTTAGCAAATCGCAGAATCGTTTCCGGGTTCTTGATGACGATAGTGACATGTAGGACGGCAAGGATACCGCCACCGCCTTCACCAAGTTGCATGGGGTACATATTCTGTCCCCTCCCCTCTCTGCCCCTTTACTTTTGTACACACATATGATGTTGCCCTAGGTGGAAACGCTCTGTGCGTGACTCTGTTGACCCTTCTTCAAGAACGTGCACTCGTCGAAGATGAACTGCCCGCCATTGCCGAAGTTTTCGAGGCTGAGTTTTACCAACAGGTATTTCGCTACAAGTCATTCGTTGCGTTCAGAATTTACTCCCTGTTTTCGGGGTTCTTTTTTTGATTGTCGAAGAGCTGAAGCCCTGTGTGTATGTATGAATTCGTGTCATATGGCACTTTGCGTTGGTTTCCTCTTCGTGATACCCATAGATTAGCTAATTAAGTGATGTTTTCTGATCAGTTTTCTATATTCATCATAACCTGAAGTGTCTAGAAGTGTGTGAAATTCAGCTTATCACATCGAGATGTGATATCTTGAGGACAACTATTTAGAATTAACCAGACGATCCCTGTAGAATACCCCTGCATAAGTAAACCCCCACGCTCGGAACCCGGCGCCGTGGGGTTGGATCTCGCTTAACAAGCAAAAGACGCTAATATCGGCAGTCTATTATTAGATTGCGGGATGAAGCTTGGACTTTGGGAAGGCGTGGGCTGCGTTAAACAATGGATCAAAATCTGGAGTGCAGGTGCTATTAGATCTACATACTATACATACATACACTACCAGAGTGGGCTGTAGAGAAAGTATGTAGCTATTGGATCATTTGTATTATCTACCCAAAGTAATTAATCAATGCATAGGGCACACAAGAGGTAGAATTGTGATATCTCGGAATATTACTGTGTTAATATCACTTGTACCAAAAATGGCAGTAGCTAGTAAATTTCCCGTTAATACTATTGGGCATCGTCGTCATAAAGTGATAGTTCATTCAATACAAGCTTCATAACCTTTGTCTTGCTGGACAATATTTATTGTAATTCAAAGGCATGTGCTGTGAGTTTCTTGGGCACCGAACTTGTGGGGGGACATAGAACTACATATTGTTAAGGTTCTCCAATAAATCCCAAACTAAGTGGCTTGTGTTGCATAATACATGTACATGCACATGAAAGAATTCGAGTGGAGTTATATCTAAACCAGATATTGGTTTACGAAATAGGCAAAATTTTATAAAACACAAAATATTTGGCGTTTAGAATATGACAGAATGAGTCCGAAAAGGGGATTGAAAAATATTTCGATCTTTCCCTAAAAGGGGGGATGTGACTCTTACTACATACATGTACACTGTTGAAGTACCGAAGTATATTTGCTTACTTGGCAGTGCAAATCAGCACAGGCCACGTTATTTTAGCTGCAAGCTTATCAGCCACACGCCTCACAATCGTTCTACAATCCCCACCTCGGCAGATCCTACCTGTTAACATCTAAATACATACCTACCTAAGCTTTTCCATCTTCATTCATTCCCAATCCACACAATTCACCAAATCATTCACTCTAATTTACTCTAATGCGAAACAGCACTCAATTATCTGTGTTGAATCCGACATTACATTCAATAGAGACCCCCATCACTACATTTATACCAACCCCTCTAATCCTAGCCGCGACTCTTTTCAAACTTTGAGAACCGCTGATCGGCGCCACCCCTCTTCCCTCGTCACTCACTTGTCGCGCCGCCTCGTAATTGGTCGGCTTTCGAGTTCAACACTTTCCACCATTCTACATACCTGTGGTCATGCAAAAAAGTCGAGTTCGGTATGGCTCAAGACAAGATGACATTAGAAGATTGTAAGTCTATCCTACACTTTCTTCTTCCCCCGAGACAACCATCCTCTCGTCTCCGCTTGGGCGTCAAATCCAGCGCTAGATTGGGCGCGTCATAATGCGATGTCAGCTAACACTTCCTCTTAGGGTTGGACGACCTCTGCGTCCGATTCATCATAAACCTCCCTCGTGAAGACCTCGAATCGGTTGCACGTATCTGCTTCCAGATTGAAGAAGCACAATGGTTCTACGAGGATTTCATTCGACCTCTAGACCCAGCCTTACCGTCCATGTCACTCCGCAACTTTAGCCTGAAGATGTTTCAACATTGCCCCCTCCTCGCATCGTTTTCCACCGAAAGCCATATCAGGGCCTTCGAAGAATTCCTGCAGTACAAAACCAGAGTTCCTGTCAGAGGAGCAATTATGCTCAATGATAGTATGGACGCTGCTGTTCTTGTTCGGGGATACAAGAAGGGGGCGAGTTGGAGTTTCCCACGAGGAAAGATTAACAAGGACGAGGATGACCTCGATTGTGCAATCCGTGAAGTATATGAGGAGACGGGATATGACCTCCGCGAATCCGGTCTTGTTGACAAGAACGAGCCAGTCCACCCCCTCGAGGTTACTATGCATGACCAACAGGTACGGCTCTACGTGTTCCGCGGCATACCGGAGGATACCGTCTTCGAGACGAGGACAAGGAAGGAGATTGGAGCTATTAAATGGTACAAGGTCGAAGAGCTCCCTGCTTATCGCAAGAAGAAAGGTATCGCGAAGAACAACGGTGCTAGTGGCCCTTCTCACGACAAGTTCTACATGGTCGCCCCTTTCATGGTTCAGTTACGCCAATGGGTGCTGAAGCAGAGAAAGCTTGATCAGCGGAAAGCAAGCGACTCTATGACACACCATCACCCTCAACCAGTATATGAGGACAACTTGACGGATGACAACGTCGTCCACGAACCAGTTCAGCAACCAGCTCCACTGGGTACGCACCCCGAGTTTATTGATAGCGCAACTAAGGAACTGCGACGACTTCTTAAGGTGAAGCCACCGACCCAGGGCTTACAAATCTTATCACAAAATTCGGATGAGAACGCAGGACAGGCTCTCATGTCTCTTTTACAGTCCGGAAGAGCAACCGACAGGGAGGTACCTGTGCAAGCAGAGGACGATGACGTCCAAACTCCAAACGCTCGAATTATCAATCATCAACATCGCCACCCCGAACAGAAGGTACCCATCTCTAGTTATGGGGCACCGCCTCGATTCTCAACCGAAGCAAACCCGAACGCAGCCTACGCATCGCAACACCGAGCTCGACCATACGTTAACGTCAGCACTGAGGTTCCTAACCCACCGGCTTACTCGGAGCAGCCTCGTCAGTCCCGGAATCAACCGGTACAACTTGTACATCCCCAGCCGTTACCACCCCAAGTTCAAAAGGCGATGCTTTTGCGGGGCATGGTTTCATCCCCACAGATCGCAGATCATTCTGCTAACCGACAGGGCCCTTCCGGATTGTCACAAGAGAACCAATATGGTCCTCAAGATCAGCATGCCTATCATCATGGTATGCACAATGTTCAAACTGAGAATCATATGCCTTCTCAATTACCTCCTCAGCTGCCTGCGCATTCTTCAAACTTGTTGAACGTTCTCAAGGGAAATGTAGGACAGACGGATGTAGGTCACCATGTTGGACCGGAATCGTCACGTCAACCTATGAACATACCAACTGAGCACAACCATCAACGCCAGTATCCTGCACAGGCCAACGGCTTTGCTATTTCGTATGGTGCTCCAACCATGACTTCTAATTCCAATGCCACGACAATGAATGGTAATCACGGGGCCACGTTGGGCTCCGATGTGCGACCCTTGCGCCCTACCGATAAACATCGTGCGGGCTTACTCGACATGTTTAAGAGGACAGAACCGTCAGTATCACAGAATCAACTCGATGGCGAGGGTGTAACTCGTCGTTCTTCCCAATTAAGCGATCGCGAAAAGAAGCAGCAATGGCCTAATCAGTTCCAATCAACAGCTAGTGCTCTACAAGCTACCGCCCAGGAAAACGGTCGCCCGATGCAGACGCACCCTGAAGCGAACCTTCCTTACCGTGCATTAAGCATATTATCTCGCCCTAAGCCTGGTCAGTCTCCGAGTGAGAATACTACTGTCTCGGCAAGAAGTGCGACGGACGCGGCTCGATATTCGGCTGTGGGATCGCAGTCTAGCCCCAGGTCTTCGTACAAGGCGGCTTCACCTTCTTACGCGAACACATCACCAAGACTTCACCAGATGCCACCCCCAAAGACCCAGCAGATGGGTCAATTATCACCTGCAACTTACGCCGCTTCGACACAGTCTTATCCATACGGTTCTAGCCAGGGCAGCCAACCCAATCCGCTACTATTTCCAAGTCCTCCGTCTAACTCAGCATTACCTGTTCCCGGAAGTGTCCAGTTCCGTCAGGACTCGACTGCTGAGCAGAGGAACACTCTCCTATCACTTTTCGGGAAGCCCAAAACCAATTTTGAACAGAGCAAGGGCAAGGAAGCCGTGATGCCGGATCAGTTTACGTCTGGCGCCACTCCACGATCTCGTTTACCTTCAGTCGCTTCTAGCGGAGGCGAAGGGATGCCAGGTTTGCGAGGAAACTCGTCGAGGCGCGGCAGCCAGGCTCCCCTATCTCCGGCTGACAGAACTTTCCTGTTGAACTTGTTGCAGGAGGCGTCTAGCGGGGCGAGGCGTTGATTGATGGTGTATGAGGGCTCAGAGGTTGGGTCGCTTGTACAATTGGAGAAGGCATGAAAGAGAGAAGGAGGAGAAATGGAAGGAGATCAGGTTTAGAGAGTTATGATCTTCAAAGAGAAGAGGAAAGAGAGAAAAGTGGGTTTGGTTGGAAGATGCATAATGGGTTGGTAGGGAGGTCAGGTAGTCATGCGGCTGACGGTAGTTGCTAGTATACCCTTGATGCTCATAGGAGATTGCATCGCATAATACTGCTTGAACCCGTTGCTTAATCGACGTCGTTCGTGCTACGTGAGATCTGCGAATATGCTCGTCTAGATTTCAGTTAAGCTGCACAAGGGGGTAGCCTAGCTAGGGGTTTTCGGATCGCCGACTGATGTATCTTAGTTCACGCCGCTAGACTTCATGCTGGGAGGCATCGCCGAGTGGGTTTCTTTATACTTACTCGGGAGGCTTAGTTATGGGTTATTTCGTTGTTTTCAAATATATATCTCTTCAAAATCCTGGTCTTTATTACACATACATGTATAGACTAATACGTTTTGCTGTCTCTCAGAGTACATACGGTACATGTACGGAAATAGGGAATACGAGGTACGTACCTCGGTGACGGTGAAACAAAAGCCGCTGTAGGGAAAGCTTACGTGCAGCCAGGCTAGGGGTGCCCCACCAACGGAATCAGTCACACACCATCCATACATGTAGTCATACATCATAGGTACCTAGGTAGCTAGCCCTCCAGACGCGTGCTCCGTGTCCCCTAACCTAGCAACTTTTAATGCAAGAGTTTATGAAAACAAACATTTCGAGTTTGTTTTGATAATTGACACTTCTCGTTTTCCATCCAGAAATATCTATTCTTCTACACCTCTGAGGATCATCGCCGATATTATAACAATGGCGCGGCTAGCTCAGGCGCCTATGACTCCGAAGCGGGCTATATCCAACCCGGATTGCCTAGCAGACTTCAACCGTTTACTCGCCCGCTTGCAAGAGAACATCCTCCACGCTGACGCCGAGCGCGAGAGACGACTGCGGACGAGCGAGTATGAGCGCAGCAAGGCTAGGGTGGTATGTGCTTATTTATCTCTATTTCTATTCTTCCAGCCACGCAGAGATTGGATGAGCTAACTCGTAGATCGTCTTACGTTCAGAATATCGACTACGCCCGATCGCTTCTGACGAAGCTGGAGCAGGATGCGCTCGCCGTTAAGATCCATTCGCGACGCCAGGAATTGCAGGCCGATTTAAACCAGAAACGCGAGGTCCTTGAGCAGGTCACGGAGAGGTTCCAGGAGCTCGACGATGTAGGCGAGGATAGCGACGAGGATAGCTCTGAAGGAGAAGACTTGTTAGGCGATATTATTGATACGCCGAGCGAGAGCGTCGAGTCGGGTGAGGCAGCAGATCGGCAAGGAGGTGACGATGGTGACTCCGGGGTGCAGTACGACGAGGACGAGGAAGTAGACGAGTCAACCGTGCTCCCCGAACCGCGAATATCACGTCGTCCCCATCCCGCAGAGAGCGCCACACCGTCACAACACACGCCCGCGCCCACGACAACAGCACCAGCACCGCAACCCGCCGCCACAGCAACATCTACATCCCAGACCCTCCGCCCACGCACAACCGCCAATTCCTCCCAACCCTCCGCAACAGACAAAGCCGAAACCACAGCCCTACGAAGCGAACTCTTTGGCAACCGCACAGAAACGGCC
>KZ111253.1:464020-628304 GCA_002120335.1 Hypoxylon sp. EC38 | reverse complement strand
CCCGCCAGGCTTCAAGGCGGGCTCGGCGTTCATCTATAGGATTGCCTCCGATCTGTCATATGATATCGTTAGTATAGCTCGCTCGATAAGAGTCGCCGGCAATGAACTTTGAATAGGGGCACCTACCACTCCTTGATACTCGAATCTGCCTTTTGAGGCAATTCTAGCCTTGGCCAGACGATCGTCCCACTCAATGCCGCACTTGGTGTGGAAGAACTCCTTGAACAAGTTAAACTCGCGCTCAAGGCCGCCGGGTCCGTCGCTGGGGCGGAAGATGACCGGCCTAGCATCAAGGTTCTTATAAGACTTCGCCACGAAGCGGTAGCTGCGCGGCTTGGCGATGGATACCCAGAGCTGCGGATTAGGATGGTTATTAGCTTAGTTATATTAGAGAACTCTACCCAGTGAAAGTCCGTAAGAGGGAAAAGGGGTGAGAAGTGAAAGTAGACAACCAACTTACGTATAGGACATGCTTCTCGCCGACCTTCTCGGCCTTACCCTTTTGGGTTAAGGTAACTTGATAGGAGAAGTGAGTACCATCCCGATAGATATGGAAGAGGTCTAGTAATATTAGCCATGCCCAGGTCCTAGATATTGTGGCAGAAGCTAAGTTTCTAAAGAGGAGACTTACTCGGGTCGATGAATACCCCGCCGAGTTCCTCCGCGAGCTTCTTCGTCTCATCAAGCTCCATAATGTCCTCAAACCCCTCTAACTCGGACTCATCAAGCTCCTTGAGCTCCTTCTTCTCCTTGAGCTCCTTTTTCTCCTTGAGCTCCTTTTTCTCCTTGAGCTCCTTCTTTCGGTTGAGGTCAACTAGGTATTCCTCCTCATTCACTATAACGGCGATGTGTTAGTATAGCAGGCCATCAGATGAGTAAGAAATAATGAATAAAAATTATCTAGGATGATTCCGATTATAAGGTTCAACTTCAGAGGATAGGTTGAAGCTCACAGGGGAACTATAGAGCCGAACCTACGGACTAGGAAGGGATTCGGGCTAGGATATAGCAAATTAGAAAATATACTCACGCTTACGCTTCGCGTTCAGAGAGTCCTCAAGCCACTCTGCGGTAACTATGTGGGCATTGATCTTTAAAGCCATATCAACTTCTTCGGTCTTCTTCTCGAACTCCGCGGATGTGGTGAGGACATGTGTAACGCCTTTGTCGACAACAGTGTTGAAGGAGCCACCGTGAAGCAAGGTCCACCGTGAAACATTAACCTCATTGTACTGATGATCGATGAAACCAGCAATGGCAATGACACAGTTGCTGAAAATGTTAGTTCTCAGCCTGACCCCGTGATAAGGTTCTAGCGTGTGTCGCGCCATGGCTGATCGGTGGTGACTTAACCAAGGAAATGATTTTTATCTCAATATAGAATTCAAGGCTTGATGAGATGAGAATAGTATCACTTTCCTATTATTTGAAGGTTAGTCCCTATTCGGCGAGTACGTGTGGGTGGGTATGCTTTGGGGTATTTATTACCTTATCTAGAGCTTCAAGAGTTTCTGAAAGCCAATTGGCAATCCAAAGCTTTTGTTCTGCCGTCGAAGAAGTGAAAAGAATGTAAGAACCCGTGAGGTTAAGACGAATAGAGGCTCGTAGGTAGATAAAGTATCGTTAACGGATTGATCGATCTACGCAATAACCTGGTGAAGTCGTCTCAATCTTGGATGAATTAGACCTAGGGTTATGTGATCTTGAGGTTGATAACTTACTAAGAACAGTTAAAGAAAATAACCGTTGATGGAATGTTCTTAAGGAGAAAAAGTCACGATGTTGAGTGCCACTCTTGAAATGTTCTTATTGATTGAGGGAACTGCCAGATCTGCACTCGCCAAATAAGAAAAAGGTAAAGGTAAAGGTACTAAGTAGGTAGTAATCACAATAAGGAAGGTATGCGTACCTGTTATGCTTACTCGCAAGAGAGCTCTGACCTCCTTTCGAAGAATCGGTTGTAGATAGAGCGAAGAAACGAGGTACCAGTGGCATCAGTGGCAAATGAATGAAATTTTCTGTTACAGGAATTGCTGTCTTGACCGGTAATAGTTCGACGACATCATTGTTGTAGAAGAACAAGTTACTATATACACCGCATGTTCAACAGGAGGTCGAAGTTCGACGAGTCAGGTCGACAACTCAGGTCGTGAAGGATGTGTGGTCTCCTGCGTATTATCTCAGAAAGTTGTGTTGAGGAGAAGCCATAGTCGTCTAATTGACCAATCTATATAAGCGGCGGAGTCATCGAAACTCAAAGTCATTCTACAAGCTAGGGTATACCGTCGCATATAGGGGTAGGGTGGCGGTGTTTGTTACGACAGCCAATAGTCGACATGAAACTTAGACGACTTGAGCAAACAAATGAGTCTATATGTGCGGTACCGGTACTTGAATAAATATTTGGATAGCATAAATATTGATAGTGAAATAGAAATAGGATATTATATTATCACAGTAGAAGCACGATGACTATAATCATGTGAATGTCGTCACATTCTGCGAGAAGAAGGGGAACTCTCACGAGTGCCAGTAAGAAAGGAATAGATGGATCCTCGGTCTGAAAGGGAACGGATTCACAAATTTATACGATAAAAAACGATAGAATGGTCTGAAGACTAAGAAAATAATAATATACCGCTATATATTAACCAACTCACAATATCATCTTGCATGAGAAAGCAGGAAATATAAATGCAAACGTTTTATTCATGGGTATCATCAAAAGCACATTTACCTTCTAGCCTCGGTAATTTGCATTCACCTTTGTCTCCCTTCCCCTTTCCAGCCGCAGATGACATCAAGTACCAATGCTTCACACCGTACGCCAGCCTCAGATGCCACCAAGATTTGTACACTGCAAAGTCCTTTCAGTCTCACCCCTTTAACATTCCCTCAAAAGAAAGTACTCTTCTTCTTTTGCATCTTTCCACTATCCGCACTCCCAACCCTCCTCCGCCCTGAACTAGGTCCAGCATTCCCATTTCCATATCCGTACCCATATCCCTGACCCATCGGCGCACCGGGACTCGTCCCCAACCCATGAAACCAACCGCCGAACCCGCCGCCACCATGATGGGGTCTCGGCTCCGCACTCAGCGGTCTTGGAGGCGGGACAGGCAGTTGCAATTGGGAGCCTGGCCCCGCCCCCATAGTCGGTCGAGGCGGCAAGTTTGGTTTGGGGCCAAAGTCCTGCCCCGCCATGCCGAACTGCTTTCTCAGCCTCTCCGTCTCTTTAGCGACTTCTGCGTCGCGGCGCTTGCGCTCCCTCTCCTCTTCTTCCAGCATCTTCTTGATGCGCTTCTGCTCCGCGCGGTCCCGCTTCTCGCGCTCGCGCTGCTCTTGTTCGACGAAAGCCTGGACCCGCTTGGTCTCGGCGTCGATGGGCGGGGTGGGTTGTTGGGTAATAGGGGAGGTAGTTGTTGGTGGGGGCACGTTTCCTAGTGCGCTGGTCATGAAATGCGTATGCGTCGGGGACGCGGATGAGGTCGGGGTGGGACGCGAGTTCTTGCGTCTGTTTGGCGCGCCAGCGACGTTGAAAGAGTCTCGGTTGGGGGAGAGGTATATTTCGCGAATGACCTCGGCGCCGAGCAACAAGACAACTTCAAGACCCTTGCGGTCATCTATGTTCAGCCTCCGCACATTGGGCTCGTAGATGGTGACGGAGGATTCTCGGCCGTGCTTATACATCGCTACGGTGATGTCCGGATCCTTGCTCTTCCTGCCACCCACTGACGTGCCTATCATATAGCATGTCATATCTTTAGAAAACTTGCCGTCCCGCTTCCACTTGAACAAAATCTTGGGAGAGAGTGTGCTGGCGGCCGTATTTGTCTGTTCGCGATCGATTCTAGACGAGGACGGTAGGGGAAAGCTATGCTGGGGCATCTCGAACTCCCACGACTCCTTTCCTGTCCAGGTACTCTTCTCGCCCTTCACGGCCACCTGTTGCTCCGGGTTGTAGAGCTGTATTGTGAAACCGTCGGGTATGAGGGGTACGGGCAGCGGCGGGGCACCATTTGCCTGCCTGGCCTCGGCGGCAGAGAGGGTAGGTTGCTGAAATTCAGGCTCGATACAGACCTCAGCGAAGATGACGTCCTGGAAGCTTGCGTCTCCTAAGGCTACGGCATACTTATTTCTAGACTGGGGTAAGTCCGGATCTATTTTCTGGAGGGAGTATTCGGGCGCGGGCTCTGAGCCATTTTGGGTGACGTAAAGGAGTTTCAGGAGGGCATTATCAGACGAGCGCCTGAAGAAGAAAGTTGGTAGATTCTCGTCTAACATTTTCGAGAATGTTGCGCATAGAAATGGCTTATCTCTTCATTTGTACGTAAGACTTTGAGATTGGAGCTGAGTACGGTTCACACAAGACCAAGTCGTTCAAGATGGACGTAGTACAATGTGTCCGAACGAGAAAAAGATAAGGAAGCTGGTCCAGTATCTAAATAAGTGCTTTCTCAAAAAGAACAGGTGACCTGAAGTATGTAGGTTCGCAGGTGGGTAAGGTACAGAGGGAAGGTAGGGGGTGACGAAAGCAAAAGCTAGGCGCGGGTCTGCACCATGGGCAATGGCGACGATGATCGAGGCTGAGTTACCAAAAAAGAAATGGAGGCACGCCAAGGGTTAAAACTCGTAGGTTCAAAAAGGGCTAAGAATATGACGATGTATTTCTTTCCAAGTAAGCGACTGCGATTAAGGAAGATAGAAACAAAGAGAGCAGAATGCCTACCTATTATTAGGCATACATAGTTAGGTATATATATATATATATACAGAAGATGGAAGAACTACTGTGTGTATGTATGTTGGTGATTATCGCGAAGAAAGTACAGTTTGCGACACCATGTCTCATTGTCGTCATGTGCTCCCTCTTGTTTGCGACTCTACATCGGCTGGTCGGATCGCTAACCCCCCCAGTGGAACTCGTTACTATTAGTGTTCAATTTACAGGGCACCTCCCCGCTGTTAATAGCGGGTAGCGGAACCACTGAAGGAACGCCGAGCCACGAGGCTTGAGGCTGTGTGTCTCAGCTCAGATAGCGTCGCTACATCTGCTGCCAATCCAATCGCTTCCTGCTGATTAGTAACCTTTTCACAGCCAACTCAGCTTCGACATAATCGACACGCGTCCACACTGCTTCGTTATTGTGTTGTGTTGTTTTATGACGGATATATATACGTAGGAAGCTTCATATCAATGATCCCCTTCCTACTTTATTACTTAACTCCATCTCAAACCTGCCACCCACGTTGATCAGTAGTGTTGGTTTGTGAAGCACAAGAACACCGACGGCGAATTCACTCCACATGACTGTTCATCGTACCCACAGGCACAAGAGCAGACCACTCCAGCTTTTTTTTAAAAGCCTCACCATGCGGTATTTTAACTATAGTCTTATGCCGCGAGTTTGCTACGCGTAAGACGAAAATCAAAAACCGGGGTTGATCTACGTGGTGCCGACTCTCTTTCAATGTAAGAGGGAACAACCAAGTATGGATATTCTCCAACCATTGTCAGTGATATGCGGACACCTCGGTCACCTTCTTAGTCGCTCTTCCAGGCTCAAAAAAGAATTCGGTATAGACCTTAGATTGAATTGAATCAAACCTATGTGATACATGGTCGTTATCATCTGCTGCTCTATATTAATTTTGTTTCCTCCTGCATCAACTCCAGTTCCGGCCCCTCCTCCCTCCTAACATACAGAATGCATGGTATAAACGCTCAGAAATTTGACCTCGACGCCAGATAAGATACGAACCCCGCCCGGACAAGATATCAGGTACCTAGTATGAAATACATCTTCCGTCCAGCTAATGACGGGACTGCCAATTTATGTGATATATACACAACATCAGCCAATGTAAATGATCACAAAGCCTTGTGTTCTTAAGTGATGAAATTATGGTAATCCCGTCATGGCCTTATGGTCTCATATTCCTATGAGCTTCCTGAATCGAAATTCTGAAGAAAGGTCCCTTGGCACGAGGGTCGTTGTTAAAATTGAAATAAATATCGCTTTGGACTACTTGGTATTAAATTGCATGATCCGTCACCGGTAGGCTGTCTGCCGTATCGTGCTTATTTCGCCTGGGATCGCCGGCATGACCGGTATCTCTCCACGTTCACGCGCTCTCGAACCCGCCCTCTTCGTCCGACCTGCCTGCTGGTTGACCCAGCTGGTTATGGAACGGAATCGAGCGGGGCGGTCCTCGCTCGTCGTCGTATAGACCGTCTCCCTTCTACCATCTTCATGGCCCATCCATGATTCTCGAGTAACGCTGTTATCAATCCGGTTACCAGCCAGGTCGTTTGCAGTTTTGGTAGACATAGAGTTGGTTACCGCCATAGGCGGTGGTACAATAATGTCGCCGTCTCCAAACCCGGAGGATATTGACGATAAAGCGCTAGCTCGGGTTGCAGTCCGTTGTGGAGGGTTATAACCATCTGGTGGTTGACGTGGAAGGTCCGATTCGTTATAATATGGTTGGGGTACTTGGGATCTCAAGGTTCCGCCTTCATTTCCTGGTGAGTACTGGTCTATGATGCTGGCGAGTGCCGGGTTGTTGTTTGGCAAGTTTCTGAGTGTCCCTGTCTCCGAATTCGACGTGACTGAACGGGCGATACTCCCTGGGCCTGGTGGATACGCCTTGGTAGGACCATAGAAAGTACCCGATTGCATAGTACCATATTCGCCTTTTTCGTAGAGGGGAGGTGGCTCATTAGCCATATACATCGTGCGGCCATCCCAAGTGCCCTCTGTAGGCCCTCTTCGTCTCCGGTTAAACCTATCCATGAAGCCCACGCCACTGCTGACGCCGACGCCCTGACCTTTTGTTCTCTTCAGGACTCTATACACAATCCAACCAATGAAGCAGAACAGTATGAAAGCGCCTTATAATATATTAGTCATCGGTCTCATTGAGGAAAGAGATTGCACTTACCTATTGCGCCTGCAGCGATAAGAAGGTGTTCTGCCGTAGAATCTAATCCTCCCCGAGAAGAGTCTTTATTCCCACGCCATTTATGCTTGCCCCCATCATTATCATTACCATCGCCGTCCATGTCAAATTGCGGCTTTTGGATCGATGAGGTCGTTGCTGCCGCCGGCGTAGGGGTTAAGATTGGCGTTGACTCAGTGTACGTGGTAAGAGATGATGGTTGCATAGTGTTCATATCACCCTCTTCTTTCCTATCAGTGGTGGGTTGATTCACCACCCCTGGGTTTAAAAGGGTCTGGGATGCTGCGGGATTCTGTTTATCAATTAGTTAATCCAGCATGGTTTCTTGTCTGAATGGTGTTTGTGCGTACCAGAACAACTGACGTAGGAGTGGGTCCAACCGGGAGGGAGGTAGTCGTAATCTTCGGCTGAGCGGTAGTTTGGCCCGTGACAAGGGGGGTCAAAGTATCGATAGACCCCGGAAGCGTTGATATGGTTGTAGGTGGCTGAACTACTTGCGTGATATGGTTGCCCTCATGATCGCTATCGCTTCCATCACTATCAAAGCCATCGTCATCACTGCCGCTATCATCGTCACCAAAGAATCCAGGCCCACCACCGGGTTTATTAGGACCTTTGAAATTTCCTCCGTCGCCTGGACCAGCATCGAACTCATGGAAATCGCGGCCATCATTATGCTCTCCGTCATCGTCTCCGTGCCTACCAGGACGGCCAATTCCTCCATCCCCGTCTCTAGTAACGATCTGCCGTGTCCTCAAGCCTCTGCCACCAAAAGAATCGCCCTCGACGTGTCTATATCCCTGATTACCGCGTGGCTGAAGCGTCGACCGCCGATCCATTTTGCGCGACTTTTTCCATAGTCGGGTGTCCTGAGGCTGTCGTCTATTGTTATATGGCGGCATGTTAGGATTTGTAGGCTATTGCTGTGCGTCAAAATGCTCTGCATCCAAGCACCTGTCTTGATTCCTTCATAACATGACCGGCAGGCGGACGGCACAAACGAATGAAAATTACTATTAAAAATCACCCAAAGACGTATTTGGCTGGGTAAACCGGGAGCGACAGGACGGAAAGAATTGAATACCAAGAACCCAAGCCTGGGGATCTAACAAATGGAATACAAGAAGGCCCGCCTTGAAGGGAAAAGAAGAGGGAAAAGGAAAGAAAGTAAAAGAGCCAAGAATGTCGGTGGTACGAAGTAATGAGGGAAGAAAACGCAAATACAGAAAGGCGTATCAGATCTAAGGAGAAGGTCCCCTACTTGGGGTTCGGGAGGACTCAAGCTGAACTACGGTAGTGCAACATGTCTCAAGGATGTAATGGGAGCCCCTTCAACAACCCTGGACGATCACACCCCTGGTCATCATGGGTTTTCGATGTGGGACTCATTATTACCCAGGCTTGCAATTCCGACTGGATCTTCACAAGCTAGGGTATTCCAGTTTGCTGTCGTTGCTACCAGCACGGAATGTAAGCCCATGCTTCCTTCATCATGATAGCATCTATTCAAACGACATTAATTGAAACCTAGAGGCTAGAGTGACCACGCCTTGGTTATTCGGGTTCTGAGATGAAGCTGTTTTGAATTTTGAATAAAATGGGAGCACTAGTGTCTTGGCCACCAAAGTTACCATATCTGGCCATAAATTGCAAAATCATCATGAACAAATGAAAGCGTGCGAACGTTAATCGGCTAACAAGAGCCGACGAAATGCCTCTTGTTTTGAGGCTCAACAGGAACATGTGAAGAGGCAGTTACGGCCAAGTGAAGGATTATTTCCAACTTGTCGCTGCCGAATAACACCTAAGGAGGAGTAGGACAGCGAAACCCCAGGCAGTTTCGTCGACAACGTTACGGGACCAGACAGCCAGAGTACCAATTGTCAATTACCGTACTCAGGTCATTATCAGTTGTTGATGGTCCTGCATAGACATGAAGTTGAAATTGTAACAAGACGACCGGGGTATCCTGTCTCAGACAGGGGCTGTTTGCGGGGAGCGCTGGGTTTCAACCAGGGTCTTACCCAACGGCGCCGAACTTGACACACCACAGATGGGTGTCTTGCACCACTCGCATTTTGGTCGTGTAGCGGGTTGTACTCGGTACCATGAGACTGGAGTGTTCCGAGAATCCTACGGCAACTGAAAGACCGGATTTTATTGATAGTTGCAACACAAAATGAGTCTCTAAGTATACTCCTATGGTAATAGTGCCGTATACAGTAGAGGATGCTTCCTCGGCTGAGAAGCTGGAGGAGAATAAGATAATGATGAGGACGAGAGTAGGCGACCGCCGTTTCGAGACCGGATGAGGACCCACAGCCAATCCGCTTTCACTGAGGCGCGGATAGGACGTGGGGACCTCTGTAGCAGAGCCTCGGCGCCAATCCAGCCAAGACATCGCAAGCTTTCGCAAGCTTTCGCAAGCTTTCCCTTCGCGAGGAGAATCTGGATTGCTACTCCGTCAAGCTTTCGAATTTGCTGATCATGTCTTGGAATCTCGACTGCGCCCCGGTCGGCCTCGGTGATGAAAAAGCTTATACAGGCTAAAGCAGCTCATCGTCTATTCAATTCTATCTTGTGATTCAAAGAGTTGGTGTGTTTTTGGCTTGAAAGAAGGATGTGACTTGGCAAGCATAGACGAGAGTAAAGCCCCATCTAAAGACACGAACAGGGCTCTTTCCTACGGTAAACTTTCCCCGAGACTCTTCCCGGTAGGCAGGGTCAAGGTTCGAGAAGTGGAAGGCATGAAATGCAGGCTGGGAGGTCCTGCCGAGTGGTCGTCATTGCACTCGACTGATCATCGTCAATTCGCATATAGTCAACATTTGTGTTCTAATCAACAGCAGACTTCCACTGGTAACTGCAGTATAGGTAGACATTGAAGTCTAATAGGCCGCGACAAAGTGACTACAGACCGTATGATATCGTAGACTTTTAGAAGGCTTGCAATCCTCGCATCTCTCAAACATGTCTCTCGAATACGTATCGTCTCAAAAGTGATGATCGAATCAAAGTTTCTAGTTAGCCCATCGACGTGATCGACATCGACCAATCTCTCCCGAAGTTCTTCCGTATTAGACTGGAGCTAGTGAGGTATGTACAGTTCCCGTAGCTGGAAAGTCCTTCCGGAGGCTGCGGAGGCCTTCATCACAGTCACATAGTCACATCAAGTATATTCTCTTATCTAATAACTCTAGCTTATCGTGGTCTCAGCTAACCTTAAGATTGCTCGATATACATATACTGCATGCCTCTAACTCAAGATGGTTTATAATACAGATCTCTTCTTTTAGAATTTATAAGTATTAAGACGGCCTTATGGTAGGGGATGCTTTAAAAGAAACCCGTCCGTAATCCTGGGTCAATTAACACCGAGCATACCACTGTACCACCGGACGTTACCTATTCATATAAACCGGCAGATTCTACCGAATCGGATTACTATCATCATGCCAGTCCAAGTCTCTCTCCTTACCGAAGCAGACATTCCAGGTGCCGTATCTGCAATTCAGTAAGTGTTACCTCATTCCTCCTGCATTCCGGCAAGTAACAATCCGGGGCGAGGTAACAATTGGGTCGTATTATAGGCGATCTGAGGGAGAAAGGGGCGCTGCGGCTGATGAGGTCTCTTCAGCTCCTTACCATTCCCTTACTAGGTATTCATGCTAACCAACCTTCCCACCAAAGACAAGCTTTTGCCGACGATCCGTATAACAATTGGGTCTTTGACAAATCCGCGGTATGACTGCCTCTTCCCTTGTGGGATATTTCTCCGAATATTTTCTCCCATCGATGTGTAAGAGTCAAACTGGCTTGTCCCCCATCAACGCCAAGAATTTGTTTCAAAGGCGTGGAGATAGCCACGCAACAGGCCATTTTCCTTTCCAAGTTTTGCGCGTACACACCGTACCACTCCGTCGTCACGCAAGCGCGGCTTTTACGATTTATTGCCAGTTTATTGTTTCGCCTCTTCATGAGCTGAGGTCGAATTCCGAAGATGATTGGCTTTTGAATTGTAAACATACTGATATTACCGGTCAGTTCAATCCACAACGCAACGCGGCGTCTCTTGGCATTCGGTGTCGATGGGGTATGCGTAATGGCATTTTCCACGTCGCAAAGGAGGAGGGCAGCGACGAAGTTCTCGGTGTCGCCTGCTGGTTAAAGCCGCAACCTGCAGACCAGCCGCCTACTTGGCATGATTGGATCGAGGGCTGGCGATTATGGCTCAGTCAAGTCGGAATGAATCTCTACTACGGCCGTGGGGGCCTCAATGTTAAGGTGAGTTTGATCGATCCTAAGCGGGTAAAGTCTCCGTTCAAAAACAAGCCTTTGATCTGCCGACTTGGCTGCATATCACGGGCTCTTCCAAATCATATACACTATAATATAATAAGGTAGGGTGACAATAGTTCACCAGTGGAAACAGGAGGTTCTGTCTTGAAGAGGGTCCGGCCTCGCCTTCGCATGCGATGGCTCGTTTCAGCGCCTGTGTCAGCTGAGCGATCAGAACCAAACTTCAGCGTTCTGGCCGACGACTATTTCGACCTCACATCCACGAACTCCAAAAAGGCCGCTGACTTGAATACGAACATCTAGCGTTATTACATTTGGAAGGAGGCCCAAGCCAAGGCCCAGTCAGCTGTCTGGACTGATCCACGAGGCTACTATTTTCTCAACATCATGGTCGTACTGCCTAAGGCCCAAGGCAAGGGAGTCGGCCGGCTGATGATGGAAGCCGTTACTAGGCAGGCCGACGCCGAGGGCATGAAATGCTACCTCGAGTCTAGCCGGGACGTGCCTAATATGCAGATCTACGGTCGCTTCGGCTTCAAGTTCGCAAAGGAGCTAGAGTGCAATGATGATGGGACAGCTATCAATCTTTATGCAATGGTCAGAGAACCCAGTGCAGAGCTCCAGGCGAATGGGAAGTAGCTATTATGCTCCTCGGGCTATGAAATCAGTGCCACGCTACAGCCTGACTACCACCACTAAAGATCGAATTTTACTGCGAATGTTTAGATATATCGAATCAATATCTATCCTGGACCTGTGCGGCGCATCTAGGCTGATCGCCTGGACCAGCTAGCGCACACTTAGGGGTGAGCTTAGCTCACTAGAGAAGGCTATGGATGCATCGTTCTTATAGTGACGCATGACTAGCGACGTTGAGGGAATATTACACGAGGATAGGAGGCACCAGTCCTTCTCAGTTCCTCTAATTTCACATGGAAATGATACTCATCTATTTCTCACACATGCGCAGTATCTGCTCTCTATAGTGTAACCATAGCCGAGGATGGCGTAGAGAGGCAAGACTAAGCATGTGTTTGGAGACAACCGAGTTTTGCGTATCAAGGCAAACTAAGCAACTTGCTAAAACAGCTTGTGTTCTCGTCTTCGAGCAATCTATTAGACACATGCGCAGCTCATGGGGCCATAATATACAGGTATAAACCATGTACCGTAACCACGTGTAATAAACGTAAATGCTTGCCATATTTACCGTGAATATAGATTCCAGCCCTTAGAGAATGTGAGGATGAGTGACATAATATAGATTTATTATTCAAGTATAGGTAGGTACCTATTCGTATTCGATACGTACTGAATGCAAACCCCTAGGACAACTAGCTTCTTAACATTGACAAGAGGTCATACGCACGCTACGCGGTAGACATGTTGTTAAACTTAGAAGATCGTCTTCTCGCCCGCCCCTGAAGTTTGGTAGATCACAAATTATTGTCATGTTGGGCTACATGCTCCTAGTCATACTACCGCAGTCCGTGTCTTCTAGAACCTCGACATCACCAACATCAATACGGGTATCCAGATACACCAATTCCAGCATGCCGTATTTAACAGTGTTACGGATTTTAAACGTAGAGGTCAATACGAATCCCGCGTTGTCTACCTGTTAATAATCACTTATTCGTGACCAGCGGAATATTTTTTTTTTGCAGTAATGAATTATTATTCATAATACAAACGGAAGCGCATCCGGCCAGCTCCTCATTCCGCGATCTATCCTATCCTAATCTACTAACCTAGGATTTTTTTCAAAGCCGGAAAAAAGGCTCGCCTTCTATACATGGTATGTGTATGTATGTGTCTGTGTACCGTGCGCCATTCATGTGTCCTTTCAGAATCCTGTTCTGTCCTATCCACGTTCTTGTAGTATTGGGTCTACCTAGCACTTCTCTCTATAACTCCGCGCAGGCGAAATACACAGGATGATCGGGTTTATGCAGAGAAAACCTCAGTATCCCCGATCTTTGTTTGGGAAAATCCCGAGACAAGCTAGAGTCGTCTAATGGGATTATATAATATCATGTGTAAGGTAGGAATCTACTCTCGGGAAACATCCCGTCCGTAGACCTTGGCCTTGATCCAATCGAGAGCGACGAGAACACGGTTGCGAGCTAGAGAATTGTTAGTGAGAGCTTCCCATTAATGTTAATATAGGGGTAGACTTACTGCTGAAGCACATGCTCAAGTATGCACTCCGCCAGAAGAGATAGGTGAGCTTGCCACCGGTAGCAACGTTGCCGTTTAACCACGCGACATCAGCAACAGCCTTTTCGCTGCCGATATAAGCCAAGCTGCCCTGGTGCGAGTAGTGGAAGGGCTTAACATCCTTAATACGACGCAGCTGCTTCTCGAGGTCTTCGATCTCCTGGGTCTTAGCTGCCGTGTCGCCAGGCTGGAGGTTCAGGGTGGAGCTGAGCTCGCGAATTCTCTGCTCCAAAGACTCGGTCTTGGCCATGTTGTTGAACAGCCGAGCGAGGAAAGCACCCTCTTGGGAAGCGACCTGAGCAGTAGGCGCGTATCCAGCGACAGCGCAATCTCCAACAGCCCAGATGTCCCTTGCTCCCTGGACAACGAGGTACTCGTTAACAGCGAGACCACGCCTCGAGTCCTTCTGAGCAGGGATTTGTGCCATGAGATCTTTAACCAGCGGGCGGATCGTGTTACCGGTAGCCCAAACAAGGAGGCCGTAGGGAATTGTAACCGTAGATTTCTTGCCATCAGGACCAGTGACTTCGGCCTCGACCGTCTTATCGGTCACTTTCTTAACCATAGTCTTAGTCATAATGTTAATGTGCTCCTCCTTGAAAGTGCTCTCAGTGTACTCGATGAGCTGCTTGCTGAACATGGGTAGCACGTTGGGTAGAGCTTCGATGAGGGTCACCTTGAATCGCGGAGCAATGTCGGGAATAAGCTTCTGGATATCCTCGTCGAAGAAGTCACGCAGCTCTCCAGCGAACTCGACACCAGTGGGACCACCACCAACGACAACCATGTGGAGAAGACGGTCGACTTCTTCCGGCGCCTGGTCCTTGAAAGCAGCGGTCTCAACACAATCCATGATCTTGGTACGAATAGCCTGGGCATCTCGGATCTCCTTCAGGAAGCAGCTGTGTTCGCGGACACCAGGAATACCGAAAGTAGCGTTCTCGGCACCTACGCCAATAACGAGCATGTCGTACGGGACTTCGGTTTCGTGGACCTTTCCCTTGATGTCACTGTTATCCGTGATTTTAACAATCTTCTTCTCAACATCAATATGTGTGGCCTCGGCTTCGTAGAACTTGACGGCAGCCTTTTTGTGGCGGAGAATCTGGCGAACGGGTTCCATAATTGAGCGGTGCTCAATGTTTCCAGTAGTACAAGACGGTAGTAGAGGCGTGAAGAGGAAGTAGTTTCTTGGCGAGATAACAATGACATTGTAGTTGGCAGTGTCCAGCTTCTTGAGTAGAGCAACCGAACCCCAACCAGTACCTTAAAGAGAGTATTGGTTAGAAATATTGAAGAGAGAGTAGTAATTGGCATTGATAACTTACCAAGGATCACCAAGGTCTTCTTGTCAGGGTCGGGTACATATTGCTCTTCAGGATGACGGTCTTGGTAGCCATCATAGATGACATAGCCAACGCTAGCGAGGAGGGACAAATAGGTAAAGCGCCATGTCCACTTGAGAGTGTTACGGATTCGGCGGGGCTTCTTTGTGGGAGGTGCGTCGGCGTAGGATCTCGTGAATTGGCGAGGAAGGGCTGTCGCTCTTATTCGCGATCGTGCGACAACAGCGGAAGGGCATGACGTCGTAGTAAATTTGGCGGCGGGCGCATTTGCATGCACCGACAACCGTCCAGCCGGGCCAGCAAGCCGACCTAAGGCCCTCGAGGACAACGCCATCGGATGGTGACCAACGGTAAAGATACCGAGTTGGCGACGGGAGAAGGACGTGCGGATACTTGGTGGTAGTTTGTGATAATGGGAAAGGAAAAAAAAGGTTCGTTGGGCGGAGCTTATCTATAATGTCAAATAAAAAAAAAGTGCAGCACGAAAATGGTCAGCAAAGACTCATGGCCAATTGGCACTAAGAAGAAAATGATATGGAGCGTGAGGAAATTTTAGGTGGATCAGTGTCTAAGTCCCCTTCTGCTTTGTTGCTTTTCTGGGAAAGGAGCTTGGGCGCTAGGGCCAAGACATCGCCAGTGAAGTCCGTGACAAGGGTCTTTCACTGCTGCAGTAGTGTAGTCTTTGTACTGTACCGTACCTTGTGTACCTTGTAGCAATGACGATTCGACCCAGGAGCTCGGTTTTCCTTTTTTTATCCAAATGCCTCTAGTCCAAATATGGAAGGACTTAACCTTAAATTCATTAGTGGATTCAGCCCTATTTTTATGAAAAAGCAAAATTGTGGTATTTTTAAACTTGTACCGTTGCAACTTTTTAAATTTCAACATTATCATAATCATACATAATAATGTATATGCGCTCTTATCGTCAATCGATAAAAAGACGCGGCATTTTTATTTCTTCTTTTTATAAATATCACGACTATTCTCCAGCCCTGAATTGTTGAGGCCGACGAGACATAATGCTCTGAATCAGCAACAGGCATCGAGAATGTTCCGGATCGAATACGGAGAGGTACCTCGGATAACTTGGCACAACTATCTGAATAGGAATATCTCCTTTCGTCCAGCTGGATCCTTTCAACGGACGGCTCGATTCAACAATCACAGAATCCTGATAGTGCTGTTTATTCTTCTACGGTTTATTCCGAGAAATAATAAATAATTTCTATGGGTAGCACCCCTAAATATCGTGGTGGAAGAAAACACATTCCTATTAAAAGGTGCCACAGGTTCCCAAGTTCGAATTCGTGCAACCTCAACTCTTGCCATTCACAAGATGGTGAACATATTGATGACCATGCATATGCACACCAAATGTTCGGCTCGGTCAACAAGATCCACATGTGATATCTATGAGACTTGTGGCTTGCGGTCAATGTTCTAACGTTATCTACAATAGCAATATACTCCTATTTCGTGACTTGCGTCAAATGTCCTGAAGCCGAACCCCATCCTCAACACGAGTCATTCATCTACTTCCAACAGTCTCCTTAGTATATAACACCAACTGGAGTCCTAACCCATTAATCGAGCATGTTTCCATCTACTGTCCCTTAACGGTCTCTAAATAAACTTACAGGTCACGAAGGTATAAAGATATCTTATAATGAAGAACAATTATCAAACTTGAATATATCCTAGCTGATTTCTACAACTTACTCCCCTCTATTTCCTAAGATGGTCAATGGAGCACAAGCATTCGGAGCCAAATGTTATATATACGTCATAGTTTTGAGTTTGTAAAATAGACGAAAATATATGTGTTGTATGATTAAATGCCAGCCGAATCGTTGATCGCATACATCACCGCACCGCGGGGGCTTAGATAATTGCATGTCAAGCTTCATATCCCCACCTCAGCCTCACCATCACTATCTCATTCTTATCATCTCATTGATCACCAACTCCATCAAGCTATCCACGGTTTAGATTCAGATACTAGCTTGGTACTACTTAATCTGAAACCTAACCCGAAAGGAACCGGGCATTGTCTCAAATTCCGAGTCTGCTCCCCTCGCACGCCTACAAGGCCTATCAACTTGAACGCTGCCCCCGATCTTCAGTACCAACCATGGCATCCGCAGCAGTAAAGTCCTTCACCCTAATCTTCTACGCGCCTCCATCAGCAGTCCAAGCTGTACGTAACCCTTACCTCAGTCTCCATTTCTTTCCCCTGCATCTCCTATAGTTCTCCTTTATAGCCCTTCTGGCCCTAACTCGGGAACTCGGGGTTTCTCCACCAACCTGCTCTCCCGCTCCCGAGACATGCCCGAAGTCACCAACTTAGATCTCATTAACCGTTACCCACTACCCACCACCTCTTTGTATCTAACCTCCTAACCATAAACAAGCTTTGTGCAAGTAGATAAATCCCTACCTGACGTACTCACTAACCCCTTCACAGTGTAAAGCCGCCATCTTCGCCGCCGGAGCAGGCCGGTACCCTGGACCGGGGAACTACACCGAGTGCTGCTGGTCGACTTCCGGAACGGGGCAATTCCGGCCGGGTGACGCTGCGCAGCCGCACATCGGGACGGTGGGCGCGCTGGAGGAGACGCCCGAAGTGCGGGTTGAGACCTTGTGCATCGGCGAGGACACCGTCAAGGGGGCTGTAGCCGCGCTGAAGAAGTATGTTCTGCTCTGTTCGTTCCCTTTCGTACCAGTACCTACTTGATACGTAGGGGGTTTGTGCTGTGAGCTCTTGATGATCGTCCGAATGGCTAATTGGATGTACTATGTAGAGCTCATCCGTACGAGGAACCTGCATACCATGTTATTAAGTTGGAGGACTACTAAGTATTATAGCATATCTGTGACCGGGCTGAGAAGAGATTGATATAGGGAGCATATGGAAATTAGCTTTTCTAAAGGATTAATTTCATGTTTCGTCTTAAATGACTCTAAGGATTTTCCACCGAGGTCTTACAATGAGAATTCCATAGTCGACCGAGGAGCGAGAGCAAGCCAGACCGTATCTCTACAAGTCCAAGTACAGTCCAAGAGACATAAATTCACCGTAAGCAACATTCACAACGCCCTACTCAGTTATGGTCCACCATCATTATTCTTAAATCTCTTTATTCTTTTTCTACGCCAGCACAGGCCACACAGGCCACAGCCACAACCGCAATCGCAACCGCAATCACAGCTTTTCCATCGTAGTAATTCGTATCCGATCCGCTAGCCGGACTACCTTATATAACCCTTGTATAATACAAGTTAAAAAAAAGCACACGCACAACAAAACTACATAAGCCGAGCCAGGCTAGTGTCCCCGTTACCTCGCGCCCGGCGTGGATGCCGGCATCTCGCCATACCTCCCCCTATGCCTCGTGGTATCGTATGCGTTGATTACGCGCGTCTGGCTTTCGTCCGCTTGCGAGAAAGCGTAGCCGCGCTGTTTCCTCATCCGTTGCACTTGTCTGACCTTCCTGATCGCCTTCTGGAACTGCTCCATCCTGTTCCTCTAGTTAGCTATCACGAACGTTCCTTAAGGATGTAATGTATGGGTATAAGAACTTACCTAGGACGGTAATCCTGGATGTTATATTTCTGAATCTCCTGAATGTGGTGGTACGTCTCTGGATAGTACATCCTCTTGGCGTACTTCCAGGAGAAATCTCGGAGCAGACATAGGATAGGGAGCGTCACTGTTTGGAGCCAGAAGACGGGATTTGCGAACAGTTTCGGCACTAGACCATCGTATTCCTTGGAGAATCCAATCATAGGAGCGACGGTTCCGTAGACGGCAATGAACACGTACCAGATCACCATGCTGCCTGGGATAGCTATGATGTGATACTTCGTCCAGTTGCTTGTTACCAGGGCAGCTTTCCCCAGTACAGTTGCAAGGGTGGCAGCATACAAAGCCGTACCCCAGACCCAATGTCCTGCCATTGTTCCGTCGTGCAGCATCAAATCGCTGTACCAAATGAGTTCGGAAAATATGTATAGAATGATAGAGTGGTAGACGGCACTAGCAATCCATGCGGCAAACGTGCTGATCTTAAAAAATTGGTTCTGCTGTCCCAGAGTATAGAGCTGGGGGTAGCGGTCAAGGAGTCGTGCGGAAATGAATTGATCTAAGATACCCATAACAAGGGGGGGTAGGACAGTGTAGAAGACGTTATAGAAAGAGAGAGTCCAAGATTCGTAAATAATTGCTCCTGAGAAGACGTTTTGGAATGTGTACTGCCGATATATTAGTCTGAGGCTTATTCGTAGGTATGCTTGACAGAAATGGTGCACCCGAAACAATAATAGAGACAACGATTAGAGAGGAAATAAACTTACCCAGAATTGTGTCATGTATAGAGTAATGTTCTTGTAGAAAGAGAAGAGAATAGTTTTGCTGATACGTTGATAACTCCAAGCACCATGAACGAGAGTGAGTTTGCGAAGGAATCGGAACTGAGCAATTGAAATATCGGCTGACCGAGCAGCTTGAAGACCTTCAACACCTGAGATACCAACTCCGATATGGGCAGCCTGGATCATAGACACGTCATTCGCTCCGTCACCAATAGCAAGGAGAATCTCGGGCGAAAATTTCTTGACCATCTTCACCACCAAGGCTTTCTGTAATGGCGAGACACGGCAGCAAATAACCGCCTTGCACATAACAGCCAGATCATAGAAAATTCTCTCCATGTCGGGTTCCAGGGCGTAGGTAAGGGACTTTCCATCAATGACAAGAGCCAGGGTATCCATTTCAACCGAGCCATCCGCGTTGTTACGAATGGCATCTAGTTTCTTTTGGATGTTATCGCGGGTTGCCATAGCATTCTCTTCGTTGACAATCAGGAGCATCATGTCTTCACTCAATAGCTTGGAACTCATGCCGATGTTGATGGCCGTCTCCTGGCGATCTCCAGTCAAGACCCAGACCTTAATATTCGCCTGTTGTAAGGTGTGAATAGTCTCAGGTACGCCATCTTGGAGACGGTCCTCGATAGCAGTTGCGCCTAATAAATAGAAGTCATGCTCGATAAGTTCGGCTGCTTTGTCTAGCTCCTCGGCTCGGTTACCACCGACAGTAGTCTGGGCCTTGTCGAAGACAGTATACCACTGCTGGAATTCTTGTTCGGGGATTTCGCGCATTGCCAAGCACAGTGTCCTAAGACCCTCAGACGCATACTCCTCAAGATGTAGCAGAGTTTGCTCAACATGAGGGTTGTCTTCGTTTAAGCGTTCCAGGATGACGGTATCCGCACCCTTGCAGTATAATCGGATCTTTCCGTCGGGACACCGGTATATCGTGGACATTCGTTTCCTCGTTGAGTTGAACTCACAGACAGCCAGGAGCTCATACTCGTATTCTTTGCCTTCGACCTCAATCATTACCGACCGCGGCTTACGAGCAACGAACTTATAACCTAAAGTCATGGCGCCCTGGACTAACGCTCCTTCGTCGGGTGACGCGGCCTGATACTTAATCTTACCACCATCCCTTTCGTCCCGCTCCGGAATAACGGTATGACAGGTCGAAAGAAGGGCTAAGAAATGATGCATCGCTTCGGCGCTCTCATGAGATTTCAGGTTCTCACGCAATCGCTTAAAGTCGTGGATTCCAACCTCAACGCCGTCCTGCACTGTCGCCCTTCGATCCTCTGGCACTTCGTCCGCATATTGTATCCCGCTAATAGTGCATTGCTTAAACTCCATCATGTTGCAAGTCAGAGTACCCGTCTTGTCTGAAAAGACGAAGCCGACCATGCCGAGCTCTTCAACTAAACTAGACGTTCGACAATTCGCGGGCGTATCTGTCTTGTCATAGTAAATGTCGAGGTCGTCGTTGATCAGAATGCCGTGCCAGTACTTGACCATCTCGATAGTCACAAAGAGCGAGATAGGGACCAGCGAAGAAAATAAGACCCAGTAGGTGACAAGGTCCTTGAATATGGCCTGCACTACCTTTCCAGCATCACCAAGGGAGTCTAACATTAGGTAAGAAATCGAGTCTGCTCGAACTGACCGATAAACCAGCTCTCCTACGGTACATACGACGCTGAGAACGAGGAGTATACCGATCAACGCAAGGACAAGCATGTTGAGTTGTCGTTCAACTTTGGTTCGCTTGATTGGGGCCGCAGTGGCATTCCGCATTAGCTTCGTCTCATGTCCCGTAAAAATAACTATACCGTGGACCCAGGGGGTATTCCTGAGAGTAGCACCTCGCAATAACAACTGTTCTGGGTTGAGAGCTAACTCCTTTTCTCCTCCACCAGCTTGCATGGTTAGGGTAGCCTCGTACGTGTACAGGCTGCTATTTGGCTGCTCGGAACGGATCTTGCCCCCTAATCTACTCAGCTCCGCCGAACTAACCATGGTAGATGTCTCTGGTAAGGCCTGCTTGATCTTCAAGTTGGTCTCACCATCAAGGTTTGCAGTTTCGATATAACACAAACCCTCTGGTTCGGAACTTGCAAGCAAGACGATATCGGCCGGAAAAGGTTCCTCCGACTCCACTCGCACGATATCTCCTACAGCCACGTTGATCCATTTCGTCTCTTCAAAGCTTGACCCTCGCAAGACTCTAGCCTTAGAGTTATTGAGAGCGCTATCGGCTTGTTTCCGTCTGTAATCCTCAACTAGTTCCTTGCCCGCGGATATTAATAACACGACACCAAGAGGGCCTATGGTCGTATATGGATTCGTCGGAGACAGATTCGGGATCTGTTGTAAGGCCGCCGTGAACAAGAAGAAGACGTTGGCATATTTGGAGAATTGCTCGATCAAGAATTTAGGTAAGAAGGTGGCGATGTTATATTTGGCGGTAGAAACGTGATTGTCAACGTATTTGTTCGCGGCGTTCGCGGGCGGGTTGTTCAAATGAATAATTCGGGGGCCGAGCGTGGACGGATCCGGTTTACCTCGCCCAAAGCCAAACCTGAAGTTCTTCAACTCGAATTTCTTACTTTGCTTTGCCTGGTGATCATGACCCGACTCCACTCGGCCGTGGCCCGGCTCCGTTAGGGGTAGATCCATCTCCGAATAGCCTTTCTGTCCCATCCCGAGCATGTTCTTAGCTCTCCCCAAAAATCCACCTCCTAATCCAAGTACACTGTTGCGATTCCGCGCATTGGCGCGACCAGCCGAGTCGCTACCAATGTTTGATCCTCCTCCATGTTGATAGTATGATTGGCCATCATCAGGGTAATCGTCGAAATCGTCCGCATATCTTTGGTAGTTGTGAAGGTCGGAGGATTGACTGTATTGTCTGTCGTTATCGACGAGATATGGCGGCCGAGGACCCGAAGCGCCGGCGCCGGGAGGTGGATTTTTTACGGCAGGATGAGTGGTTTGACTACCACCAACGAAATCATCGTAGGATACGGAAGGTCGGAAGGAATGGTCATCATTTACGGGTCGCCTCTGCCCAGCATAATCATCTAGATCGAGTAATAAATCATTTCCAGAGCTGGAGGAGCCTCCAGGAGGCGCCCTACCAGCCATGTCGCGAAGGGGTGAATGTTACAAAGGGAGCGAGGTTCGAGGCATGCGGAACGCGGTAGAAGACGAATGTTGTCGGGTTGGTTTAGTGTTAAGATTGCATTTGATTGTCGCAACTGTTTAATATTCATACAGTGTCCATGAGAATGATTTCGAGGCTGATTCTAGAGAATAGGCCGTGACTGGTCAGTTGTATTATGCAGGGAGTGTCTAGAATACGAGATGGATAAAGTCGAAGACGGCGAGAGAATCGAAAGACGTCAAGATACCAGGCCGATTAAAATCTCGGCGGCGATGAATTAAGAAAGTAAAGGGTCGTAGTTGTGATGGTGAATGCTGACAGTCGAATTATCGTCGTAGATACAATGAAAAGGTCTTTGGCAATTCTACCGGTATGTCGAAACGCAGAAATGCAAAAAGGGTAGCATTCAAGGAACAATACAAGCAGCACAAGCAAGCACCAAGCATCAGCATAAGTGGGTCCCACCTCCCGTGTTCGTGTACAAGCCGTTCTTCTTTTTGCACAGCCTTCCGTCAGCAGCCAGTATTAGTCGCCCGAGGGGGGTGTGGGTAACACAAGCTAAACATGAGGCACCAGTCAAGTTTCTTTCAACAGGGTCTTTTTTAGTCAAGGATTGATACATGTACCCGTATGTACATAGGTTTTTTGTCAATCAATGTTAGGCGTGGCTGACGAGGCTATCGCTCATTCATAGGTGGATCTAATTAACGGAATGCCTCAGTAAAGTACGTATCCACTAGCATACGTGCATGTACATTTTATAGCAGATCATACTAATCTGTAGGTAATTTTCGATAATCCAATTGTAGGTACGTAACGTGTTTTGCGCCTCTTACCTCATGTCAGGTCGAATTGTTAATGCGAAACACATCGCCAAAGTGTTTCACCCACTTCGGATTCCGATTCTAAAGGGGTCGATCACAAGTTGGAATATAACTTGAAAATACACCGCAACAAAATTCATATTAGAAAAAGGAAAATGGTAGGAGGCATATCACTACTAGCAGAGCTTGGCTGGGGACAAGTGCGGGTGAAAAAAGTCTTGGTCCTCCTATTAATCTTACCTGCCTAGGCACCCAAGGAGGTATTTTAGGTAACCAAAATTTCAGGGGCTCATTGTAACTTCATATCGTGGCGCCGCTGGCCGCAGTTTGTAACCCACTACGTCTCCTCGCCGTACGGTACAACAGCAAATTCGTATCTAGCCACACCGTCCATTCTCAATCCGGTTTGGTGTCTTCGTGATACCTTCACTCAGCCCGCAAACATAGACCCTACCCAACCAGATAAAATAGGCATTTCCCACTTCGCTCAATCTTCATACCACACTAGTCAATACTTCGCTATGAATAGTAACAGGCAGTAATCATGCAAGACAGGTCTAGTAACATTGCGTATCACAGATAATCAGCCACCATCTTGGATATCAATCAAGTGCACATGCGTTACTTAGTAAGTTATCCTGTGACTAACAGTTATTACAAAGCCCTATAGCGACGCCTTAAGTTCATCTCCCAGCACGCTCTTAATGAACTCTCCAATATACTTATTAATCATGTCAGGCCGTTCAACCATGAGCCAGTGACCAGCGTTCGGCACATATTCCTTCTTCAACCCCGCCTCGAAGAACTTCTCCTGGCCGTCCGCCAGGTGAGGCGGCAGCGCGGCGTCCTTCTCGCCCATGACCAGCATAGCCGGGATCTTGATCTTGGGGTCCTGCTTCGCGAGCTCCAGGTCGTCCTCGCTGTTGAGTTCGCGAGTGCGGTACCAGTTGCACGGGCCGTGGAAGCCGTGGCGCGAGTGCTCCTGCACGTAGAAGTCGATGACCTCCTTGCTGACGTACGTGGCCGGGCTGATGCGCTCGAGGGTCTCCTCGATGACGCCGACTTCCACCTTGACCGGGCCTTGGCCCTCCGGCGTCCTGCCGCCGAAGAAGCCGTTCATAAGCCCGCGGATGCGCTCTGGCGACTTGTCGAGGATTCTCTCGGCTTCTCCGCTGGCGAACTGTAGCTGGTACCGGAAGTTGGGCATCTTGTTCACTACGTCCTCTAGTGAGAGCTTGACTGGTGATGGAGGCATGTAAGGCACGCATATACTGAAGACCGCACGGATCAATTCCGGATAGTATGCAGTCATGCGCCTAGGACAGGCAAAAGTCAGCACATAGTATATGTTACATTAGTGATTTCCAACAGAAGGTAAGGGGTTGCGACTGCGGGGTTTGCGCTTATGTTGGCCGCGTAAGGGAGGGTGGTCAAGACTCGGCATCCCAACGAGTGAAAATATCAAGGACTAGAGACTAACCAGACGAAAAACCCGCCCCAGTCGTGGCCACCAAGGATAATAGGCTGGTCGGTATGGTCCTTAACGATAGCGGCCATATGGGCGGTCATCTTCTTCATAGTGTATTCTTCGGGAGACTCAGGAGCAGAAGTCTGTCCGTATCCCAGCATATCTGGGACGATGACCTGCAGGCCTAGGGACAAAAGGTAAGGAACCTGGCATCGCCACCCAAAACCAAGATCTGGCCTACCAAGACTCTTGTAAGTAAAGCAGAAGCTTTCCTAAGGTGCGGGCATATTCACCAGCCATGAATGAGGAGGATAGTAGCCACCGGCTTGCCCTGTGGCTGTCCTACGATGTAGTGGTATTTGATATCCCCGAAGGACTTGAACTTGTGTTCGACACGAGGGTCGTTAGGTTTCAATTCGTCGACGGCCATATTGACCTGTGATGCGGAAACGTCTTTTAATGCTAAGTTAGCACTCGGCTTGCTAGCGGATGATAGTTACCTAACGGGAGTGGGGAGAATCCGGCTTGAATATGGGTGTTTGCCCATTTATATGTAATTCAGGAGGCCGGGGACCTACCGGTTCGGCCGAATAATCCGACCTACATGATCCTTGAGAAACTACTAAAACAGGAAACCGAAGACGCGGGAGCTAACCAATATTGAACAACAGCCTACGTACTGACCGCGTCCCACTTGTACTATCCACAACTTGACGCCAGTAGGAACGTTGAACGAGCCTACTATTCGGTAGAACTATAGTATTATCTCATAAATGCTATTGATAGGTTATTGTAAGGACGAAGATCTTTATAGGCATAGGCGATTCAATATGCTTGGAATTAAAGGGACCTAGGAATGAACAGATTTCGTTTGAGTTTACTATTTCATTTGATTTTACGATACTTGAGCTTTTAAGGGTTATATTCAACGGTCACCTTGTCTATTGTTGGTTTCTGTCAGCCAACGTAGGTTTGTTACTCTACAAATTGTGAGATGTGCGGTTTGATATCGCTAGTCGACCAATCGGCGAGCTAAGGCGATCTATAGTTACATGCCTAGGCAAAGAGCGGGGACAAAGGCTATATCATTGCAGGTATATAAGGGGGGGTATTCTAGGCAGCCGAGGATGTTGATGATTATATAACAAATATGTAGCTAGTCCTAAGCCTGTTCCTTGTATCGTATGGTATCGTGAAGATGTATTATGAGTATCTGTAAAGTGACCTTGGAGTATGTAGTGCCGGAGAAATGTGGGTTCCTCTTGGCGGCGGAGAGCATGCGGTATACCTATACGCAACTATAGTAGGCTAACTACTATGAAAGCACAGATTAGATAGTAACATGGGGTTGACGATTCCGAAATCGTTACCTAATAGACTTTGCTGAAGGATGCTTAACTCTACTTCTTGATTATACATACTTATATACGTGTGTAACTAAGGTACCTAAGGCTGGAACTAATGCGTGACTTGGAATCCTATAATATATTAAGAGATCACCGAGGCCAGTAACACGAAGGTCCGGCAATTACGGATAGTCATTCCACCGGTTGCCAAGGGGCCGATGCAGAGAAGGCGGGTCTTCCTATAACCACTTCTAAAATCATGCGCCTCTCGTAGAGCCCACTAGGAACCTCAAACTAAAGACAGAAGGTTGTCAAAAATATGTGCATATAAGACCCTTGCACCATCAATGCTTAACTTAGTTAGTTCCGAGAAGTCGAAACTTACAGTGAAGACCCCTAGTCCATAAATCCCTATCGCACCAAACAAACGCCGGTCCCTTCATCCATCTCAGAGCCTTCAAAGACATGACATGACAGGAAAATAGAAAACCGACCATAATACGTACAGGGGTTAATAGATTACCGTGTCTTCGACCTCCTCTATCATTACATCGTCTGCCCTATCAGACTCTTTCTCATGGCCAACCTTGCCGGTATGCGAAGGGGGACGATTAGCAGGATTAGATTGTGGAATGTCAGTAAGGTGCTCATCATCAAGTTTACTACCCACTGTATCTTCGGATTCAAGCGTAGGAGATTCAGCTGTAATTCCCAATACCTTCATCGTCTGTTCTTTGTATCGCTTGAAGTCGAGGACCTCCTTGTTGATGATATCCTCGGCCTTGCGGATCTGGTCCTTGATAACGTCTTCCTGTTCGACTGTGGGGTCCCAAGGCAAGTAATACTGTCCCTGAGGTCAGTTGATACATCAACTAGCTAGGTAGATAGCGCTCACTATCTTAGGATTACTCTTGGTCTCTAGGAAGCGTGCTGTCGCTAGCATATTGGAATGCTTGGTTTGCATCTAGGCATCTTGTCAGCTCATATACCTAATAAAATAACCAGACTAGCTTACAACTCGCTCGTCAAACTTCAGTTGTTCCATCTTTCGGACTGTTCTCAGCTTTGCTAGCTTCTCTTCTCTGTGCTTATCGTCCTCGGCCTTCTGCTGGTGAACTTTTGCCTGCTGTCGTCGCTCAATCTCTTGGCGTCTCTTTTGCTGCGAGCTAGAAGTGGTTTGACTTAGTGTGCTTAGCAAACCACCGAATAACCGCTTTCCACGTCTTTTTTCCTCCTGCAGTGCGCTCTCGCGACGGTCTGTGGTGGGTTCTTTTGGTGGGGGCAGTGCTTTGGCGACGGTATTGTCCTCCTTCGACTCGACATCCAATCTAGTTCTTTTGGGTGATTGACTGTGCTTGTCGTCATCGAGTGAAGGCGACGAGGCCTTGCGCTTCTGCGAATTACCATGTTCTTTGTCTACCGCGACGGTAGTCGTCTCGTGCTCCGGGGTTCGACCATTGGGGGAGCTACTTTACGATTAATCAATTGCGACCAATAAAATCAAAGCAAGGATTGTCTCTCACGTTTCGGTGGCCGACATGGCGTCAGTTTCCCCAGACAATACAGAGTTGAGAGCATATAAGGAGCGCAATTAAGGAAAGGATTGTTGCCACGGCGGGCGATGTAAGAATTAGGTCATTCTCATGTAGTTTGTAAAGGTTAGAGATTGAGGCGCCGCGAGGCTGAAAGGTTGAGTGAGGGATGAACAGATGTACCATAGCGCCGAAATGCGACATTCAAAAAAGTTGATCTAAAGGCGGCAAGGGTCCCTCCAGTACTTACCTTGAAGTACCTTCGTATCCACGGTGGATCGGCGCTATTTTATGCAAGTGTGCATATAATGCCCCACTTTGTAGCCATTATGCTGGGAAGCTCCAACCTCGCGCCAAAGAAATCTCCAGAAAGAAGTGGCAAGGCTAAGAATCATCAGAAGGCTACTTGTATCAACAACCGCCGATATACTCAATTGCGAACTATTCCAGATTCTTTCCATCTACAACAATTATTACCTCAGAAGTCCAAAATACTGTGAGGTCAACAACCAGCAAAAATGTCTCGTCATCATCCGTGAGTACGACCCTTTTCCCCATTAACACCAGTGTGTATTCACAACAGCTAACCTTTCAACCTACAGTGATTTAGTTATGTGCCGCAAGCAATCGGGCATTGCTATCGGCCGTCTCTGCGACAAATGTGACGGCAAATGCCCCGTATGCGATTCTTATGTGCGACCAACAACCCTCGTGCGCATCTGCGACGAATGCAGCTTCGGCAACTACCAGAATAAATGCGTCGTGTGCGGCGGCGAGGGCATATCTGACGCGTTCTACTGTTTCGAATGTACGCGGTTAGAAAAGGACAGAGATGGATGTCCCAAGATTATAAATCTGGGCAGTTCAAGGACAGATGTAAGTTATCCAACCTCCGTCCAAGGTTCTCTGTTATCGTACAGTAATACTAACTTACTTCACAGCTCTTTTACCAAAAGAAAACGAATCGGACAGGGTACTAACCCTGGTGTTGCCCGGGTCTGGGCGGTGGAGGCTCAAGATAATATGCATACATGGCAAATGGGAAAGAGTATGAGGGTCACATGCCTACACAGAACAGGAGTCGTATTTCAGTATCAGCATTTATATGGCCGGCGTTTTTAGGTTATGATAGTCATCACACGGGTGGAATTGACACGAGACTACATATATCCAACTTGAGTTCATACTTATTATAAAATTTTGTGCTTTATTTGCCTAAAGCAAGCTTCGTAACAATGTCGACCGCCACTGAGTGATTATTATCTGTAAAGAAGTCGATGATATACAAAGTGTCCAAATTATGTGTCAACTTAGTGAGTCAAATGTAGCTGACCTTGACGCCCATACCAGCCGTTGATTTGACCTTATTCCAGCCTGCTCCGAAAATTCTTTGAACTCGCTCCCGAATACCCTTTTTCCCGAACATAACAAGTAAACTAATAATGAAAACCATCAATCTCATGAGCAACATCGGATTTGCTTTGAATGTAGCCCCCATCTGCTCAATAACACCGCGGAGATTCGTTAGGATCATTACAGCTCGCGCGCCGAAACCCCGGGGTACGACAGTCTTCTTCCCTTTAGCGGCCGACGGCTTAGCCGATCTTGGTAATGCAGATGATCCACTGGCTGTCCGAGCCTTACTCCTAGATTTAGGAGTATCCTGGCCGTTTTCAATGCCATAATCCACTTCGCTGCCTTCTCGTCTAGCTCTTTCCTCATCAATCCGTCGTCGCTCTCTCGCTTCGTTCTCCGCCCTTAGCCTCCTTGCTTCCTCGATATCCCTTTGCAGTTGCTCTTCCTGTCTCTGCCGTTCTTCGCGTTCTCTCCGTTCCAATTCCTGCTGCTCCTCTTGTAGACTTTGAAGAGCTTGCAAGAAGGCTTCCCTCCGTTCTTCATCTAATACTGCGCTGACACTGATGAATTCCTTAGCATAGTCCCACTGATTGTTTCGTAATAAGACATGTAGAGTATATAGCTCTATGATCTTAACCCTGGCATTGAGATCTCGAGGGGTATCGGCACCGCTAGCAGCACCCTTTGACGGCGACCTTCTAGTCCTCGATGATAATCGTGGGGATTTAGTTGCTTCAAGTCTTTGAGATATATCAAGATTCGGTGTACTTGATGCAGCTAAATAGTTCTCTAGTCGCTTCTGATTGACCGCCTGCGATTTGGCATGCGCGAGCAGGAGTGTCGCCCTAGAGAACAAGTTAGTACCTATCTCTAGTATACGAGGTGAGAAGTGATAGAGTCATTGTGTAGGTTGGTTACAGAATGCGCCAGCTATAGCTGGCAAAAGACTCGATATCTTGTAACCCTCAGAGGACAACTTACAAATTTATGACGACATCAGAGTCCACCTCTCCCTCAACTCCGTGATATCCATACTGCACCACCTCTTCCCACACGTCGCCATCGCGCACCTTTTTGCACAGAGCACGCCACTCTTGGGCGCCGAAGGCGTCTTTTCCTTCGTCTGAATCAAGCTCTAATATGGCATTCAAAATCGTCAGGTACAAGCTCCACACTTTTATCCTTGTGGACCTCGAGGCTCGGGCAACAGGTGCCGGCTCAGTCAACCCGTTGACATCGGAAGTTTCGGCCGATGGGGTAATCAGAGGTAAGACTGTAGATAGTGCCTCCGGTAGTCGACGCGTCAGGAATAATTGAGACGCCTGGCGGTAAGTCTTGGAGATGTTGTTTGATGAAGGGCGGGAAGATGTCGACGACGCTAAAGACGTTATCGAATTCGATAGCATATGTGATCCGAAGTTGTCGGAGGCCGTTGGGCTCAAAGTTGCGGTATAGGATCCATCGAACGACATGTTTGCGAATATTTGCAATTCAGGCAAGAATTGAGCTAAATATTAGCATGGATGCGATGGTAAACACCGGCAACAAAAAAGATTGAATTAGTAGGTAAGTGAAATATGTCAACACCCGACAACATTGCAGTTCAGTTGGATGGAGCTTGAGCTGGCACATGCAGGAACAGTGGCATGTGGGACCCTCACGAGGTCGAGTACCTCGCGTTGTCCGGCATGCGAGAAGGTTTGGATTGCAACCCGTTCCTTCGTCGGTGATTATGGGATGTTTGTGCCTCGGTATTTCGGCCACTGGTGCGAAAATCGTTAGGTGGCTCCACAGGGCCTTCCCAATACGCTAAGCCTAGGTACCTCGCCCAAAGAGGTCTGGTGTTAGCCCCCAGCCTTTTTTATTTAGAATCTCGTCATACATGTACATAGGTAGCAAAAAGACAACAACTTACAACTTACTTATAATTAATATGTGTATTATTATATCCTTCCCGCCGTCTGTCACCACCTGTTCAAAATAACGACGAGGCAGCTCGTCTTATTAGAAAGTCTCGATTATTATAGTTAACCTGAGAAATGTAGCAATGCCATTATAACATTCCTCGAGCCTCCGTCTATCGGCTCGGAAAATAGTAACACGTCACGATCTTCCTTGGTCTCCATACCTCAGAGATGGGTCAGTCTCGTAATGTTATCTTTCATTCTGGGAACATAGAGTGGCTCGTCGATGCTATGGTTGGATTTCTGCCTTTCTACGTGGTTCTCGGCATGCAAGTCTGGAGGATCAACAGTCAATATTATGCGTAGTCATCCGCTTTTCTCACATTGACAAAATTTTGTAGATTCCGTTGTATATTGAAAAGGTTATTTAGATACATGGGGACCCCGAAGAATAGATGTTTTCGGGCTGCCCGACGAATGATGTCTATCTACTAAAAAATACGAGGTGAAATCAACCTCAGATTAAAGCAAATCGGCCAAGTGCCTATCCAACCCTCAAACATCTATGGGACAATTAGTCCCACTCCCAGAATCATAACCCTCGAGTATTCATCAAGGTCTACGAAGATAGAATAGTCTCACTTTTCCCATTGACGAATCGTGAAATCGCGAACGGACTGGCTGTGAGACACTATTCTCCTGTGCTAAAAGGACAACTATCCTTTCGTAAAGGGTCTCCATGGAAAGCGAGTCTCCCATATTTGGATTCCAGTTATCCAGGACAGTAATCAAGGCTGTGCTCATTCTACCTGTCGTAGATTCCGACCAACTACTCGCGGCAATAACTTCCTTAGGGTGTCCTATACTATGCTGTTAGTCAATCATCATTATAGCCGCTTCACTACCTAACAACCTCACCATGAAACCTCGTTTGTTCAATTGTGGTTCTAGGGACTGCACCTGCGCCGGCATTACAACAGTCTAGAATAATGCCGACGTCGCGCTCGGCAGAGAGAATTTGATCCCTAATGGCAACCCAACTTATCGTTGCGCCTTCATCACTCGAATGACTAACAAGTGGTTAATACGATGATCCGAATACGCGTATGAGTACTCACCTCGCAAGCTGTAATTCATCAGAAGAACGCCCGCCATGTCCGCTATAGTAAATTATAAGTACGGTCTTCGCGTCGCCTAACTTCAAGAAACTTTTCAGTTCTCTACTCAGATGCAAACAAGAATCATCCATAGGAATCCGATAGTCAATAACCTCGAAGTTCTTGCGCCAAAACGCAACTCTGACTTGGTCCATCATTTCGTTCAAGCCCCATACATCATGGTATTCAAATTGAAGCATTAAGACACGGACTGATGGAGTACCGGTACTACGGAATGACCACATTTTTATCTTCTTTTGGAGGGGTCGAGCTTCCAAAATTCTCGTTGTTTGTTCGTCGTCGCTTTTGGGTTGGTATCCGTGTATACGATGAGGTTATCTACTTTCTTTTCTGTCTTGACGACTCTCCCAAAGTAAACTTTTTGTTTTCGACTGTTATTAACTTGGACTTGGGTTCTCTAAAGACTAGTTGGTGAGTTGATATGCATAAAGATTGTTTTTTTAGTGGGCGAAGTTCTCTTAATATAGTTATGTCTAGCAGTCTAGAAAGCTAATGTGCCGACATCCCATGACCAGATCGGTCGAGTGTTGAATGGAAATGGGAAGAGAATCGATGTGTCCAGCCTACCACAGAAACTAGACAACGCTATAGGGCAAACAAAGGCGTGTCTTACGTGCCTTGTCGAGTTGAGGCTAAGAATCTTCCAGGTGATCGGTCTCGAATTTGGTCCCAATCAGTTTGATCTGACCAGGTAGTTGACTGATTTTACGTTGGCTCGTATGGTATCAAATATGTACATGCCATCCGGACAAATTCTCATGTTGCCGACATCACCAAGGATAAGAGAAATGGACAGCTGCTTGGGTCATCGCTATGTGTACCTAGATACCTGTATGGAACTAACAACTACCTAGAATACATTATAATGGCCGCATAATTAGGACTGTGGACATCGGTTATCCCATGTCATCATCAAGATCAGCAATGTTGACCTCAAGTTAACTACACAAAATTCTAACTTTGATAGCACGAAACTACAGCTGTGGTCATCGATGAGTCGAAGAGTCCGACGATGAGGCAAGTGTCTGGAACTATAAAATGTCGTCACCACTGAGTCTTAATAATTGTCATGCCGCACAGCTTTGGCAGATGTGGTCAGTATTTAAGCGCTGCGCGGTCAGTGGCGTTGTATCAGTTACCAGCTACCATGATAATTTGACAATACAACATTGGTACAAGACTGATATTTCCCCTAATTGTTCGATTTTCCAAGCAGCTAGGGTTTAATATTCCCTGAGTTTTACTTTGCAACGTCTCCGTCCTAACAGATTGGCGATAAGGTAGTTTGCCATAACTTGGCGGGTGTGTGTCAAACGGCCTGTCCTGTTAGGTATTATTTCTCTGGAATACATTGCCTCTCCCCTCGCAACGCGACGCCGTCGTTCCTCTTGTCCCCATTTTATTCTTGCAGCAGCAAAGTCTTTCGTTCTCACATAATGCTGATCACCCTACAATTCTAAGTCAACTTAATCAATCCAAGCACCCCCTTTGTTTTCGATATATCCAGTTGATGCCATACTCCCTAGGCATAGAACCAACAAAGTCATTCCTCTGTGCTATAACTAGCACGACCGCTTTGAACAATGGAGGTAAATAGGGGTAACTTCTTCTGGATGCTACCATCCATGCTTGATGAAGCCCAGAAGGCACGCTTCGTTACCATCGACATCGAAATGAGCGGCATTTCGTCTAGCCGTGTTCATGGTCACCATAATAACTCGGTCCAGGATTCTTATACCAAGATCAAAGAAGCTGTAGAAGAGTATCAAGTTCTGCAAATTGGATTCACTTTCATCCTCTATGACGAGAAGAAGTGTAAGTCTAACGTGACTCTAGGGACAAAGATCATAGCTGATTTGTGACTTGCTAGCCGAATACACTATCCGGACATTCAACTGCCCGGTTTCACCGTTGTTTCCCAGGAGCCCCTTTTCGGGATCCTTGGCTCGGCATCTGGACAGAAAGTTCGGCGTCTCCGCAATATCATACGGATTTTTGAGACAGCACAACTTCGACCTTAATCACGCTCTAGACGATGGCATCCCTTACTTGAGTCGTAGGGAGCAGGAACTCTCGGTACAGTTTTGTTTACCAGAGGATATGGAACACGAGCATATTGACCCCTTGACACTTGACGATGAGTCCCAAGAGTTCTATGGATACACAAGTCGACAAATTGGGACATTGGTGGCTGCCCCTTTCGAGACGGTACGTGATCATTCCATAAACAATGACCGTGAAGTTGACGTTTTTCCAGGGGATGAAAACATTCATAAAGAATCCATTTGGTGACAAGCTTAACGGCCTACAAATTCGCTTAGTTCATCAGATTGTCCGTGACGAGTACCCAACTTGTACAGCCAAAAGAATACAAGTAGGCAACATGGCCGGATGTATGTCTGTCACGATTAATACTCGAGCCACAGAAATTGAGGTTTGTGATTCCTTTTATTAACCCACGATGTGAATCTTGTTGTGAAATTTGACTAACAAGATATCGTAAATTAGGTTAAGTCTCGAAGAGATCTGAATATGGACGAGGCGAAGAAACTATCTGGTTCGTGTCCCAATCAACCGCATGCTCTCTCTCCCCATTCTAATATTTAGGCCTTCAAATTCTATTTGAGGCATTATCAGGTGGATCCTTTGCCGCAAGAATAAACAGAGAATGGATTTCTCATAACAACAGACCACACGTAGGTGTTGATCCACGGAAGAGGTTCAACGAAACATTTGACTTCCAAAAATGCGAGGCCAATCTGAAGAGAAGCCAGCCAATCCTGGTTGGCCACAACTTACTCCATGACCTAGCCTTCATTTACGACACCTTTTTCGAACCTCTACCTCTTCTAGTCGACGACTTTCTGATAAGAATCAACGCGCTCTTTCCACGAATCGTGGACACGAAGTTTATGCACACGAGGGGAAAGCATATGATGGCGCCAGATCGAACACTACGGGAACTCCACGATCGTTACGCCAAATTACAGTTCCCCGTTGTTCGCGACGTAGCCAGATCCGGCCAAGCCACAGCCGGTCCTCATAATGCAGGATATGACAGTAAGTGTCCGAACCTTTACCAATGACTTGAATATGATTCTTAACTAGCCCAGGTTGTATGACAGCGGTTTTGTTTTTGAAGCAGGCCCGTTCTCTGTTTGCCAAGGGGGAATACATGGAGGCGGTTGAAGAGAAGTGTTACACGCCGACGAGACATGGCCCACAGGAGGTGAAAGAAGAGACGACTCCGGATAGCTCTAGGTACGTCTGGTGATACAAGAATACATATATATATATATATATATCACTAATCACAATCAATAGTGCAGCATCATTGGCCGAGGTAAACGCAGGTAGCCTCCTAGATCAAGAAGAGGCGGAGACACTTGGAGCTCTGCGGAATTGGCACGTGCTTACCGCAGAAGAATCTACCTCGAGGCACGCAACTTTCCCAACCAGGGACGCGAATAGGGCGCCGCAGGCAGGACAGGGCAAGCAGAAGGAGTCTGCCCGAGAGGGCAGAGACGTGATACCTTCCGAGATATACTCGGCGAAGGAGCTTCATATCATCCCACCTTGGGTGGATGAATTTTGGAGAGCATACGGAAATAAGTCGTCCATCGGAGGGGTCGGTTGTGTGTCTTTTGTCTGAAGTTTTTGGACGATTACCATGAGTGTGTAATCATAGGGATAGGGTTTTGGTATGTGACTCGGTAGTAGGTGTAACGGAGGAGACGAGGATTCTGTCACAAAGTACCAAAAGAGGCTGAGACAGCCACAAGTTCGCATGTGCCGTACGATATAGTACATCGTCTTTACAATTGTGTCGTAGATTACAAGGGGTTCTATGCCATGATTTCCGCCTATTCTACCGATCTGCCATCATGTTCCTTACTGAGCGGAAGTATTCAAACGGCAGCTTCTCCTTCAACTCTTCCTTCGTAAGCCAGTTGAAGTCTTTGAGCCCAAATTTGTTGTCCTTCAGGTCTGCTTGACCAGCCATGATTCTTCCCTTCAAGAAGAATATCTTCTCGCCCTTCTGTTTGAGGGACGTGTCCTCGTTGAACTCGGGATGTGTAACGAGATGAGCAACCGGCACGCGACCTACGAGCCAGGTGTTCATGTTGACCCCAGCAGCAGCCTCTAAGGCTCTTGCGGCAGTCTGTAAATGTGGTTAGTGATGGGCTCAGTGTGATAAACTAGTATTGATTTAACAAACCTCATGTAAGTGCTCGTCTGTCGGCACGTCCTCGGTGGGGAACTGCCATTTCCCGTCGCTACCTTGAACGATCAAGTAGAGAGTCCTGTCAAGCTTGCGATCTAACCGCCTCACGTCATTTGTCTTGTCTGCCTCGGTAATTCTATCCATCGGCTGTTCAACAGGGACAATTTCATCAGGCTGCGCCTCCTCGCCATCCTCAGTCACCCGATTTTCGGCGTCTTTGAGTAGGATCTCCCGTATCCTCTCCTCGTTGCTCAATGTGCTTCCCACCAACAGCTCATCGTTCCAGGAGTTTCGTCCCTGGGCGTAATATCTACCTAGTTCCTTCGCTGCTATCCGACCTCGCTCCTCGAATTTGATCCGCCAATCTAAGTCGGCTGCTGTGTCCTTCTTGAAGAAGAGGGTATGTCTGAAAGGTAGAACTAATCGCTCGTTTAAGCGCTTCTGGTAGAAAAAGAATGCATTTTCGAATGGAGTGAGGGCCCGGGTGAGCAAAGGCGCTCGGGTCAGAATGATACCGGATTTTATGCGGTATTCTGCTTTGCGGGATGCTGTGAAGGGTGGGTGAGGCTCTGATTCGGTAGGTTTGAGATGGTGAGCTTCGGCTATCGCAGCTGCTTCAGCGCTGGCAGAGTACGGTCGGAATTGGGCGTTTCTGCAGCTGGCGCATATATTGGATTGCCCTCCTACAGATATTCAGTATTAAGCGGCAGACAGTGTGGGTTTTTTTCACACTTCGTTGAGGTCGACTTACGCCGTAATAATGCGGCGGCAGCATTACCGCCTCTACTCGAGGCTGCCATACTAAGAAGGAGCAGTTATAGGACCTCTTCCGGTGTCAATGGCAGAGGTTCCGCGATCGCTTGAAAATGGTCTTGAATCGCAATGGGATTGATATCGAACTTTTTTCGAAGACCCCTGTCTGGTTAGACAGAAGCTGCGCCATATCTAAAGCCACAGAGTGGAGTCTACCTAGTACATGTGGCTGGTGTGAAACGGCTTACTACGGATCCGTCTGGAAGGTTTTTCATGTATACACAGTACATGTATGTACGTACCACTACTATATTAAGTGGATCTTACTGGTGGCTGGATGCGAAGTGGGGACCTGCCGTCAACGGTAGTCGTCATCTGTCTGGGGAAATCACCAACATGACTTTGTCCTTGTTTCAACTTTATCGTCAAAGTTTAAACATGTCATCCTCTTTCTCATCCTCTACCAGATCCATACTGCCGTCTCCTTCGAATGCGTTCGTCACTCGTTGATAAGTATCAATTTACGCCCTTTTTTCCGAGCTAGAATGCACTCGCGATACCGTCCTTCATAGCCGCCTACCCTCGATTGTTACCAATGCGATCCTCCACTTGCTCCGATGACTTGTGTATGGCGCCCGGCACAACCGCACCTTCACCGGTGTCGACGACACTCTCTTTGGCGCCTTTCATAATCACCTTCGTGGTCGTCTCTGTCCTAGTCTCGCGAAAGATTTTCCCCCAGCTGGCCCGTGTTCAGAATTCGCGTGATGGCGAAGACCACTTTCTCCCCTCCGATGCCCCTCCATCGCTTCAGCAAGCGCATGCTGAGCATGGCGCCAAATCCCTACGAAGACGAGTAGCAGAAGGTGCTTTCTCCACCACGGTTGGGTTAGCCGTTGTTTTGGGCGAGTTGATCCTGTGTGAAATATCGGAATTGGTCAACCCTTATGCCCGAGCGTTAGCTCTGCGAGTCACCGTTCCTACCCTCTTATTCCTTCTAATCGTGCTCATCCCGTTCCTCGAACTCCAGTCTCTAGTCGCCGGCTCAGGATGGTCGTTCCAACGCACATCTAAGGGCACCATACCAAGGGCTGCTTGGGTACTTCAGTTCGTGATGTTTAGCGTTTGGCTATTTGCGTTCTGGTCGCTTGGAAATCTTGTCCCGGTAGGAAGTGAAGCGGTACGCCCCAGCACCAAGATGGAAAAAGTCCGAGTCGGATCCCAGTTCTCTGGTAGTCTAGCTCGCGCCTGTCTGGAGCGCATTGGTGTTATTGGCATCTCACTTATGGCCCTATTATCTGGATTCGCATCCGTCTCTTCACCATGGCATACGTTCGGCAGCCGCGCATCGCGTCGTCCAGTAACAGAGGCAGATATTGCCCGTAAGCAGGCGGGTCTTGATGCGACAAATGAGATGCTGATAACTAAACGACATCGCCTACAGACCTTATTACGCAAGGTAGCTGATAACTCGGCCGCTGAGAAGCGCGGGTTTGTCACTAAGGTCATCGGCTCCATCCGTGGTGGAGGTGATGCGGCAGAAATCCGCACGTTGCGTCTGGAAATTGCGGGCTTGGAAGCTATGGAAGCAAATTTGTCTTCATCGCTGTCTATGCTACGCTCCAGACAAGCCAATTCGGCCCGTGCCGCCACGCTTTCTGGAAAGCTCGTCCTAATACCCACCTACGTATTCAGCGTGTACTGCGTTTACCGTATCGTAGCAACCACCCTAACAACCTTGCGGCGTCTATATTATCCGGCTGCCTCGTTTTCTTCGTCGGATCCCATTAATCGGTTTCTTGGGCTCCTGGCCAAGCATTGGGACCCGAAGCTTGATCAAATTGCCTGGGCCAGGCAGATCTCATTCCTACTCTCCGGTGTTATCCTCGCTGCGAGTGCAAACAGTGCGCTTCAGACTTTCCATTTCTTTGCAAAGTGGACACCTGGACTCCTTTATCAGGCTCAGGCGAATTTGGCTCTTTTAATCGGGCAGATCAGCGCTATATACGTGATTTCTGCCGCTCTCCTTCTACGAAGCAACCTCCCCAAGGAAGTAGGTAGCGCCGTCGGCGACGCGCTTGAAAGTGCGCTAGAACCGGGTTTCGTAGATAGATGGTTCGAGGGCTGGTTCCTCCTAGCAAGCGTAGTCACAGCAGGGGGTATCTGGTTGGGTGGGAAAATCGGCGAATGGAGTGAGGAATGGGACGACATCGGCATGGAAGAAATGGGCCAAAAGCGATCATAAGAATAAAACCCCATCACATCGTAAGCGTTTTCACCAGTTTCGAACGGTCGAATGTCGTGATCATGTCAATAGACAGACCCGCCCTCATACTGTGCTCTATCACAGCATTCATATCATCCAGAAGTGTGGTACAGTCTTGCCGTAGGCACGTCTCGATTCTCGATCCATGAAACTATCTACAAGGCGCGGAACGTATGTCCAACTTGCGACGTCTCCTATCCCATTCTGATCACTATCCGGCCAGATAAAGTTAGGATCAGTCACAAAGATTAATGACCGCAGATTGAGGTGGCGGGGGCGTTGTTGGTAGATGTGCCCCGTATTGAGTAAGCAACAGCTCTACCTGTCTCCTGGATTTATTAATCTGCTCCTCCATTGCGTCGCTCTCCTGCCACTTCGGTTTTGTCGTACGGCAGATCTGGAGCGGATGCTGCCTATGCCATTGTCGGTCAGTGCTACTTCCGTATGGATGCTCCCCATTAGGATCTCCCATTAAATTGGCGTCGCGACACTCAATAAGCAAGCTCTGGACCCAGCCTTCTTCAAGATGGTGCACTGCGTCTTGAAGTGGAGTGTATATATATCCAGCAGGGTTGGGATCCGCGCCTCTCTCGAGAAGCATCTTCAATAGTTGGCCGGTGATGGACCCGTCGTTGTCGTCCTCGCTGTAGGGGTTACTAAGGGCTAGAAAGACAATGTTAGGCTCGTGCGCGAAGTTTGCGCCGGCATTTATAAAAAGCTCCAAGAAGTCCAGACGCTTCCACAACACGCATAATCGAAGAAGCGTCATTGGTTCTTTTTTATCGAAAGTACGCGGAAAGCTTTCGTCAATAAGCGGATCGATCGAGAATTCATCCCTCCAGATGGCTTGCTTCACTCCGGGCCCTAAGTTCTCGAACTTCGAGTGCTGCAAGTACTTCTGCGCAAATTCAGGCCATCTGAGCAGGATGAGGCTGGCTAGAATACCTGTCTCGTCTCGAGTTCGTCTACGATTATTTGGAGAAGATACACTACCGGACTGTGTTTCTGCTGGTAGATATTCGAATGCACACAACTTTCGCCATTTAGCGAAGCGCCTACGCAGTCTCTCGTTTCTGAGAGACTTCAGATGCACTTTGTCAGGTATGAGACAAGGAACTACCGAGTCCCACACACTCTGATTTCTAACAATGAGATTCCGCCGGTCTCCTCTGAGAGCCGAGTCACTCATATCAAGACAATGCTCTTCGTACCGAGTCGGACATTTGGGAGGTTGAGGTTTGGGGAGGGCTTTAGATTTGCTCTGCCATTGTTGCAAACCGTTAAAGACAACCTGCATTTCCAATTTCCGTATGTCAGTATCCGACAGAGCGAACTCTCCGGCTGGTCTCGGTTCGCCATTATTCTTTGCCTTCGCGAAAAGGAATTCCCTGACGGTATAATGAGCGAGACTAGCTTTCTGAAAGAGAAAGCCTTCTTCATCTCGTCGAAAGATTGTAACTGGTTTCTTTTTCAAGTCTGTTATCTTGACCAAGCAGCCGAGGATTGCTTTTAACATTCTAATATCGTATAGATGCATGGCACCATGTAGAACATTATGAAGCGATGCCTGCACCAGTACGTCAGCACTCTTGATGTTTGAGGTGTTGCTGCATATTAGCGCAAGAGCCGTGCGAGCGAAGGCGCGCTCTTCGGGTGCTATGCTTTCGAGGATCCTTGCATATGTGTCGAACAAAGTTTCTGGGAGATTTCTGAGCGCCTTAAGCACCCTGTCTCTGTCTTGATAAATACGCTCGAGAATGTCGATCTGACCTGCGACCCAACGGAACCTGAGAAAGGTCTTAGTGAATATTCTGAAAGACTACGACGACGGAATTCTCACATCCCTCTGGCATTCCTCGCCAGTTCACTCTCAACTAACGCCCTGAAATCCGCCGGCCACAATTTGAATCTGTCATTCCTTGCGACCTGTTTCTTGACGTACTTTTCTATTGCTCGCATAACATCACCATTAGACATGGTAATGGCCGTGTGAGGAACAGGAGAGTCGATTTCGTAACCTAAGTTTCGGTCCTCAATCGTGGGGAGAAGACCCTCATCGTTACCAATATTGTTCATCTTGTCTCGAATGTCCTGCTCGTCACGGCTTGTCATCAACAGCGATACGTGTTCGAAAGACGGCTCTGTGCCGATTTCTACCAGTACGTCAAGAAACCTTTTCCGTGGCTTACTCTCATCAACCGCGTCGACCACTAGATAGACTCGTTGACCCGCCCGCTTGAACTGACTAGTAATGATTAAGAAGCAGTTCAGAAGTCCAGGAAAATCGAAGTTTCCCGAGTCATTCATCTGCTCCAACTCCTTTGGGATAAATCGACCAATCTGTCGACTTAGATCTGCGACTACCCAACGAAGGAAAGAAATTGTCTCGTCATGATTTCGCTCATTGTGGCAATAGTAATACGAGAAGCCAGTAGCTCGGCAGTGCTTTGCGATATTGTCAATGAGAAACGAGGCAAGGACTGTCTTTCCAGCACCCGGGATCCCATATATCCATATGAAACGCTTGTAGCCGCCGGGCCCAGATGAGCCTCCATCAAGCCACTGCTTCCAGCCCCGAGAATTTGTTATCCACTCGCATGTTTCGTCTTCCTGCTTGTCATGTTGTTCACTGTGGAATTCATACATGTCAAAGTTCGGCTTTAACCAACCCAGGATCCTTCTCTTTTCGCCGTCTACTCTCAGGGGGGGGAAAGGATTAGCAAGTTCACGTACATTCAATGGACTGTGAAACGATCTTACCATCTAAAGTCGCCTCGATTTCCTTTACGCTGTGGTTGATGGAGCTGAGGTTCATGCTATTTGGTGTGAAGTCAACTAGTGAGTCATAAATCTTAACAGGGTCCTACTGACGAGTTGTCGGCCTCAATAGCTAGGCTAAGCATAGATCTTTGTCTTTCGAGCTGGTTCAGCAACTGTTGTGCCTTGGGTTGCTGGAATAGCGGCCACTTAAAGCGTGCCGCAAGGGACATCGCTGAGCGCTTGCGAGTGGGAGCGGGAGAAGGAGTGGCCGTCCTCAGGGGGATAAGTTGTTGATTCATGTTAAGGGCGTGCTGCTCGTGGTGGATACCAGGATACTCGCGGCTTATCTGTGCCTGCATGAGGGACGCCATGTTTGCGTTAACATCATGATGAGACCTTTGGTAAGGTGATATTGGTCTATTCTCATTACTTGGTCCGAACGGAAAGTAGGTGTTCCGAGCCCTACGGGGTGATGGGCTTAAAGATTCTAAATCATCAACTCCCTCCGGGGCTACCAGCTTATTGAGCTCGCATAGTATGTCCGCGCAGTTATTGAGAGCGTCGAAAATCGACTCTTTGCTTGCAGACAGCTCTTCATACTCGAGACTAGCTCGGAGGTTCTCCAAGACACCTGTCAGCGTGTGCACTTCTTGGTTAATGCTCCGTACTATTCTGGGGGCATCCTTCACGTTCTGCAGATACTCCGTGAAGCTATGGGCGACTTCGCCGCACAGCTTGATAATCTCGTATGCAAAGATAACAGTCTCAGCCATGATGGGCAATAGTTTATGTTCTGTTGGCAGGATGAAATATGATGAGGCTAGAGGAGAATATGGAAACGAGGAGGGAACGCAGTCCAACTGAAGAGGCGACTCATTTATAAGTCCGAAACACAATACGTGCGTGCTATCTAGGAATTGCTAGGGGGACAAACGTCTAGAAACGAAGGACGCAAGCTAAAATTGTCACTCTAGTCATTGTCTAGCAACGAAACGCATATATCAAAGACATTGACAGGAAACGTGCAGAGATGACCCATTATTCTCATCAACAACCACGACAATACGACCTATTTACAGTGGCAAATACCAACCTCATTGCTAGAGTTTGATGTATCGGGACCCTAACAAGAGACAGGGGTTGATAATGCGATGCGCGTGCGTATCTAGGGAGATATACTTTTGCAATCATATTTAATACTTATAATTCATCTTCTTGCTTCTATTTTTGGAAGTATTGGAGATGGGGGTTCTGATTCTTTCTACAATATCTCATTTATATAATGGGAATAATCTAGAACGAAGATAAGATTTTTTCTATAGGGAGTCAAGATAATCATGCCCGCTACGAAATTGCGGTATGGAGTTGGTTTGATAGGTATTAGAACAAATGTACAAACGTCACCAAACCCAAGCAATATCTTTTCCCAGCATGGGATCTGTTGGATAGATGTATTGCGTTCAATAGAGGTTCAATAATATAGTAGATTAATGCATAATTCATAATGATGTCTTTGCTACTAGCTATCATCACTTATATGAGACTACTAAAAATCGTATTCACCCTATGAAATGGTCGATATACCCCCAAGACATTTTAAGCACTATTAAGTCCACCGCTCATGGAAGACTACGGCTCTAAGTTTCACTCACTTATAGATGAAATTGGAATGTCTTTAATAGCGTAGTTCCTGGTCTAGACCATTCTCCTTCATGTCCATCTGCTTGCAACTTTGTTCGAGAAAACGCACAATTGCAAGGCCTGAACCATGAGAACAAGAGCGGATCTAATAATCCCCCTCCTTCTCCCTTTCCCCCTTTTTTCCTAAATGACGATGTATTATTCCCTTGGGGCCTTATCAACGAATCTGTATCGTCGTTCTATATGTAGGTACACATACCAATTCCACATAACATATAATACCTATGTATTAGGCCATAATCAAGCCTCGCCAGCTATCGTTGTGAAAACACCACGCATGTAGACCAGACAGTAGCGCAATCATTGACGCCTCTACCGACACCCATTGATATATAGCCGGAGAACTTGGATATTGAAGAGAAACGACTGAAAAAAAGACTTTTAATATCTTTCGAGCATGTCTAACTCTACACATGCTAGTAAACCTTCATATTTCAACGCGAAATGAAAGCTCACTAAGACTCATACACGCTTAATGGGATTTTCGCTCCCCGGCCCCATCTTCACCACATTCCCCAGAGCCATCTTGTCGAGAGTCCAAGCATTAAAATACTTGCACCAGGTATTTTCCTCCTCCGTAATAGACACCCCCATGCACCCACCCAAATCTGGATATCTCACCCTTAACCCATACCATACCATAGGACCAACACCCTTCCTTTCTCCCCATCCCATCCATCCTTCTTACTCCGCCGTCCTCCTCCATAAATCCCGCATCTGTATCACCCCAGGAATACTCGCCAGCGCCCCAACCGCCATCTCGCCCAGCAACCCGTTCTCCATACTCCAATGGACAGTCAGCGGCGCCCAAGCCAAGTTCCTCGCAACGCTCTTCTTCCACGCGTCGTTCCACTCCATCTCCTCGGCCTGGACCTGAGCCGCCGTCTTCCCGCCCGCGAACTTCTCCTCGCGCGACCGCAACCCGCGTCTATGGCTCTCGTAGAACAGGCGGCCGACCTCGATCCCGACGAACGCGGCCCAGAACCGCGCGCTCCAGAGCGAGGCGCGGCGCTGCGTTGCTGGGGACCACCCGAGGACTCCCTTTGATGAGAGGTACGCGCCGTTCTCGAGGGCTTGGAATACGATGCACGTGCCGAGCTGGAGCCAGGAGATAGTTGTTTCGAGCTTATCCTCCTTCTTCGCTATTGCGCTACCCTCTTTCTCCCCTTCCGCTGTGGTGGTGGTGGTGGTGGTGGTGGTGGTGGCGGCCTTCTGCTTCCGCGCGAGGACCAGGCGTCGCAGCCAGAAGTACATATTCAGCAAGCCCCACAAACGCAGGAAGGTGCGGGCATCCGTCAGCATGGCGCTGAAGGCCCTCAACCTCTTAGCGAGCTCGAGGATGCGCGCGACGCCGTGGGAAGGTAAGGCCCTGGCGCTGAAGACGAGAGTCGCGGAGGGGGGCAGGCTGGCGGCGAGGGCGAGGAGCTGCTTCGCGGAGCGCTGGATGGCGGGGCGGGTCAGGGCCTCGAGGACGGAGGCGCCGAGGCGCGAGGTGTAGCATAGGAAGAGCAGGGTTGTGTCGATGCCCGAGGGCGTCTGCAGGCACCGTTGGACGTGGGCCAGGAAGGCGTCGATGTTGGAGGGCGCGGCCTCAAGCACTTCCTTGATGGGAAGGGGTCTGGGAGTTGGAACGGGAGCGGGGACCGCGGAGGGGATGGGCTCGCCTGAGGGCAGGTCGGCGGTGGAGGAGGAGGACGTGGCGACTTCGGTGGTGCTCATTGTCGGTGGATTATATGTAGATCTTGATCTTTGTTATTAGACGTGTCAAGATGAAGATTAAGACTAATGTAAGTCAACAGCTCACGCAATGCAATGCAATGCGATGCGATGCGATGCGATGCGATGTAATGCGGCTCTATCGATAAAAGGGGGTCAACGTTGATAGATACCTAGGATTGTCGATGGATACCAGTGATTTCAATTTCGATAACAGGTAGGTACCTAGGGACTGGAGGTATGGAACATTGAAATAAGGAACAAAGCAAGCGCAATATCTAACGCTTCAATACAAGATGACAGACAAGGATAACACGCAATGTCAAGAAGGAACAAGAACAACCCCGCTAATCGAGATGGTTGGAGGTTACCTAGGTACTCGTCTTTTCATTCAAACTTCAGGTCGAAAAAAAAGACCGCCGGCGCCGGTTAAGATTTAATATTAAATGCGCAAGTGTCTCCTTACATACATACCTGATGTACGGTACTAGGTAGGTAGGTACCATACCTCGGCACTCCGGTTCAGGCACTCCCCATACATGACGCTTGACCGTTGGTGGTTTAGCCGAATAGACAAATTCTCACCGCCTTCTATTCTGCCGCCCTCATTAAGACACATGCAGTTAAGACAGCTAGCGGCGGAGCAACTCTTCCAGCATCGGCGACTAAGCACAAAATATCACCTCATTAGGTTACCTAGTTAGGTATATGACATCAATAATGGTAAGATAGTTCTTATGACACATTTCTCAATTCTTAACTGTCATGTAGCTTTGATTTTACTAGTGTACAAGTTACAAGGCTCTACTTTTCAGAAGCCTCTCGATGTCCATGGTATCTAGGTAGGTATTCTACTAATACAAAGAGTCTCTCACTCAACGTTGAAGTGAGTCTCCAAATACATTCCACATTAAGGCACACCTTTTCCTACCCTGCCACTCTCCATCTCTAAAGCAACAACTCTGCAGACATTACGGCGCTATACGGGCCGTTCCGTGGATGGTATCAGTTGTCATATCATTCCGTCCCCCCTTTAAACATTACTAATGCTTTTACATGCTCGGGTATACATCTTTTAAATAGATGAGACAATGTGCTGATGTTACCGTAATGTGAACATAGCAGCAAATATCACGGCTATAAGGGTTCCCGTGCGGAACGCTGAGCACACAACGGTGCCCAAGCTCTCGATGGGCGCAGGATCAAATGGGCTACCACCGATAAACGGCGTGGGCGTATCATCGTCAGACGTGGACGATTGCGCTGGTTCACCCGTCGCGCTAGACTGCGCCGTGTTTTGTGTAGGTGTAATGGTAGCTGACGACGGCGATGGAGTGCCTCTGTCGTTAGTCGTGCTCGTTGGCGGAGAGGTTTCTTGATCTGTTGTCGATTGTTCCGTCGTCGACGAGTCGCTAGTAGGAGTCGTCTTCAGCGACGTCGTCGATGATGCCTTGGTGGTCTTCAACGATGTGGTGGTAGTCGGTGCTGGATTTATTGTCGAGAACCCTCCCTTCGTGGTTGAAGGTTGTACGGTCTTGGTCACCGTCGTGGTTCCAAATCCAGGGCATAGGGTATCGACCAAACCACCCGATAACACGATCCCAAGCAACGACCGCGGACTAACATTGAGGTCTCCGCAAGCAGCCTCTATGAGAGCCTGCTCTTGTTGGAGCCCCTCCACGCAACTCGCCGAGCATTGTCTCCCATTTGTGAAGTCGTTCCTCGTGCATCCTTCTATTTCGTTCTGGTAGGCCAAGATACAAAGCTTCGGTATTTGATTCGACGTAATGACTTGGAACTGGGATAGATTGAGAGCCGAGGTCGTCGAAGCTATGGCCAGCAGCGGTACAAAATTAAGTAGCCGCCGTCGCGACCGATGCCGCCGATGTACCATCTTCGGTGAGTACTCCTTTCGCAATAGTTCTATCCTCCGGCGCTGGAGGTCGCCGATCAGGATGTTAAATTGCCAATATCGTTTTGAGAAAAAGTGCGGTCTGCTCTACGACGTAAAGAAAACAAATCGATAACAACGACTGCCCGTTAAGAATACAGCCCTATGGAGCCTACTGACGTCCTAGTCGAACAGTTTAAGCACCACCCGATTGGCTCCGGCTTGATCCAAAAACCCCCAGTACGCCGAAACGCGAGTTGTGTCAGGAGGTTATGAATGACGGAAGGTCTGTGGCCTCATCCAATGGGGTTGTCGCACAAGATCTGCGAATGGTAGTGGCCGGATACAACGCGATTCCTTTCGAAATAGCGTACTATATATCCTGACCTCTCGGTTTCCCCCGCTGTCAAGCGGCGGGCTTAAAGATTTCAAAGCCTTGACGGATAGTGATCCTTGATGTCGACGGTAACACCAGGTGGCGCAAGGGATCTCAAAGTCTGACCACAGCAACTCTTTAAAATGTGATGATGGACCAATCGCCACAAGATCCAAAAGCGAGAAAGCAGGAAGTCGCTTGGCGTATTCTGCGGGGAACTATTCTTCATATACGAACCCCTTGTTTCCTGTCGTTTTAGGTAGCGTAGTATGGCGCGAGACACGAACTTATGAGAGGCGTAAGCCGCAGGCCAAAAACGGACGAGGCGCGTATATTGGCCGACGATCTCACTCGAAACCAATGATATATATGAAGATAACAAATGGGGAAAGACAAAGAAGCTGTGATAAGAAGCAACTCAGTCCACCAAAGCAGTCAATGCAACGAAGCAACGATTAGAGCGATTGTTGAATAGAACGAAGCTCAGCTTCTTTATTTTTGGTATGTAGTATTCTTTGAGATAGTCAAGCCATGACAGTAACGATGCAGCGATGATGGCGCTCAAAGTCCAAAAAAACGAGATAGCGGGTATAAGGTGACGGAAGGAGAAGGATACGAGAAACACTTATGAGAAACATTTGGGAATTTCCTTCCGAAAGTGAGAAGGTTCAGGAGTCAAAGCGCTTCCTATTTGAGATTCAGCTTGCCATTACGGTAGAGAGCCCATTCAGACCCTTGTCACGCGAGACTTCCTTGGCTGTCATCAGCTATACCCAGGCAGCACAGGCCAAGGCAGGCTATACCCCTGGGCCTATAGTAGTGCGGGCTAACCAATTGCATACATACGACCAAACCATTAATGGCGATTGGGGCTATCCCACTCGTACGGTACCTAGGTAGCTATTGCCTCATAAGCTGTGCCGCCAAGTTGGCGCGATTTCGCTATTTGTTCTTGATCAAGGTCGAGTAGCGTCGGAGTAGCACGACCTAAGAATTCTGTAGCCCCCTACAGGAGGAACTAGAGTAAGACGAGATCAACCAATTAAACAGTGGAAATGATGTAACGGATAGGAAACGAAACAATTGGGTGTTTGAGGTGCCGACTAAATAGCTCCCTACCTTGCGTCTAATTGGCTGAAGCTCATTTTCGTAGACCCGAAAGGTTATTCAGTGGCACCTAACCAACAGCGGCTCTAACCGATGTGCCCGAGTGAAGAATATCCAATTACTCGGTACGCTGTGCGACAATTTTGTTGCAATTTTATTTTTCGCATTTGTCCATCTTCACTTTTACTTACATGTATGACGAAGCTTGGCAGGATTCCAATATTCAGTGATCATTAGTAAACATATATATGTTGGCCAGAAAGGGCGACGTGGGAGAATTATACATACATCTTAGGACATGGAATCTGCAAACCGTATTGCTCGTATTCTAACCTAGTGTACTGCGTCGCCTTTGAGTCATTGGCCGATGCAGCTTGAACCAATCCAAACTTCAATTTCATCGTTTCTCTCCCTAGACTTCTTAGCCTCATGGGAAGTGAAGATCATCTGTGGAACGACGAATGGTGTATATAAATTTAAATATCAGACACTTATTGACGATATTTCCAATAATGATGTTGTGCAACTCATCTTCACCTGAGCTTACAGTAGTCCCCAATCTCTCACACTACACCGAGACTAACTACGCCACCATATTCACAGACAGGAACAACGTTGATATTCTGAATATGGCATCAGCAAGCCGTGAGGAGATCACATCAAAGGTCCTCGAAAATCTCAAGGGAACACCTTATGAAGCGTCGTCCCTAGAAGCGCTGTCAGGAGGCACAGCTAACTTCATATACCGTGCAACCCTATTAAAGCCACTCCAGGACGGGACGAAGGACGTCCTCATCAAGCATTCCGAGGACTACGTTGCCAATACTCCGAGTTTCAAGTTGACGCTATCTCGTTGTGTATGCATGCCTCATCTATTCTAAGTTCGGGTATGTATAAATGTTCATTTCGGATACTAACATTTCATAGAGCATCGAAGTAGAATGTCTTAAAGCATTATCGGCCTTCCCCATCGCCGGCAAGCAGGATGAAAGCGATCCTTACAACTTCGCCGTGAGAACCCCTAAATTTTTCCACTTTGACGAGGCGAACAACACCCAGGTCCAGGAGTATCTACAGAATGGCGTCGATCTTAAGACATATGCCTTGAAGACGTATGCCGGGTCTAATTCAGAGACAACGAAGCACCAATGCCTGCAGCTGGGCAAAGCCCTAGGGAGATGGCTCCGAGGGTTCCACAACTGGGCTGCACAACAGGCATCGCTACGAGCCACCGTTGTCGGGAACAAGGAGTTGCAACTACTGAAGCATATCATCAACTTCACATGGCTTCTGGACCGAATTAAGCAGTTCCCGTCCATTCTAGGTGATTCTGAGGGTGTCTTCCACGAGGCCAAGAATATGGCTGCCGCGGAAATGAACGACGAGAGCAAGCTGCAGGTCATCCATGGTGACTTCTGGTCGGGGAAGTAAGTAGTTCGGGTTTCTGCTCTATGAAATGCGCACTAATTGTATGACCAGCATTCTTTTGCCTAAAGACCCAATCGAAGAAGGCGTGGAGGTGCCGATGTTTGTGATCGACTGGGAGACATCGCAAATAGGAAAACCTAACCTCGACTTGGGTCAGATGATCGCCGAATTATACGAGTTGAAGCTGTACAAGGACATCCTAGGTGGTCTGTGGATGGTCCAAGGCTTCGTGGATGGTTATGGTGCAGTGAGCGAAGATTTTGCTTTCCGCACAGCTATCCAAGTCGGAGCCCATCTGATAAGTTTTGGGACAGCGGTGCCGGGCTGGGGAACGCCGGAGCAGGTGGAGAATTGCGCACGCACCGGAAAGGAGATTGTAGTCCATGCATGGAAGAAGGACCGCCATTGGTTTGAACAGGGCGATCTTGCTTGCCTGTTTACTAGAACCAAATAATTACATAGCGCTCTGAGTAAATATCAAGAGAAAAAAATCGCACGGGTTTTAATTCATTGTGAAATAAGTATGTATTCATAATCCCAGTCCTCCGTTACGATAACGCCTTGTATTTGAGTGTCAGGCATAGAATAAAGGTGAGACGTCCAAGAGCGGAGTTAGCTAATGGTCCAAGAAAAATCTTCGCCACGTGACTCCCTAGAAAGATTTGACAATGACTGACTGAGTCAAGTTCAACCCAGCAATCATCAACATTGAAATTTATTAAACGAAGTTATTCTGCTATCGCACGGAGAAAGATTGTACTCTGGAACGTTCCGCTTATATTTAAATTCTGAAACACACTGTTGCGTGGTGGTGGTTTTAATCTCTGATGACGACAGCGGCAACACCACCGGCGGACACGGCGGGGACTCCCCGGCCGTGCAACCGGTGCAAGGAACATGAAGGAACTATAGATCTCCGAGGGGCCGAGATAGTATGCGAGTCCGTAGATACCTCCTCATCCGAGAATAAACTAGCAATGATGCTAATAAACTCTATACAGGGCTTGTTTCGCATATTACATCTCCAGCAAAGCTATCAAGCGACTCGAGGCGTTACAGAGGGACCCGGCAACGCCTCGTCTTAAGGGGCCCGGAGGTCAAAGGAGGCCGCAGCGCTATCTAGTCGGACTATCGTGCGGGCCATCATCCACGGCTCTACTCCATGTCCTGACCGAGAATGTGCGGCAGCAACGGGCGCGGGGACAGAAAACCGCACGCTTTGAATATATTGCCGTACACGTCGTAGATGACACCTCAACCCCCTTCTCCTCATCACCACTACCATCATCCACAACAGGATCCAACAGCGCGGAAGATTCAGATTCAGTCTTAGCATCCTACCGCACCCACTTCCCCGAAGCAGACCTCTTATCCGTCCCCCTGAGTTCCGCCCTCACCCTCCCATCTATAGACTGGACCGCCCTCCCTCCCTTACCCAACCCCACCCCCACTGAGCTATCCCCCGCACAGCAACTATCAGACATATTCCACCGTCTCCCCTCCGCCACCTCGCGCGCCGACGTGCGCCGGCTCCTAACGCGGCACCTCCTCATCGCAACAGCCGTAGACCGTAAATGCGACGCCCTGCTCCTAGGCCACAGCACCACATCTCTCGCCGAACTCACGCTCTCCGAGACCGCCAAGGGCCGCGGGTTCTCGCTTCCCTGGCTCGTCAACGACGGCGCGGTGCGCGTCCCCGACAGCCTAACTCTAGCCCAAGCCCAAGCCCAAGCCCAAGCCCAAGCTGCGGATTCCGACTCGAACGCCAACACCCCCGCTGCCGCTGCCAGGGGTCCTGGCAAGGAAACAGGGGCTGGGGCTGTGGCAGCGGCCTCACTACCGGTGTACAGCCCGCTCCGGGAGCTCTTCCGAAAGGAACTCGTGTTGTACCTATCGCGCGTATCGCCCGCGCTCCTAGACATCCTCGCACCTACCGAAGCCGCGGGCATCACGAAGAACGGTGGTGCCGTGGTGTCGCACCGGGACCTGAGCATCGACGACGTGCTGGCGCGGTACTTCGGCGAGGTAGAGGCTAGCTACCCGTCCGTAGTCGCCAACGTGGTGCGCACGACGGGTAAGCTATTACGACGGCCCGACGCCGACACCGACGCCGCAGGCCATGATCATGGAGGAAAGGAGGAGGGGAATAGCGCTTCTAATAGTAGTAGTAGTAGTAGTACCGCTGGCGGAGGAGGGAATACATGCGGGCTCTGCGGCGCCGCGCTGGACGAGCTGGGCGATGAGCGCTGGAGAGGGGAGATTGGGGACGACAACAACAACAACAACGGGGAAGAAGCGAACTGCGGATTGGAGAATAGACCGAGGCTATGCTACGGGTGCGAGAGGTCGATACATGGATAGCACGTACATATCATGTAGTATTCACACCCAATAATAAAAAAAAAAAAAAAAAAAAAAAAAAGGGAAGTTTGTAAACAGTAATTTTCCCCGCCCAGTCCCCCTTTTTGAACGCACGGCCTAACCTATGATATCCGTGTCCTTACTCCTGAACAACAGTTCTGTAATCCCGTGTCTAGAAAACGAGTAGTACCCCAAGAGGTGGGGTACCTATGTATGTATCTATCTATCCATCCGTGCTCCATCTATAATGAACTCGGTATAGCCGTCAACATTCGAATCATCACGTAAAATAGAAGCCATATCTCGCGGGAGACGACCGTCCCCTTCCATTCCTCTTGGCACCGCATCCTCGGAGCAGCATGATCTGATCTGATCTTCGAGCTATCTAGCTTCGAAACAAGACTGCCCGTGGCTTAGCCCGTTTCGCACTTCCCCATCGGTTTACTTCTCCGTCCAAACCTATTCACATCATGCCTTGCCCAAAACCGAAGCAGGTAATATCTTCTGCTCGATCTTGCGAACTAGCTTATTCGTCTGCTCTGCCAGACTCAGCGTCAGGATGGTGTGCGGCAATATCCGTGCGAGATGGGGCAAGAAGCCCTTGTATATGGCGAAGAAGCCCTCGGTCCTGATCGTCTTTCCCAGGCAGTCGAAGACACCCCTGTACAGGTTACCGTTCTGATTGTATAACCGGGACATAATCGTGTCTGGCGTTTATTAGCAACCACCCACAATATAGATTACATACGGTATATAGGATCGTCTTAAGGCGCAGGATCAAACAAACTCACCAGGTGGGTGCATAAAGCAGCACACGACAAACCCGGACACGGTACTACTTGCCAGATGCAACGGCGCGCCCTCTTCCATGCCTAGGTGCCTTACCAATCTCCTCTTGGCGAAGAAGTACGTCGGCAACTGCACGGAGCTGCCGAAGCCTGTCCTTATCATCGCAGCGCCAACGCCCCTATACAACCCGCGAAAGCCCTCCGCCCTGTAGATCTGTGTTAGGCCGTCGATGGCGTTCCTATAGTTGTGCTGGGTGCCGACGGGCAGGAAGGGAGAGAAGCTCTGCAGACGGGTCTTGACAAGAAAAAAAGGGCTCCCGGCGGCGGCGCCGATGATGCCGGAGCTGGCGCCGCAGAACATGTTGATGCCGAGGTTCTGCTTGGAGCCGTCGCGCAGGAGGAGGGTGGCCAGGCCGTGGCGCATGGGCTCGTAGAAGCCGAGGCGGCACCCGTTGAGCAGGACCTGGTAGACGGAGGCGCAGCCGATACCCCGGTATATGCCCTTGAGCCCCTCGTTCCTCACGATGACGCCGACGCCGTGGAAGGGCCCGCGGTAGTGGTGTGGTTGGTGGCCTTTCGTTTGGAGCTCGCCTTGGAGCTGCATTCTGTCGCGTGTCAAAACAGCATCACGTCAGCCGAGTTCCCGGAAGTATTTCCCAACTAACCGCCACGGGGTGTTTTTTTCTCATTCGCGAGCACTGGTTTATATATCCCTCATGTTCACGGACCCTTTGTCCAAGCGAGGGGAGAGTATGCGTACCGGATCTTGACCGTCTCGAACGGATGTGTAGCACAGACGGCGCCGACTGCGGCTATACCGCCCGCCACGAAGGCCCTACAGCTCTCCGATTAGCCTTTGAAGCTTTAGGATATGATAATCTGGTATCGTACCCAGCAGTAGTCGACATTGAGTCGTTTTGAGCGGTCCGCTCACCAATCTATCCGATTTCTTTTTTTGTGTGTACCAATCTCCGAGGTGCGATATAAAGCTTCTCTCTCTTATCCGATATAGTCTAGCAGAAATCTTCTTGGCGAAAAGGTGACCGCATACAATCGGCTCAAGCCTCAATTACTGAAACCTTGGAAGCGCGGAAGGAAAGACGGGAATTATGTATACACTTAGGAAGAAAGGGAAAGGTCATATATCCATTTTATTAGGTTAGGGCTGGTCTCTAAAGGGTAACAATGAAGTCTCCATTCAACAAAATAGTTTCTTGTAAGCAGGCACGAAGGAACCAACGCGGTTGAATGAAATACAACCCTCCGAGTTCATTCGCCGTGTTCTCCGAGCTCGCAGATGCTAAAACTCCAGCTAATTTCCTAAATTCTCATTAGCGGACATTTCAGTGTGCAAGGGCCAAGCATTTTTTCAGTGAGCTGCCAATCTTATCCCCGATGTATAATTACGTCCATATGCGTGTACTTGTATATGGGGTACATGTACCGTACGAAGGATCCTCATGACTAAGCTGACGCATTGTTAATACGGACATCAATGTCTTAGACGAAGAAGGCTATGTAGTTTCACTTCACATCCATGGCATCTCATATAGAGGTACATAGAAGACTCGATCCTGCAGCAACCCGCTTCTCGGACGAATCCAACATCGGTCAGAAAGTTATGTTCATTGGCTGTTTCGGCCGATTCATCATGATGAATTATTATGCGTTCAGCATATACCAGACTCCCTTTACCATGGCAGAATTTCCCCCCAGCCGTGAATGCATTCTATACTGTACACCTCCGTGGACGCATGCTTTCGTAGACTCCATATCCTGCCAAAAACACAAAAGGAAGACAGATAAAATCAGATGAGAACCCGCCGGAAACTAAGTGCTTGTAAAAGAAAACCATGCTACACTTTGCTCCAAAGCTGCGAAAAATTGCAAACTCCTAATTTTGTCAAATCTGCTCAACGCCATGCTCTCAGTTGACAGGTGAATTTGGGGATGAACAAATGATATGGTCTGGTAGAGTCCTGAGCTTTGATACCTAGCTCAGTTGCTTCTCAAAAGAGGCTAGACATATAAGAGGATAACATAAAGATCCCCCTAATGCCATAACAAGAGATAATATCCGTGGTCCTCTCCTTAGATATCGGGTCTACCACTCGCAATCGCCTCTAGGGTCAAATATAGATTGCGAACCGCACTTTCGGTAGCCGTACCAAACCTCGACGAAGGGATGTTTTCTTGAGGGTCACGGTATATTCCTCGGGCTCGGATCCTCTGGCTGTATGCAAAGTAGTGCCGGAGTATTGTACGAGACTCGTCCCTCGCATTCTCTCTCGAATCTTCGAGGAAAAAAGAGGTCACCGTCACAGGTGATGGATGAATTGAGACAGGGCGGGGCAGACGGGCGCTCTACGATCTGTCGACTCCTGCCTGTGCTGCCGCATCTAAACTACTCATGCCGGTTCGTCTAGTACTCTCCTGGCTTACTCGTGCGGGATTGCCATCAAAAACCCATGGTCCTGCATCGTTGCGGGGAGTGATGGGACCCTCGTTACCATTGGTCAACGGGTGGCTATTGGGTGAGGGGGTTCGATTCGTTGCTGACCGATCACCGCTACTTACGCGGGGTGTCGCATTCGGTATCGGAACTGGTTCCGTTGCTGCGTGCCTTATAGTCGACTGTATGGTGGTGCTGTCTATTTGCATGGTCATCTCGCCTGCATCTCCTTCGGTAGACGGCTGTTCTGCGGAGCCGTGGCTATTCACCGGTGAAGTTGCTGCTGATTCCTCGTTTGTCTGAGCCGCAGGCCGTGCTGGCTTCTCTTCCTGGACATCTTCTATGCCTGAGTCTAGCTGCTGCCACTCATCAGACGGCTCATCCACCTCAGCATCCAGGTCGGCCGTAGCTCGGCAATTCGGGCATATGAATATTGGCCACGAAGGTCCTGACAGCATCTCACGGATGCATTTGTAGTGCCAGGTATGAGAGCAGGGAGCAACGAAGAGAGATTGGCAAGGCTATCGAGGCAGAGCACACGTTAGTAATGAATAGAAAATCGTAAGAATACTTAGAGCTGTGACGTACTGCTATCGCGTTTAGGCAAATAGAGCAATCCTGCGCATGGGATGATGATGCGGATGTAGAGGTTAGATCTCGCAGGCGCTTGTGTGTTGCCATGCTATGAATTTGTTAGCCATCATCGTCATGTGGAATAGAAATGGTAAAATAGAATGGATAGGAACTGATAGAAGTCCTTCGTTCAAACTTTGTGAAAGGCTCTACTTAGAAAGTTTGCCTGGATAGGAAGGTAAAACTTACTTAAACGTGTTGGGCTTCGATTGCCATCCTCTATTCAACTCGATACGCATCTTAACGCATCGGTAGATCATCTCTTCTCCGCCCTTGAAGTCTATTCCCAATTGAACTATGTCGCCATCGTTGATAGGGAACGGTTTTGACTCGGTGCCAGGAGCGCTAAGGCGAATGTGGTTGAGAAACGTGCCGGAAGAACTTTTCACGTCTTTGATGTACCATTTTCCCTTCTCGAACCAAAATTCGCAGTGACGACGACTTACTACCTTGCTCTTAAAACCTACTGGTGCAGCTGACGGTGTGTTGATAGGCACGGGGGCATGGTTCTCCCGCTCAGAGTATCGTCCAACCTTGATCGTCTCTTTACCTGTAGGTAACGTCCGCGAGATGGGCGTAAATGAGAGCGACGGTCGATTTGAGCGTGCATCGTAGAATGCCGAGAAGCGAATCGTTGGTAACATGTCGTGGCTTAGGTCGCCCGTAGTGGCCGACCGCATCCGTGTCATATCTGCGTCGACTGACTCTTCCCGACTTTCGGTTTGAGTATTCGGTTCCGACCTCGAGTTCAGCAGGGCTTCAGAAGCGGCCTCAGAATATTTACTTGTGTGGCGACGGTGAGTCCTGCTCGAATCGTTGTTTAGATCTGCTGTGATAAGTGAATCCGGTCCAACTTCATGAGGAACGGCGGATGTCGAGGCGTGACCGGAAGTGGTGGGGGAAATGGGCGAAATTGAAGGCGCAGATGTGTCGTGCGGATTAGCTCTGTAATTGTGGGCGAGGCTGGAAATATCTCGCGACAAACGATGTAAATGTATCAGGCCCCGTAGCCTGCTGCCGCGACCTGGGGATAGAGCAGACGTAGACGTCTGTGGGGCGGTTGTGGAAGGTGTGAGAGTCGGGAAATAACCCGTGGAAGGCGGCGGCGCAGGTTCAGTGAACATTTATTACGATATGTGGGAATTCAGCGAAAAGGGATCCGGGGGGTTGTTTATGGTGGAGGATCCGCCAATCTTTTGTGTATGATTGACGAACAGCGGACCGTTATTTTAACTAGTACAATAAAATAACGAATGATAACAAGACGAAATTCGAGTGGAGGCAAGATGGCCGTTTTTCCTTTTTTTTTTCCCTGTACAGGAAAACGAGCACAGTACACAGAGTGGCTATTGATATATGGATATGGTCTTTCGCAGTGGGGGAAACTTGGGGGTTTGCGGTCCCTCGACCGTCTTATGTTCGCAAGGCGCGATGCGGAGTCGAGTTGCAGGTGGTCAGTTGATTGACTTCTACCATGGAATCTAGGCCAGGCCAAACATGGACCCAGGGGTGGTTGCTTGCAGTCAATGTTGTTGATCTTCCCTTAATCGCAGCCGTTCCTGTTATGGTAGATAAGGAGTGTTGCGACGAGCAATGCGAAAAGTAAAAGAAAAGGAAGGGATAGAAGGGAATATTCGATTAAACCGAGACAACAAAAAAAGGGTATTGTACAAAAAAAAAAGGAAATAAGCAGGAGCAGCTCAGCTCGAGATAAAAATTCAATTCAACCACGGCAGAAAACTGGGCAAGTCTTACACCTTCGAGAACTGACGACATTACTTGCCTGTATTTATTAAGGTTAGGTACTGTACCACATAAGGTACAATACATACGATTACACCGCGTAGATTCACGGCTCAGTTCAAGGGCGCATATAGCTGACGGGTAAAATTTAGAAACTCACCATGCCACTTCGGGGAACAAGCTGTAACCACATACTTTCGCTTGTGCTAGGTACCTACCTACATAGGCAGTGTAAATAACGCTCTTTAAGCCCAAAGAAGGGGGCCCCCGAAGATAAATCCTTCCTGGGGGAATACCGAATCAGGTATGTACTGGTACAGCTGGTACAGCTAGCCCAAGTGCATTATTAGTAGAAAATATCTGCTTTTCGTACGTCATAAGAACTTCGTCAACTTTGCCTAGCCATACCGCGAGCGAATAGGAGCTATTTTATAGATATAATCGCTACGTATACCGTCGAGGATTCACACGCGTCTATGCAACCTAGCTACATCATGCGAACGGAGTGAAACGTCTGAACGTTTGTCCGGAGGCAAAGTGTGGTGAGCGGTGCTTATTAGTCTTCAAACCGAAAACCATCAATTGGCAACGATTTCTGGTCTACTAACTGGTGGGGTTTCAACTGCAGGCGGCGTCAGCTAAAAAGTTACAGTGTCTGAATGTCTCAAACCGCCTATGGTTAGCCGCAGCGAGGGCTCAGGGTACACGGCAATACGGGTAGTCGTACACGACTAGAGACCCGTGTTTTGTAAGAGCGCTTTAATGGCCATTACATCTGAACCACCATCTCCAGGACAACCTTCTCACTAGCTCGGAGATGCTCATTAGTACACCCACCCCTGTTCATTAGAATGCGAATATTAGAATTCATTGTGTGCAGATTAACTATGGAGAAACCTATCGCATCCCTTATTGATCAATCGTGTTGGTCCAATGAAGCACTAGCTATTTAAATGTGCCTCCCCGTATTTTTCGTTCACAATACAGACGGTCCAAATTGGTCAGATACTTGTTTCTGAATCCTTCAGCCGGATGGACACAAGTGCAATGCTCGGGGTCGAACAAAGCTCCTAAAAGTCACCGTAACGCCATTGCCGCCAGACCCTACCCTTAAACCACTCAACGATGACAATACGAGTCTATGCTGGGAATGACAAGACATGGTAAGGGTGAATATGTCCCTTATTTTCCGGTTTTCTGTTTCTTCGCCTTGGGCTTTTCTTCCTCTTCCTCATCTGCCATCTCTTCATCCTCGTCCTCATCCATCTCACCATCGACATCACTCTCCGCACTTCCGGAGCCTGACGACTCGTGGGCCGAATCGTACTCCTCTGCGACGTCACTCTCACTTTCGGCCTGGAAATCTTCGTCCACGCTCTCCTCATCCTCGTCAGCTGAACCTCGATCGGCTCTAGTGCCTACCACTTCCTCTTCGGATTCGTCCATGGCTTCCTCGCGTAAGGCAGCGGCTAGCAGATTGGCATCTTCGTCTATCTCATTCTTAACGCGTAGACCTTTGAGCTTGAAGAAGCCTTCGAGCGCCTTGAGATCCTCCCTATTAATGTTGCTGAAGGAATGAGGTGGGCCACCACTCTTCATATGGACCGCGATATCAAACGTTGATAAGGCGGATACCGCGCCACTAACACGGGAGAACACAATAGAAGATGTCTGGTCGTACGACACGTAGGTGGCGGGTTTCGGAACGAACATGAAGGCTTTTTCAAGGCAGTACAAAAATCCTTCTGCCGCCTTGATTGAGCACTTGATGCCGAACTGATTTCTGTGCGTCATGAAATCCTTGGCTGGGGATGTGATCTTCTTGTTCGCGAGACCCTTGAAAATATAGGTGATGACCTGGTGTAACGGTTGCTCATAGTGTGGCTGTAGACGATCCTTGTACTGCGTATTCAGCTGCTCTTCGGTGAGGTTAAGATCAATGGTGACTTCCTCATCCTTTTTAGCCTGCATGACTATGAACGGGTACCTCGTCTGTCCCTGGCGGAGAGGTGGATCCAGTCCAATGCATAGCATAAAGTGCAGATCGTCTGGCTTCGGTAGAACCATGAACTTCTTGATGTGCTCATACTGAATCTTGTAGTCGTACGTTTTACCACGAAGTCGGAACGACGCTTCATACATGTCGATATCAAACCGACCACTGCAGAATAGTTAGAAAATGGAAAACACGAATAGGAAGTTGGTGGACGAACCGTGGCGTAAGGTGCAAAACTTCCAAGAAAGTAGCGATGGCGTCTCCAGCAGTCTCACCGATCTCGGCCTTGTCCATCAGTGTCTCATAGAACAGCGTTGCGGCGTTCTTCTCCTCTTCAGCACCACTTCCAGCTTCTTCACCTTCGGTCTCTTTACGAGTGGTGGTGCCAGGAATATAGAAGCGCATCTCTACGAGCTGATCTTTTCCGGCACCGGACTTCTTGCCACGGCCTCGCGCACCACCTAGATGTCCGTTCGTGCCGGTATCATCCTCGTTCGACGCAGCGAATTCGACAGAGACTTCATTGCGACCCGCGAGATTGGTGTTTGAGATTTCGGTGTAGGGCACCTCGAAAGCAGGCTTGTTCTGGACGTTGAATACGAGCTCCGCCTTGCTAAATTCCGTCTTTCCCCAATTCCAACCTCGCAGCGCATGTTCCTTAGGATCCAGATTCACGCTGTACCAATTCTTGAATATCTTGCTCAGGCGTTCGAGATCCTAGTAAACAGAGAGGACGGTCAGTGGAATTAGTAGAAATATGTTAGATAAATTCCTTACCTCCTGCTGGAAACCGTCGAGATGAACAAGTTCAGAGGATCTCTTGAGAATCTTGACTTCATAGCCCTTCGCCGCGCGACTCCATTGTGCGCTAGCAATATCACCGCGATCGAGAGTGAATGTGTTACCGCCGCCTGAAGGCTTCCAACCCAGTCCGTTTTCCGCGAATCGACACTTCCCAGACTCCTTGGACAGGTCCAAGAAGATATTGTCGAAGCTCTCGCTGTTGGATATTCGAATTAGTAAAAGGATCGCAACATCCGCACAATATCCTACTTACAAAGCCGCCATATTGATGATAGGTTGTGGAATCGGGGGCCTTTTGGAGAGGTCGGTTGCGAAGTTGCGATAGTTAGAATCCCGCCTCTTGGGAAGAAAAGTTGAGAGGCGCGTCAACGCGGTACCAAAAGTTCAGGTAGAGACTTTTTGGCGTAAATTGAACACGTGATTCTCTACGTGTAGCTAAGTTTCTTTGAAGAGTGGCGCAGAAACCCCACCTGGATATTATGTACATGGGCTGCTGGGCACTTGCCTCGAGTCGCTTAGGTACCATAAATGTAGATGTCAACCTAAAAGTTCAGGGGGACAGGGGGATAACACAAGTGGGCCTTTAGTCAACAGCTGCTGTACCGTAAACGGTTGGTGCAGATTTAATATGGGTACTTGGGTACATACCATAGCAGCCTCAAGTTTCAAGAGTCCTTCAACCAACCTTACATAATATCTCTATTGCTTCACTCTCCCCTATTGCTGATTTCCTCACCAGGACTTCTCTATCCTACATGTTAACTCACTGAATACCCATTTTCTATTTTACTTCTCTCTCATTTTCAACGCCCAACCATGTCTGGTCGCTTCGTTCGAGCGTCTAAATACCGTATGTCTTCCTCCACGCCCTCACTGCCTCGTGGTCAGCTTGCGATTGCGATTACCCAACTAACATGAAGTTAAGGACATGTCTTCGGCAAATCTACACGGAAGGAGTTCTGCTACGATAATCTACGTATAAGTCGAAATGCTTGGGACACCAACTTGGTTAAGGTCTGATTTCCATTTACCTTCCTGCGCTGCCTCGTAAGCTAGGAGCTGACCATGTTGGTCGCAACAGGTCAACCCAGAATATCTCTCCGTCAATTGGGAGGCCAGTGGTGGAGGCGCCTTCGCCGTTATCCCCTTAGGTGAAAAGGGGAAGCTTCCCGATGTCATTCCTCTATTCCGTGGCCATACTGCTGCCGTTCTCGATACCGACTGGTGCGCACGCGACCCTTCGAGTGGCTAACCCCCCTATTCCGAAGACCTTAACCTAATCTTACTAAAGGAACCCTTTCAATGATCGTCTAATCGCATCAGCTTCCGAAGATGGCAAAGTAATGTTATGGCAAGTCCCTCAGGGGTTTACACTGTTTACGGATGCCGAAGAGCCAGCCGACGTCTCTCCTGTCGCCAGATTAACCGGCCATTCGAGGAAAGTTGGTCAGGTCTTGTTTAACCCAGCCGCCGAGAACATACTTGCGTCCGCCTCTGGTGATCTTACAATCAAGATATGGGATGTAGGCGCCGGCTCTACCGTCCACACGCTAAAGCACCCCGACATTGTCCAGAGTCTCTCGTGGAACGCTGCCGGTTCGATGCTAGTTACAACGTCGAGAGACAAGAAGCTTCGCGTGTGGGATGTGCGACAGGAGCGCCCTGCGCATGAAGGCCCGGGCCACGAGGGTGCCAAGAACAGTCGAACAGTTTGGCTAGGAGAACAGAACAGATTCGCGACAACAGGTTTCTCGAGGATGAGTGACCGTCAACTTGCCCTCTGGGAACCTGGCAACAATACGCCTATCGGCGGATTTAAGACTCTTGATAGTATCTCCGGCGTTTGCATGCCTTTCTGGGGTAAGATCACTACCGCTCTTTAAATCCATCATAGCTAACCTTGACTTAGATGATGGCTGCAATTGCTTGTATCTCGCTGGAAAAGGGTAAGCTCTTCTCTTCTCTTCTCTTCTCTTCTCTTCAATTCAATTCAACATATTGGAGGCAATAAGGATCTAATCTAGGCTACATTCAGTGATGGCAATATCCGCTATTTTGAGTACGAGAACGACAAATTCGAGTTCCTCTCTGAATATAAGTCAGTGGAACCTCAGAGAGGTATCGCATTTGTTCCCAAGCGTGGAGTTAATGTAAGTTATCGTGCTGCGTGTAGAACTATGAGCTCTATGACTAACATCCAAAAGGTCCATGAAAATGAGGTTATGAGAGCATACAAGACGGTCAATGACACGTACATTGAACCTATCTCCTTCACTGTGCCTCGACGAGCTGAGACATTTCAATCCGATATTTATCCCCCAACCACCGGCCTCAAACCTGGTGTTAGTGCTAGTGAGTGGCTATCAGGTAAAACTGCTTTGCCACCGAAGATCGACTTTGAGAGCATCTACGAGGGCAATGCGCCGGTCGAAGTTCCAGCTGACTACAAGCCACCTGCTTCCACCCCAGCTCCAGCGCTAGCCCCTGTATCTAAGCCTGCTCCGAAGAAAGACCCAGAGCCAGCGCCTGCACCGGCTTTGCAATCTCCGCCGCCCACAATGAAGGAGCAGAATCGGTCTATGGCGGCTGTAGCCTCAAAGTATGATGATAAGGACGAGAGTGACGATGACGATGCCTCAAGCTTTGAAGAAATCGCAAAGCCAACTCAGCGCAGCGCGGTGCCTGCAAAGTCTGAGCCGAAGCCATCTTCATCGACCAAGACTTCGTCAGCGCCGCCGCCGAAAGCCGGGGCACAGCCTCTGAAGTCACCTACTTATGCGTCAACCTCGACGGGCGCAGCTCCTACTTCAACGACGTCAAACAACTCGGCCAGTGGTGCGGGAGTTGAGACGAGCTTGGAACAAATCAAAAACCTATTGGAGAACCAAACAAAGATGATAACCGCTCAAAACGAGCAGATCAGTCAATTGACACACGAAGTCGACAGTCTGAAGAAGCGAGTAGCGCCTGGGTCGCAGGACCAGAGCGAGCGTATCCGACAGCTGGAGCTGGAGCTAGAGGAACTGAGGTCATGATGTGTGGCAATGGCGTACTAGGATCTAGGAACATGCCGAGCGAAGATAGATGTAGTCTGTTGGGGTTGAGTAGTTGATGGATAATGATCTTGACGACGGTTGTACGAACAGTCAGTCGAAATATCTCGTACTTGGGGATACGTTGGCGTTCCTGAAATTTCCTGACGAGCCGCGTTTGTATTTATACCTATTCATTCTGAACTGCTTGTTCGCGTGGATAGGTAAGGTCGGGCATGCGTAGTCTATTCTTATCATGATGAAGCAATCTTTCACTCAACCCTGGCCAGAAAGATCCTTTTATTTGCTGACCGGTTTACTGTTTTCATTTTTTACTATTATCACGCTTGTTTGGCGTTCCATGCAACACAGTCATCAAACTTCACTCCTATACCACCAAAACAGTCCAGTGCGCTGCCGATGGTGAGGTCCACTTTGCCGCCGCTCAACCTCTTTACCAATTCCAAATCTTCAAGATTTCTTCCGCCGCCAGCGTATGTTACTGGTATATTACACCACTCAGCAAGCCTCTCAACGAGTTTCTCATCGATGCCTTTCTGTAGGCCCTCGTTATCGGCAGCGTGGATGAGGAACTCGGAACAATATGGTTCGAGAGATTTTATAGACTCTACATCATCATCATTAGACACGCCATCTTCAAACTTATAGGGGCAGGCTTTTCAGTTAAGTGGGATAGATATTTAGTACCTTGGTTTACTTCCATATCCGTAATGGTCTGCCATTTATTCATAGCCACGAACCATTTGTCGTCGCCCCGCCGTCTACAGCTAAGATCAATGACAAGACGGTCTTTCTGTCCGCTGAGCGCGGCGAGCATAGCATCTAGTCTCTCTTGGCTAAATTTGCCTCCTGGGAAGAGGAAAGATGTGATGATGACCTACTAGAAAATTTAATCAGCCATGTTGTATATTATGGTATATCAACCCATCCATATTACCCACCTTACTAGCACCCCTCTCTATCCACAGCGCGGCATTTTGGTCATTAATGCCGCCTCCAACCTGGAGATGACCTGGCCACGCCGCCAGAGCTTCCTTCGCGGCGTCTTCGTTTCCGGGACCCAGCATGATCACATGAGCACCCTCAAGGCCATGATCTCTATACAGACGGGCATAATAGCCAGCGGAGTGCTGGGACACATAATTCGTCTTAAGCTCTGCTGTTGAGCTATCAAGGGTTCCGCCCACAATCTGCTTGACCTGGCCTGCGTGCAGGTCTATACATGGTCTAAATCGCGTCATCTTGTTTGATGAATGAAAAAGTGTTTAAGCATCATTAGGTGCTATTCATTCTGTATTTTAAACTTGTAGTGGGGCTTTTGCCGCTAAATCGTTAGCTGTGGCAGGGTTATAGCGGGGTGGCTGGGTGGGTTTATGGGCAGTTCCACGAGTCCACCTGGGCAGCTCAATTACCCCTCGTGATTGGTGGGTTTTACTTGCAACTTTGGGGAGGCTGCACCGACGAAATCTTAATCAATCACCCAAGACCCTGGACCCATTAAAAAGTTTAATAGACTCTTCCAACGTCAAACGTCAAACGTCAAACGTCAAATCGCCATACATCAACCTCACAACTTATTACGTCAAGAGCAAATGTGAAGATGGCGACAGTACTCGGGAAACGCAAATCACTCGCTCAGAAAGCAGAACAGTCAGTATCGCAGGAAGAGGCACAAGATATCTTTAGACGACACTTCGAGGCACAGTTTGCTCCGTTAGAACCGTCACATCCCAGCTCGAAGATTGTGCCAGCCGACGAGCCTGAAGATTTGCGGTCCGAATCAGAGGATGGCTCAGAAGACTCCTGGGATGGAATATCCGGCTCGGAGTCAGAAGCAGAAGCAGAAGCAGACGATTTATCTCGTGGCACATCAGTAGAAGTCGTCGAAGTAGTTTCGCACACAAGCTACCTTCCGGCGCTTTCCAATGATCCGCTATCTAAGCGCGAGAGCAAAGCATACCTCTCATCGCGCGTCCCATCCTCTTCCATAGATCCCAGCTCTTCCTCAAACACCTCGACCAAGAAGAGTAAAGCGACCACAGATGAGGATGCGCCGTCACTCCTAAAGAATGACTTAGCTCTGCAACGCCTCTTGTCAGAATCACATCTCTTCTCTGGGTCGGGGCATAACGAAGGTAGTATGGAACATGCGGGCCGCAACCGTCACTTGGCGACAGATCTGCGGCTATCAGCTCTTGGTTCGAAGACTAGCATCTTCAAGCAGGTCAAGATGCCCATGGCGCACCGAAAAGGAATCAATGCTGCGGCTGCTACGCGCGAAGCTAAAAGGCGGAAGGAGGCGCGTGAGAATGGTATCATTCTGGAACGACCTGCTAGCGGAGTTGTAAAGGGAAAAAGTAAAATGAGAAAGAGGGAGAGGGCCGTCGATGCGCCCGCAGTAGGGAAGTTGAGAAATGGGATGTTGCAGCTAAGTAAAAGAGATATTGCCGAGATTCAGGGAAGTGATAGGGGATCAGGAGGCAGAAGTAATGGAAAAAAGAGACGGAGGTGAGGGTACGGTGCGTAAATGTCGGCACACGAAACTCGTAAATAGGAGCAAAATTACGCGACGTGCACCTCCGCGATGTGCACCTCCCTCGATGTGCACCTGCCTCGGCGTTGCCTTATATAAAATTTTACCTCTCAACCACTGTGTCGACTTTTTTTTTTCTCCTTCGTACACCACCTTCCGATCACCCAGCAACTGATTGTTTCCCTATTAAAATCGCCGCACTGACGCGACAAGCAATCCTCACTCTCTCTTACAACACTACAACCTGAACCACCGAATCGGCGCAACAAGCAATCTTCCCTCTTTCTCGTAATACAACCATCCAAATCGCAATCGCAATCACAGGTAGCAATCGTCAATCATCTCGAAGTCGATTTTCAAGATGACTAGAATTACGACTTCCTCTCCTCACCCCCCCGCGGCTGTCCAAGCCACTCTTGGTCAGATGGGCGCTCAACTCGCCGCCCATGCCGATAGCAAGATCAACAAGCTATCGGAAAAGATTGACAAGGTGTACGGCGCGATGCAAGGAAAACACGACGATCTTCATGACAAACTCAAGCAGGTGGCCGAAATCATACGAGAGTTCCACGACGAAGTCAACAGAATTAACAACGACATTGAGAAGGATATGCGAAGCGACTTTGATCGTGTCGACACCGAGCTCAACTCGCAGTTCGAAAATATCACGGATGTGCGCAAGCGATGTATTAACTCATACCATGAGTTTACTAAGCTGCGAGACCAAGTTAAGGAGATGGGTGTCGAAGTTAAGGAGATGCGCGACGTACTCAAGAAGATGAAGACTCAGATGGCTACGCGCGCCGACCTCACAGCTGCTTTCTCGAAGCTCCGCGATCTGCACATCGACGTGTCGTCTGCCAAGGAGCCACAACCTCGACTTCGTCTCCCTGATCCAACCAAGCTAGCCAGCCCAGACGACCTTCGCGTGTGGATTGTAGAGATGCAAAACAAGCTCGCCATTGACGGCGGTGTTATCGGCTCTCCAGAAGTCCAGGTCTACTACGTCTTCGCCTACCTCAACCCTGAGGCGCAGAAGATCGCTGTGGCCGCTCTCAAAGTGTGCCGGGAGGATAATCACTGGGACTATGAGGCGATCTTCAAACTTCTTGTTGCCTTCTACAAGTAAGGACTTACACAAGATTACCAAGAAGGACGATCCGCACATTCGACACATGATGAACTGCGATGTGAAGAGAAGGGATTAGGCAGAAGTCGCCGTTGACAGAAAGAGCATTGTTCAAAGCTGCCCCCTCTTTCACCAGTTGCTGTTGTCACACATCATGTTCTCACGCGTTGCGTTTTTCGGTTGGAATGGGTCTCTAACTCGAGACGGGTGTTCATAGGGGTGGAAAGTTTTGATTAGATTCTTTGTGCATGCTGGCACGGAGCAGAATACTCTACGCAATGACACCATAGCTTGCTTTCATAGGTAGAGAGAATTGATCACAGTACGCCCAACATGCTTCTAACGTTTTACCATATAACCTAGTAACGTAGGTCGCGTGAAGAATTACTCGTTATGCTTCTTAGTATATTGTAGATCCCTCAAAGGAACACCCGTACTTACATACCAGGCACCTACCCCGTAGAAAGCAGAGCTCATCCAAGTTTACGAAGCGCCCGTAGATAACTGCCATCTATATATGTGACACATCACCATACTCGCACTGTAGCCGTTACGCGTGATATCCTCCAAGAACCAGGATAACACTCAAGGTAGAATTTAATTCACCTTCATTCTCTACCACTTGTATCTCTGAAGCTTCTCGTGATAACGGAACCCCCTAACTACATGTATCCCATAAGCTTGAGCCCAGGTTCCATACTACATCCTAATCACACAAGGCGAGAAAATAAAAACCAAGCAGTGCCGCCTCCAGACTCTAACCTAGGTAATATGACTACCCTTCTCCACAAAGACTCACCATCACAGTAACGCCAGCCTACACCCAAGTACCTGCCATAATCTTCCCCCATCCACATCATTTCAAGTACACACTCACAAGTCGCTGAAGCAAATTGAAAAGTATTTATACATCAATATTTAATTTATTGAATTTCAAAGTTTGTACGACTTAGTCCTTCATATGACTGACTGACTTTGACTTTATCTTCAACACTTTGAAGGGCCGAAAAACCGACCCTAAAAAACCTGGTATCATCTCCCGTCCATAGCTCCCTACAGCCGGTCCGCACGAAAATGTCAAGTGACAACAAATAAAAGGGAATAAAAAAAAGAAAAAGAGAAAGCGAATATATATACAAATGCACGAGTGGTTGCTCCGACGGCTTCCAATATCTCTCATCGCCGTTCATGCGTGGATAGTCTGTTTCTATCCTTTGCATGAGCAGTCAACCCTTTTATTCCCGTCGGTCACCAGCCGTCCGTCTATCAAATGCATCGTTTTTGGTATCCCTCGTGCTGAAAAAAACGCGAAAAGCAATCGCCGTGGAACGCGGATAATGTTTCAACAGGGCTCTTCTAGCCCACGCTTGTAAATGGAGTCCCCAACTCTAGCCACAATATGCCATGCAAAATCAACCCGCTAAACCCGGATAAGAACAGCCAAGTCCCGCGGCTGTGCCCACCGTAACACATTCCGCTGGAATAGAAAGGAAATTGCGACTACATAGCCCCGGCTGGTGTGCTCATTGTCATGGGCATACTCAGCGTTTGAAGGGGGTTAAAGGATGATTGGCTCATCCCACCTGTAGCAAGGCCATTTGTCGTAGGCGTCGATGTGGCAACAGAGCTGAGGGAGCTTGGAACATAACCTGACTCTGAGTTGGGTGAAGCTTCCTCGAGCGAGCCGAGCTGGTCCTCGCCAGAGTACTCTTCCTCGTCTTCGCCTGACAAGGTCAACCCGTTGTCAGCGCCTTCACCGCGATCATGTGTCCGCTTGTGCCTAAAATAACAATGTTAGCAAGAGTTTGAATGGTTAAACTTGTCGCTCCTGATGATGAGTTGATGTAGGTACTGTTGAATGCGTCTCATGTTATGGCTTTGAATCGGATTGACTGGTTTCGGTCTGAGTGCATATAGCACAAACATCGTTGCTCATCACAGGATCTTCAAGTTGACAAAGGAAATACACTAGAAAAGAATTGGAGCCATACTGTGCTAGGTTGTCGGATCTAGAGAATGCCTTGCTACAATAGGGGCAGATGTAGGGTCTTTCTTGGGTATGGGTTCTCACGTGTCTAGATATTTGGTCAGATACACAACGGTGCACCACACAGGTAACAAAAGAAAATTATTGATCTTACCGCTTCAGGTGCTCAAGGCGCTTGAAGAGACGACCGCACGTGGGAATAGGGCACGAATGAGACTTCTGGGGATAAGGACCCAGCTCCATGACAGTGGCTGAGCGAGCTCTGCGGACCACACTAGGTCCAGCTTGCATTACACGCTGCTCGCTCATCGAGCCGTCGCCGTTCAAATCCTCATTGGTGAACTGAGAAAAATCTTGTCGCTGAAGAGACATGGGATTTAAGGCAGGGCTTCCCTCTACGGTTGACAAAGGAGTTCCATGTCTTGACATCTCCAAGTGCTGTTGGTTGGTGAGCGATATGGTTGAGTTGCTATAGGATAGGCCAGGAGGCGAGTTGCCCTGGGACTCGTCGCCTTCAGCTACCGGACCGACCGAGGCAGAGACTGATCTTCTCAGATCTGACGGTCGGTGGGCAGCCGCTTGAGCCTGCGCAGTGGCAGCTGCGATCGCCGACATTGAAGGAGGGATGGATGAACGCCGTCTTCTCTGTTTGTATGTCGGCGATCCTTCGATTACAGAGTAGACATTGTTAGCACCATACGCACGTGAAAACTGCGGCCCCGCCAGGTTGGACGGTGGTAGCTGCATCATCCCGTTCAACCCGTTTACACCAGCGAGGTGATCGGGAATTGCCGTGTACAAACCAGTCTCCTCATTGGCAATGTAGGCTGGCTCAGCCCCGATTGCTAGCGCTTGTTGAGGAGGTGTGATTGGCTCAAAGGACATGCCTCGGTTGCTATAATCCTCGTAGTGGGACGAGACGAACGAGGGAGCAGGCGAGTACTCAAGACCATATGCTGGCATCGAGGCATGGCGTTGGTGGCCATGTGCCATTGGCACACCATTCTGGTTGTACTGGACACGGTTGAAATCAGGTTCCCTCTTTACCACTTGCGGGACCTGCTGCGGGATAGCCGGGGCCATTGTCGCCATCGTGCTGTATTGTACCATGGCGTCCATCCCATCCGCTAAAGGGGCCATCGACTGAGGCATCATTTGCGGGGGAGGCATTGGATCCATTGCCCTCATCACCGGGGATGGGGCTTGTGACTGAGAAAAAGAAACTTGTTGGGCGTTGAATGACGAAGAGTTTGCTTGTTGGGCCTTCGTTAGCTGTTCGTAGAGAGACTGCGAAGAGTCATACTGGAACGACAGAGCGGGTTCGCTAACAGCCATGGTGGTAGCCTCCTGACCCATCTTTTCCCTCTTCAAGTCTCTTTCCAGAGCGTCGAGAAAAAGGCGATCGTGCGGCACGCTATACCAATAGAAAACCTTTTGCTTCTTTTGTGTTCGAATGCAGTTGTTCTTATAGAGGAAGTCTAAAAATGGACTCTTCGGCTCTTCTAACGAGGCATCTGTGCCAGATTTGAGATTTCGAAGGTCGGAAAAGATACCCTCTTCGAACTTCTTGGAGTTCTTTACGGGTCGGCCAAAGGCCTGGAATCGAAAAGAAAGACATCGCACAATGTCAGTGCCCGATATATGGAATAGGTTGTTCCATAACACGCAAGAGACATATTCGCCTGTGGGTAACAGGAATCGTCGAATGTATTGGTCTGGTTGCCAGTCCACAGGTGCTGAGATAAGGAAATATTTCACTGCAGTCGGGGGTAAGCCACGGAGTGTAAAAGTTAATGATATAAGACCATAACTTACAATTATCGACTTGCTGTAGTGCTACTTGCGCATCATGGGGTAATGCTTGTTGGGCTTCCGTACTGAGCATGAAAGTCTCAGGCTTTTGAGGTGCTGACGCCGCCATTGCCGCTTGTTGTGAGTACATGATGTACTACACAACTGCCTCTGATATGGCACTGTAGTCCGGAACCTGGGCCTCTCGCAATGACCGGTAACTGAAGTTGGATTATTAGATTGGATTTATGAATAACAGTAGAAGATCGTTCGTATTAGCTCGTCTGCGCTATCGTCGTTTCCAGAGGTCAATATCAAGGGAAATTTCCAAGGCACTGCCTTTTCTGATCTAAGAGCGATCCGTCGATAATGTTTCTGGGGTCGGTGTCGTTGATTTTTTATGTAGAGACCAGCCCGTACAATTTTCGAATGTTTTCGGAAAGACGTTATTAAGCCCCAATTTGCCTCAAGCGAATGGTTAGGCGTAGTCGTCGGTGTGAACCTTCAAGGTGACAGTTGGGTGATAAAAGATGGCGAACCCTCCAATTGGGATCCTACAGTCTGTGGTATGCGAACCGTGCACCGAGGAATGAGATTGCAATTCTGTGCGTGTTGAATTAAACGTCGATTTGCTTCTGCAGGTTTCTCCCGTCGGTGGTTTATGATAGCTCGCCCAGACCACGTTGGAACTTCGACAGATCGAATTGGATTAAATCTTGTTTATTGAAATGATGATAGAATGTTCTGATGTCAAATAGACGAAACAGAGGAAATAATCAACAAGATGCTCCCGAGGATCAAACAAGATAGACAGAACGTGGGTAGTAGGTCTAATGTGCGACGAACTAAGTCTGATGATGGGCTACGGTTGTGCCGGACAGTCGGGTCTACGCTCGAATCAATGAGAAGAGAAACGTCTCGCGGTCGCGGAGATAAGAGAGAAGATGAGGGTCTTCGTGTGCAAAGAATCTCCAGAAGAATTAGGAGTAATTTGTGTGAGTGTGTATAATTGCCCGCAACACGAGAGACGACGACGAGGCGAGAAGGGGAGGGAGAAGGGAAAAAGAGAGAGGGGTTCTGAATAGAACAAGTGATCTTACGAAAAAGATTCAAGTAGGTAGGGTCAAGAAAAAAGATGGGAGAGGTGGGAGGAGTTCGGGGGGTTTAATGATTTCCGCTGGCTGGGGTCGTGTCTTGTTCTAGGTAGAGAGGAGTGACCAGAGTGACCAGAGGGACTAGAGAGGAGGACCCAGGTTCTGGCCGGTGCGGTCGGGTAGGAGAGAAGAGATTTAGAGTGGAGTGGGCGGAGAAGAAAATTATGGATAACGTATGCTCAAAACGGGCTAATGCAAATAAACAATTTGGACATGTCTAACCTGAAGGAGCAAGGTACTCGTACGAATAGTATGCACTTGTCCTAATATGGAAGTATCTCTTTCTCTTCTGCCATACATGTACCGTAGTTGCTCCCTCTGCATCTCTGCAAGGAATCCGCGAGCGAGATTGGGCACGACATTCCGCGCCCAGCTCAACTTATTTTGAACGGCGGTTGTACACTCGTACTCTATGGCGCGTTCTTTTTCTAAGGGACCTTTTACAGCCCCCGTCCTCGACTTGCATACATGTATCCTTCAAACCCCTTCAACCAATCCATCCGCACACCCTCATCAGCGAAATGTGGCTGCATGGAGAAGCCTGTAATGGCCTGTAAAAGGTAGGAGGCACCATGAACCCGATGCCTATTACGCGGGAGAGCAAGACAAGACCGGAACCCATCCCATCTTCACTGGTGGCAAGAGGTATCTCGTAAAGACCCCACGAATTTTAAAAGGCAAACGCCGAGGTGCGCAGGAGGCAAGTCGCGCAAAGTGATAAGATCTAGGCAGGGCCGCGAAAAATCAGGCCAGTTAGATAGGGAGAGCTGACGTGCCCAGCCGGGCAAGTCTACCGCATAGTACCTCTCTCCCTCTTCGGATCCCTCGTCATAAATTGCTGCACAGCGGACTAATATATCTACTATGTGCGATGCAATGCGAACCCGATAATCGCTATCCGTAATACACTATACGCATCCATAGTACATACATAGTAGACTCAGCTCCTTGCCCCTTTACCTTAGACAGGAAGCAATCTCAGGTGCAGTAGCTTGACCCAGCCTTATTTCCCTAGGTACTTTGGGTACTGATGAAGGATTCCCCTTTCCCCCCCAGCGTACTGTATGCTGCGACTCTCGTTATAAAAGCCGGAATCTTGTTTAAACACCATTTTTATGCGTCGACCTTGCTGTCATATCACACCTAGGTATGCACCAACATCCCCGAGGACCAAGCGTCTGCATTTCCCCATCAGCGACATCTCTCAAAGAATAAGGGAACGACGATCTCGTGCTACTTCGCTCGCCTCGCTCAACACCATCTTTCGGAGGATATCTCTCATTATCCACTGAAGGGCAGGGATGGTTAACTGAATAGACGGGTGGGTGCTACCTTGGAATCAAGTTGCAAGGGTCATTTTACGTGGGCTTCAACACACGGTCCTTCTTTTTACCCACTATCCCAGGGCTCGGAGTTCCTCAATTATTCTAGTACTGGACCTATGCACATATTCGCTAGTCCGCTAGGTTTGCACTGACATGAAGAACCTGGCAAGTTTCCTTCTGGTATCTACTGTACGGCTAGGGGGTTGTTAAGTCGAACAGATGGTCATGTCAAGTGTATGCCATTGTCTTCGCATCTCGTAATAATATGGGTGGATTTCGATGTTGAAGGGGGGTATATTTAGCTATACTAATCCGTATTATCAACTTACACGGTCTAGATGAATAGGGGTTCATTAGAAGTTAAGGCAGCGAGTATCACAAGTGTACTCCAACTATGGTAGAGTGACATGGCATCCTACCATACCTTATTGGCTACAACTTTACTCCGGCATGTTTATCAATTCATACGCGGCTTAATATATCTAGTTACTCTTTTCCTCGTCATCCTAGATCTAGGTACGTCGGGAGAGAGGGCTTTGGTTGGATGCGTCTCGCATGCCACAGAAGGCGGATATGTTTGGCAACAAAGAATGCTATAAGACAGCCCCGATCCTGTTCGACAGTTCTTGTCTCTGAATTGGCTCATCATCTTTGCTGTACTGCCCTGGTTATTTGTCCTGTGTTTAAGTCTTAGACAGCGTACAGTCATCCAAAAGCCAATTGGGGGCTATGGGTCAACGTGTAATCTCCGTATGCTGGTACATCGCGGATGACAGGAACAAGGTAGACAGCAGGGGAAAACAGCGAACAGGATCTATCACCGCTCATTGCAATCTTCGGTTGTGCACCTACGCTATTAGTTGAATTGTATGTACCCAAACCCCTTCGTTACCGGCAGTCGAGTGCTTGAACTACCTGTACCTTCTGCTTGGTAATTAGGAATCGCTGACAAACTGCGAGGTTCACGACTTAGATGTACGCGGTTTATGTATAATAGATGGGGTACTTGAACGTCAAAAGAGTGCTAATAATAGCTAGGCGATACACTAAAAGAAAGCTCCTAGCGAATTAACGATTTATGATTGCTGCTTTAAGCGGGGCAGGTCTATGTATAATTATTATTAATTTTTTTTCTCTTTCTCGCTTGCTTGCTTTAAATTCGCTCTTGGCGCATAAGCTTTCTACTTGCATCTAAGTGGTAGCTACTTGGTGCTATTTAGAAATAGGGGCTTATTTTCTGCTGCAGGTACAATAATACGCCAATACGCGAAATACAGTATTAGGCACGCACGCTACATAATACCCCTGTTCCCCTGTCGATATGGTGCCAAGAAAAAAAGACGCTGAATGGTACCATTGGCACGCGGATCCCTAAAATCCCTGTGAACCTCTCCTCTAACTTCCCTGTAAATCTGAAACAAGCCTGGCGCACTGCTTCAGAAATATAGCTGGTGCCAGATATCGGCGCTAACCTCTTCTTTGGATCTTATCCATCCATTCTCCCACCTTGACTCTTGCCCAATCGCACTAGTCCCGTCCAATCAGCTCTTGTTAGTTCTGTCCAACAATGCATCGTCTTCCAACTTCTAACCAACCAACCACCAACCTAACCTATCTAACCTATCGTTCACCCAGACGAGAATGGGATTGGAAGAAAATGAGATGCTTTTTGATAAAACTACAGGGAAGCATATTCCTCCACATTCATGCATACAGAATCGCATACCACAGGATCGATAACCTACAGTCACTAAAATCCTGCCGTTGAGCTCAAGCTCTTCGAGGAGTATCATGTTTTGTCAAATCTACATATCGATAATCCCCTCATTATGAAGCCCGACGATTTCCTTGTCTGTGCAAGACAAGCCTGCAAACCCGTTCTGTCGGTACAAGACCCATCACAAGGTTGTTTATATGATTTCGGATGCTAGACAGGTTACGCCGGCCGGCTTCCATGTTCCGTAGAAGGGCCCCCCAGCTCTATACCTGCTATTGAGATCCTTGAAGAACTAAAAACCCGTAATAACTCACCGCTATATAGTTATTATTAGCTGAATGTTTTCCTGGAATAACCACTGCCTGCAGAATGACTCTACTTTAAGTTATCTCCCTTCCATGGCAAATGTTCAAAGTCGGGCTTTGCAAAGGACAGCGTGTACTTGTGATCCATTCCTCAGCCTAGGTAATCCCTGGGTACCAGAATTTGAAGTGAATGTGGAACGGAAGAACATCCTCAGCCCTCATTCTGCACTAAGTTCTACAAAACTAGCTGATAGAGCAGGGGAAACATTTTAGAAACAACACGCAGGATCGGTTTGATATTCGTGGTTAGCATGATTCGAAACTCAAAAACAACCACATGGATGAAAGTCGAATAAGTTCAGCTAGTCCCCTACTAGACATCAGCCACATGACGACATAACCAGACCATATCTCCTTGCTTGATCGACCCGAGACCCTTGCGATGCTAAAGCTTACTCTCACCTTGTGTCGATCCAGCATCGCAATCATCAGTCTCTTTAGACCTAGGCTCCCGTGGCTGGCGCGAGCTTGCGTCGTACAGAAGGATTACGACTCAAGCGAACCAGACAATATGCATACGTGAGTTTGATCAGACTAAAAAAGCAGCATCTGGTGTTCGTATCTCTCAGCTGAACTATGTCAACTGCAAGTCGAGCTCCTAGGTGACATCGGGGCAAGCTGCACAATTCCTCCGCAATTTCATCATGACCTACGACGCAACGGTGGGATTTTGGGAGGGAATGCGCCAAATGGATAGCACAATTAAGACACACGAGACATATCAATCAGTAAACATTGAAACAAAAAGAAGGCTTACTACATTGGGTGTTCTTCACGCAAGATAAATCCTTTTTCCAAAGATGTCCCCGAAGGAGATTCGGAGATATCGCCTCTTTAGAAAGCCACCGGTGCGAACCACTTCATACTGCACTAACACCTAAGGGCAATGTTAATCTGGTCGTAAGGTATACAACTTTACCGCAGTTTCCGTATAATGCAAAACAAATACCATCGTCTTCTTGTTGTTTTAGTATAACATGGGTTAGCTGCGGCGGCTGATAGTGCATAGTTGCCAGTGATCGGCGTTATGCCTGGTGACGCATGACGAAATAGAAAAGTCAACCTAGACATCGAATTCTTCAACATCAATCATCGGAACCATTCCATGGGGGGGCGTCTACCGTCATCTAAAACACAAGTGGTATCTTCAATCTAGATCCATTCCTCAGATACTATGTTTCAAACCTCGTTAAGCTTGTTCCTGCATTGGTGTGCCTTCTCTGACCAGCTATATACGTCGCGAACCAATTACATTGCTGAAGAGCTGACTGAGAATTGCGTATCGCCTGCCGTGTTGGGGGGGCGCGAGCAAAGCTCCACAAGTTCCTGATTGGCTCCTTCAGATTCTTTACCAACCTACCCGTCGGCGAAGGTCGCGGCCAGGACAGAAATAGAAAATCCTCATTGTGTTCCGGACCATAGATCTCGTGTTGTCTGAGTGTGTGGTAGGTAAACGTATCCGCTAGAGAGATCAGGTGTGGTGACATTTTTGGTAGGTGGAGACGGTCAACGAATAGATCGCACGAAGGCTCTTGCAGACTGGCGGCTCTATCTTTTAATTTGATCTCACCAAGCTACCAAGTTTATTCTTAGTGTCCGTCTCGGGGAAAAAAAAACTGGCTGCAAGCACGTCAGAATAATGGAGGGAATTGTATAATTGATAGAGTCGCGCGTGAAAAAGTTATGCAAATCAAATGACCCAAATGACCTAAAATGAGACCACGTTGCGGACCGTTATGAAGCTACCGCTTTACCACGCAGCCCACGGTGTCGAGAGCGGCAAGCGCTGCGAAGACGTCCCTAGTTACATGTATGTAATTTGCGACTAGCTACCTAACTTTGACTAACATCATTAGCCCAAAGTTTAATGGGCGATGAATGTTTCTACGCAGTGTCGATTACCTAATGCGATATACTTAGCCCGGGTCAGGGGGCTATGGATCATTTCCAGTCGATTACATAGTACATACATGTACCATCTAGGCTTCGTAAGCCATCCTTCCTTCTACAGCACAAAAACCTAATGGGTAAAGACATGGCTATTGATAGTCATTAATTTAAAGAACTCTGGCACAGCCAATTTAAGTCTCGGATATGGCTCCAGATCAAGTCGTCGGATCCTTCACTACGATTCGAGCATCAGCCATCTCAATATTGAGATGTGATCAAGAGCCGCCACATACGGACTTACTATGCTGCAAGCTACAATAAACGTTCTGAAACATGATGGGACTCGACATCACGAGCGTGATTGAAACATCGCAAGGGTCTCATCACCGGTCATACTCGACCGTCATATTCGATCTTCTACCGAATCGCAAAAGCGTCAAGTAAGGTACGTTATCTGATTGGTGTGCCTGAATGCTGCATAAACATGCGGCAGGCAAAGCACCAAGCGGATCCTCTGTGCTCCTCACCTACGCCCCTACTCTTCACTGAATCGGGAACTGTCAACCTTCAACAACCCCCAGCAATCCGGAACCTTGCATACTCTCAGTAGGCGGTCAGCCCTCTTAGTACCAGCCCACTAAGGTCTGAAACAGACACCATCGATTTTCGATGTGGGTTTTCCGCGGGTGGTCCCCTCCGCTTCCTTTAGCCAGGTACGTGAAACAGGCATAGCTCGTCACAAATTCTTCCAGAAAGCACATCGAATTACGAAATGCGATGAATTTACTGCCTGGGGTCTTCATGCCGTTGTCCAATTCCAGCATCGTATCTCTATGCCATGACAGTCAGGGTTTGCTACGAATTAAAATCGTCGACCCGTCGATATCCACCACTACGGTATTCTCCCGCCTGTGCGGGTCTCCACAGTTGCAAGAACTTTGGGCGCGTGCGTACAGACCAAAGTCGCTGGTCTAGCCTATCCGGCGAGACCTTCGGAGCCTATATGTCATGTTGGCGGCAAGCCGCATAGTGGCATAGACATTGCGGAGTCGTAATGGGTTCAGAGCACGGTTGCGGCCATTGGCAGCACGGGCATTGCCCTAATTCTCGAATTTTTATTATTATCCATATCTATTAACGGATGCAAATAACCTAACCTCTCTATGTATGTACATCAGAAACCCATAAGACCTTTCTTTGGGTGGACATCCCGATGAACAGCTGCCGTTGTTAGCCTGTTTGCCTTTGTTTCAAGATTCGGCATTTCTTTCCTTCAACGTCGTGATGCCCTCTACTTGGAAGACTAGGTATATTCTTGGCTCCCCAGAGATCTACTTGTTTCATCCTTTCGGACAATTTACACCTTCCACAATCGTCGCCAGCCCTGCATTATCAACCACAATCAGAAAGCTCTGAATCACGGGACCCCCGCCTCACTACGACGTTGCTAGAGCTACCATTCCATCCCTCGTGGGTCCTTAAAGCTTTGACTTTAAGCTCCCCTACTAAGGTCAAATTCTGAAACACTGGCAGACGAGTGCCTTGTGTTTCAGCCTTCTTGAAGGTCAAGCTCTACAGAATCTGGCGCCGACTACCTCGAAGCATAGGCGCTAGATTCCACGACGCAATCCCATCTGACCGACGGCAAATACCCGTCGCACACAACATCGTCGGTTCAAGCCGTACCTATAGGATAACAACCCCCACACCCCTTCTAGTCGTTCATTATACTACTAACCCCTGACACATTACATAGGTGTCACAGCAACAACTTGGCGAGACTACGCTCTTATGCTTGCCAACAGTCAAAGGTCTTCAAACCCGAAGTGTAGAATGCACGAATATACTAATTATCCAAGAATATTAGTGACTTCTTTGATGAGCCCAGATCGATCTATGGTATAGTCACCGAAAAGGCTAACCGGAAGCTAACCGGCTCCACCCACGGGGGAAAGAGATCGTCTTCTGAAACCACCGGGGGCTCCTGGACCTTCCAACCTGCTTTCGTTGAGCGAGCCCTGAACGCCTACTTGGCCGCCAGGGCTCCGGCATAATCTTTGAACATCCAGAAGCATTCTTGACGAGGACCGGGGCTCGAGGCTATACCAACTAGTGGCGATTTCTTCGAGGATCACGAATTCTACTCGGCCCGTGAACACCACAAGGTCATAATAGCCCTGCCGCGTTGCTACTTGATGTTCAATGCAGGTATGGTCAAATGGAATCCTACCGTAGTAAGCTCAGACCAGCTAGTTGGGTGTCACCAGCCTCCGTGTATGCGTGTAAGCAGACTTCTGGATCTTATGATACTATTTCGGGCTCGAATCAGGGTCTAGGGTGGCTAGAACACCTGTAGTGCCACCATTCAAGTCCTCGAAATACACAAACTTAGCCACACAAAGACTATCTTCCTGGCTTGGCTATTCGCGAGATGGATCTTCAATTCAGTCAGAAGCAGCATCCCATTTCGAATTCTCTAGTTTCACGATGTCATCCGATGTAAGAGACGGATTCATCTGCTCTTGATATACATGAAACAGCCGGTAACCGGGCGATAGTGGGTGGTGGACTAAGACATTCACCTCGGTGGCTTGACATTACCAAGATACACCTTTACTTGCCTAATCCACGAGACCTTAAATGTAACTGAGTTATAGTCACAGCCAAGCGGCTACTATGGACCCAATCATCGATCATAGGCCCCGCCAGGCTTTGCTCGCTCCCTGGCTGCCTGGCGGCCTGGGTATTGTAATAGTAAACTAGCAGTGCGCTCGATCATCTATTAGGGCGTCTAGACGTCATAGAAGTCACCACGGACCCTTGTAGATGATCTGATACGAACACCAAAGTTCCTAGGCTGCATCAGCCTCACTCCTACTATAGCGGGTTCCTTGTGTACGAACTTCCGCCCATAGGTATGGCGGACGCTAGGAGAATGATGTCGTGATGTCACTGAGGCGAGAAACATCTTGTCTATTTGGGGCTTATTGTGGGATGTAGTGGCGAAGAGCGTTAGAGATCGAAGACTCTTTGTAGGAGTAAAAGGTGTTAGCTCGAGGCCGACGTAATACCATATGACGACTGTCTTCTATTCAGTTCTGTCGCCTCATAATATCAACACACCATTAAGCAAAGGTCAACATTGTATCTTGTTCTCCATTCTATCCTTCCCTTTCTTTCTCGTATTAGGGAGAAAGTCCTACACCTTAAGTGGCAACCATAATCCATTCCTACTGTGATCCAATACGATACTCAGTATGTAGCTGAACGGATCCTCCTGACGTCTCGTGTGATATTGCATATATGTATCAAGTACGCGTAATTGTGCTTCCAACGCCGCGTTGACCATCAAGGGTAATGATAATAACCAACAACCAACAATGAGTCCCAGTGTATATGCTCTATTGCATGGAAGTTGAGTATACCTAATTCCTGGGTCAAATATGTTGTTCGTTGACTTGAAAGTTGTGCACAGCCATTTCGGTGACGTAGTTTGGAAGTCATGTATTGGAGATAAGGATGTCGATATTCCTCCCGCTTCGCATTCTTCCCAAAGAATCTCGACTGGTATATGGGATTGGGGTCCGGGAGCAAAGAAGGAAATTTTGTCAAGACGCTCGTTCATCTGTGGTGATGTTGTTTTGATAGCATGGGGTCGGGATTGGGCGTCGATAATCTGTTGATCCGTCAGCTAGGACCTCGTGGCCTTCAGTTGAGGCTCTTGGATATACTCTAACCTAAATAAGAGTTTTCTAATTGAATAGTTATTACATATGTAGCTTTCCTGATAGGGCCAGTTCAACTTACCTAAGCGAAGACTGGCATGTGAATGTAGTCATGAGGTTGAAATCATGTAGGCGATACCTGTCATGTAGTCGCGGATACATATCTTAACTTATACATCCTACAGAGCGTCCCCGTGTATTGCGGGGAAGCGGGAGCTCAGTCAAGATATATACTTTATTTCCGCCTGTCTTAACTTCGTAAATATAACCACTGGGGTAAAGTCTGATAAATGACGGGTCGGCTTGGCGGTGCTTCTAGAACGGTGGAATTAAAGTAGACGTAAAGCACTGAGCAACGAAGTATAATGAGACAAGTGAGGAAAAGCTAGTATTAACGTCTTCTTAACCTCGAGAGCTTGGAATATATCGTTTGTTGGCTCCAAGTTGGCGCCAATTTTACTCGCACCGATGAATTTGGCGTAGATGGGGAATCAATCAACCCTATATATATACCTTATAGAACCAAGCCCTTTAATAAATCTAGTTTTTTTTTCACCTGGTCATAATCTGGGATGATTCCTTACCAGGTAGGTCAGCTATGCTCCGGCCAGGGGACGGCATATCAATCAGTGAAGTATACGCCGTTGGCCTAAACTAACTGGATGTCTTCTCATGATATGATTGATATGACAATGGAAACGAAGGATACATCTACCTGTGGCGTTGCTCTCGCCCATAAACGACAAGATCTCCACCTCTACATTATGCACATTCACATAGTTTGCTACATATTAGGAATACCTAGTCGAGCCATGCATAGACGCGTGAGCGTAGGAGCTGTACCAATTCGAGTAGGCTTGATAATTGTCAGACCTTTATTTATTGTAAGACATATGATGGAACTGACAGACAATCGAAATGTTACCAAATGAGATATGGCTATTTTATTCATAATCACTGAATTAGATAAGCTAGAAGAATAATCTGTCCGTCATAAGTCGTACAAATCGTCCCGCCACCTCGTGAAATTGGGTATAACCAACCAAGACTGACGGTAGCACTAAAAAGAATCGCCCATATACGCCCAAACGATCTCGATACGCATCAACTGAAAGCCATAATAAACCCCTGCTCATAAGAATCCATCCGTCCTCGGCTCCGGCGGTGGCTTCGGCTTGACCTTGATACCCAAACTCGTCAGCGCAGCATCGAAATCCGGCAGATCGTCCGCGGACGCTGCAACCTTAGCCCACCTCACAACACCATCAGTATCGACAGCGAAGGCGCCGCTAGTCTGCCACCTGCTGCCGCTCTCGGTGTGGCGGTTGAAGATGTGCTCGTCCTTGGCCAACTTAAGCGTCTTGTACAGCGTCAGCGGCGAGAACACGTGCCAGGTGTTGGACACGCCGAGCCCCCACTGCGCGTACAGCTCGCGCTCGTAGTCGACGACCACGTTCACGTCCCAGTTGCCGCCGACCTGGACGACCCAGCGCTCGGTGGCCTCGGGAGAGGAGTGCGAGACGGCGATGAAGTTTACGTCTTTGTATTGTGTCGAGAGGGATGTTAGGGTCTTGAAGGTCTTTTCGGCGACTAAGGGAGTGGGATTAAGTGTTAGTTGGGAGGCTGGCTGTATCTAGGGTGTGATATACATTACGTACAAGGACAGCCGCAATGGCGTAGGAAAACTATCACTGTGGGCTTGTCTGTTGGGAAGGCTAGGTTGGGATGTACGGGCGCTTTGGTTCCAACCTGGGGTAGTGGTGCTACCTCTTTGGTGGGAGGCGTCTTGAAGGAATCCAACTCTTGTGATAGAGAGGACATGTCTATAATTAAGGAGCTAATACAGTCTTTTCTTGAAGAATATACAGTAAATAGGTCTTGAGGGATATATAGGTACCTAGATAGGTGGTATATACGTACATCAATGTATGTAACAAGGAAATACAATGGGTTTGTTGAAGTTTGTTCAATTGCTCTAAAGTTAGGTACTTCAAGGTTTCAAGTCGTCATTGGCGATAAGAGAAAGTTTATCGGAGATTGGAGTTTGGCAGATGGCAGCAGTTGCCAGGCACATTTCACCACTTCACCACTTCGCATCGTTCAATGAAGATTGCATAACGTGACTATAACGTATCTGATTCTTGCCTCCCAACTCAACCCATGAATACTTGGCCGGTTTTCATATTACGCCTCTTACGATGCGTGAAATCATTACCTTACAGCTCGGCCAGCAGAGCAACTATCTCGCAAATCATTTCTGGAACGCCCAAGAATCATACTTCACATATAGTGCTGATGAAGAGTCACCTATCGATCATGATGTTCACTTCAGGCCAGGTATTGGATCAGATGGCTCCGAGACCTTCATGCCTAGGACCGTCATCTACGATCTGAAAGGAGGCTTTGGCACTTTACGAAAGGTTAATGCCTTGTATGAAATTGACAGCGACCCATCCTCTAGTAGCTTGTGGTCTGGCCAGACCGTAGTCCAGAGACAACAGCCCATAGAGGCGAGCCCATATCAAGAAAGTCTGGATTCTGGGCAGGCACCTCCGGAGCTTTCCACAAGCACGGTCAGATATTGGTCTGACTTCAATCGCGTCTACTACCATCCAAAGTCTATCATTCAACTGAACGAGTACGAACTCAACTCGACCGTCATGCCCTTTGAGAAATGGTACATGGGGGAAGATCTCTTTGCCTCTCTGGACAAGGAGCACGACCTCATAGACCGAGATTTACGCCCCTTTGTTGAAGAGGCCGACCAGATGCAAGGCCTCCAAGTCATGGCTGGCATTGACGACGCCTGGGGTAGTTTCGCAGCTAAGTACGTGGAGAGACTTAGGGACGAGTACGGCAAAACCCCTATTTGGGTTTTTGGAGCGCAGGAGCCATCTAGAGGGTTGCCAAGGGTATATATCCCGTACTATATATTGTGGCTAGTGTTCATTGCTTACAACGAAATAGGAGAAGAGACTACTGAAGCTCGTTAACAAGGCCCGGGCTCTTGCGGAACTTAATTCACAGGCATCTCTAGTAGTCCCGCTTGCGCTACCTGAAACTTCCCTACCGCCAACCGTGCAGCTTGACGCCTCATCACCTTGGCATGTATCAGCTCTTTTTGCCGCAGCCTTGGAGAGCGTGACTCTTTACACCAGGCTAAAGACGTCTGACCGCGTCTATTCGAGCAGTCTTGGCAATATGACAGACCTCCTGAATGTATTTGGCAAGCAGACTATCGCGAACCTGGAAATGAGTATTTCCGAGCCACCGAAGCCTCCTCAGAATGGTACGAATGGTACGAACGGCGTAAATGGGAACGCAAATGGCTTGAATGGACGTGGCGAAAATGTGCGCAGCTTGTATGAAACCGCCATGGACATTGACCAAGAATCTGAGGCTGGCTCGCAGAAAGGGGCTGCGACGCTGGATATTGACTTGTCATCTCCCCAGGATCTTAACCTTGGCCTGGGCGGAAGGAGACGTCGGAGACGCCACATTTTCAGCCAGGTTCTGGCAGACAGAGGGCAGGACCCGGAGGTGGCTGATATTGAGAACGACTTGGAGAGGAGAGAGCAAAGTGTCAATGGCATGCGTCGTCTGAAGGTCCACAAGTGAGTGCAATCGAATATTACTACGTTTCTTCATAATTATTGGTGTCTTATCGAGGCTAACAAAATTTATAGCTACCGATCAGGAGTTGCTTTCCCCATCCTCGACAGCTACCCTAAGATATTCCGAGACCATTATGGGCATCCAATAAGAGATCACGTATCTGTACAGACAGCTTTATCCACAGACTCGACTGTCATGGATAAGGTGAAGGCCCTCCGCAACACCGTCGTCCGTTCCATTGGTCTTGAGGATCGGGAGATGATAGGCAACGAGCTTGCCGAGATCGCCGATAGCTACAAAGAAGGCTGGTCTAGCGATAGTGATATGGACGATGATGATGAATGAACCCCCGGCCACTTAACAATGGCATTATCACTACATGGAGTTACATTTGATCCTATTGCCGCGGCTACCAGTTTGGGGGCATTTTTTTAATGGAACGCCCTAAGCTTCTGCAATTCTCATGTGCGCATATTCCGCCGAGACCACTGGCGCAGCCTGCTTCTAGAGCTACCGGGGCCAATGAAGCTCATTGAAGGAGTCTATACGTTCTGGACGTATATAGGTAGTATGGAAAATCGGCTGGGCTTTCCTCATTCCACGATGCAACCGAACTCCCTCTAGGACAGCGATCTCCTAAATCCGAGAAGAGTATTTCGAAAAACAAGCGGTCTAGACATCCCTTACAACGCCACCGCTCGGGATTCCTACACTTGCTTTTCGTTTATACCCAATCAAAGCCTAAAGTCTCCTCGAATCACATACTAGGAAGTCATCGTCAGCGTCGAGGAGCCGGCCCCCTCGGTCTTGGATTGCCTCATTTCAAACGACATGCCATCTACAGAAGTCTAGCCTCGCCGGTTTATGCAAATCCCCCGTAGCTCTAGTTACTACTACCAAGTCCTTCTCTAATATCCAATACAGGCCGAGGATCAAGACGACGGCGGAGCATCTATGTAAGTATATTCTCACCGGCTTCGGTTTCTCGTAACCCTAGCGTTCGGGCCATTCTATCCGACTCCAATCCATTAGCTGCAGCTCCCACCACGCCGGTTTTCTTCAACAACAGAGACCGTCATCATCATCCCTGTCTAGCGCCCTTACTTTACCTGACTAAACCCGGGCCGAGAGTTATGACCTGTCACGGCCCGATCGTCGGTATCCCTTTTCGACCCACTATCATCACCACCACCATCAAAGTCTGAGCGTAGCCGTGTCGCGCCACCCTGCCAATCCTTATGACCGATTACCTTTTTCCCCCATCCAATGCCGTCGACAAACACTCGGTCACCACATGAGGCACAGCTGCGTGAGGGGGGCCCACAAAGTGTCAATGCTAGCTCATGCGATGTAACGCGTAAGCGGCAGATAGAAACGTCACGAGGGAAGACTTAATCTGAGTAAACCTTCGCGTTCTCCTGCGTGTCTGCGGCGTCGAATTATGCTGGTCTGTGGATTTTCGATAATTTGACGGTGCTCGAGCCGGTGATTGATGCCGACGAACCCCGAGATGACCTAGATGACCGAATGAACAAGTTACGGTAAGAGGTAGCTGAGGAGGGGGATGGAGGAAGCGAAGGTCGGGTAATAGGGGTAAGATCACCGGGCTGCTATATTATTGGATTGTCTAAGTTAGGAGCAATTTACATGGTATCTGATGTCGTGATATTCATTCATATAGGTAATACTATCTTGACAAGCTTTGCTATAGTACTGAAATTAGGAATATACATATGATGTCTTAGGAGAAATTCATCACTCGTGATAAAAGAGACGGACAAATATCCATTTGCTTCGAAAGAAAGGAAGTGCCTGTCTGTTTCTTCGTAGGAATCTTGAGATCCCATTCCGTCAAAAAGACATATTTTCCGAAAAGCAGAACAATCTTATCCATCATAAAGATCCTTCAAATCTCCTTTTAAGCTCGGCGGCTTGGAGATGTATGGTGTACCATGTGATGATCATCGAATCGAGTATGTTCGAAGGGAGTTGAATCTGAGAAGGGCAAATCAATTAAGGGTCCACTCAACGGGCGAGTGGGCGTTCCTCGCGAAAATGTCCAATATGCCCGAGATTTCCTTTAGATAGGTAATGTTGGAGTCTTCCAAGGGCGTAGAATGCCTCGAATTCGGAGTACCTAGGTAGATAAAAAGAAATTGTATTGTGAGCCGGGAGGAAAATCTCAGCAACCTATCTTCAACGAGAAAAGGTATGATGAATACAGTGGTTGCGTGCGGAAATAGAGATAAATGATAGAGGATCAAATATGCGAAAAGTGAACGTGTTATAGTTTTGCCCAATGTAAAACTACCATATCCAAAGCAATATGAGATGTGTGGTAAATGTGGTGTTCCTCTATATTAGATGAAGTAATGTGTGCCTAATTTCTCAACTCAGCAACCGCCTCCTCCTTCTCTAGTTTGCCGAAGACATCGTCAATGACGAGAACGAACTTGTCGACAATCGCCTCCACAATGTCTCGGGTAACGTTGTAGGCGGGCATGATCATAACATGGTCGCCTCTACCACGGCCGGCGCAGCCCTGGCCGTAGTAGAGTGCCATGTTGTACGGAGCGCTTAGGGCCGTCTCGTGGATGCAGTGCGCAAGTTGCAGCTTCGGGTCAAACGGTTCTTTGGTGTTTTTATCCCTAACGAGTTCAACGCCCCAGAACAGACCGCGGCCTCGGATATCACCGACATTGGGGTGATTTTGTAGCTTGTTCCTGAGCAACTTTTCTAAATACTTCCCCTGGGCCTGTACGTTGGGTAGGAGGTTATCGCGCTGGATAATCTGCTGTACTTTTAGGGCGGCCGCGCAAACTACGGGATGGTCCATATAGGTGTGTCCATGGGTAAAGGTTGCGCTCTTCGCTTCCATCGCCCGTACGACCTTCCTACTGGCTAACATCGCAGAGACGGGCTGGTAACCGCCCCCGAGGCCCTTTCCAATCGCCTGTATGTCTGGGATGACGCCCTCTTGTTCCCAGGCGTGGAGAGTGCCCGTCCTTCCCATGCCACACATGACCTCGTCAAGAATAAAAAGAGCACCGTATTTATCGCACACAGCCTTCATCGCCTTGAAATATCCACTGACGGAGGGCATACAGCCAGAGGCTGCTCCGACAACTGGTTCTGCGACGAATGCTGCCACGGTTTCCGGACCAGCTTGGAGAAATGCTTGTTCCAGCTCTGCAGCCTTTCGGGAGACAAATTCGTCGTCGGACTCTCCTGGTAGTCTCTGACGGTAAGGGTTGCAAGCTGGTATGCGGTAGATGTTAGGTAGAAGGAGTTGTTCAAACGGAGTTCTTCTAGCTACGTGACCTCCCACAGACAGAGCGCCAAGGGTAATCCCGTGATATGACTCTTCTCGAGCGATATAATTGACGCGCTGAGGTTCCCCGGTCCACACAAAATACTCGTGAGCAAGCTTGATCGCACCCTCCATCGCCTCAGAGCCTATGAGCCAAATGAGCTTCAACGGAAAGTTAAACGACGGAGGATTGGGAACGTAATATACCGGACGATGTAATCCAGGCTTTAGCGAAGTGTCCACCAGAACTTTTCGATAGCCATTTAGAAAGATCCCGCCGGCTTTGGCTGTCAAGGAACCCCCAAGGTGCATAAGAGATAGTAGCGGTTTGGGTGATTATCGCATCCGAGACCTCTTTAACGCCGTGTCCAATACACTACAAGGAGTCAGTGCTTGCTTGTTGGGATATAATTTCACACTATAGCCTCTGGCGAGGCACGCCTGAGATAACTTCACCCCCTCAACGGGAAGTTGGAGGGAATCTCTAGCCCAAGAAAGCTTACTTACTGCTACAGCCGCCCCTCCGCAAGCGTCCAATATCTTGCGCCCATCAGCGAGGTACAAATAGTTACCCTGGCCTCCGACAACGAGAATTCGCGAATCGGCACCTTCTTCCTCGGCCACAGGGGAGGACGATAAAGTGATAGATGTAGATTCATTATTATGAGTTGAGATCGATTTTACGGTGTCGGTTGATAGCGATGGCCACAGTAGATTCGTCTTGTCTAGGTATGTATCCGGGCTTCCTCCCGATGGTTCGACAAGCATGATGGCTGTGGTGTTAAAAGTGTCAGGGACTGGCCGGCTTCGGGGTCTAGATTGTCTTTTATTCGCCTTTGATTAGAAAGAATGCTCTTGGTTTCGATGGGTGTCGTCTACCTTTATAAAACAGCCCTTTGATAGAACAACATTTTAGTGGCACTAGCCTATGCCGCCAGTAGCCTAAAAGTATCCAATCATCAACAAAGACCGGCATGCATTCGATGAAGCGTAACCGAATCTACTAAGCAGCGTGGTGATATACACATAAAAGAGGAGATGAGTGGCCACCATTAGGGATATAGTGGCTACCCTAACTCCATAGACTGTAGTGCATAACTCATGCGAATCAGGAAGCAAACAGCAGGCAGATCGTGACCTTCGTGCTTCTATTGGGGACATGGATCCCCTTGGAGGTAGTTATCCTATCGAGGACCGAGTACGGCATATAGATAATTGTCCGCAGTCTAATAGCAGGGTTGGTCAATCTTGCTGCCAGGGGTAATTAAGGATTCTTGGCCAGCATCATCGAATCTATCGGGACCAATAATGGTAGCTGGGTCTTCACCGTTGTAGGCACTTATTCGGACGGCCAGAAAGGCTCTGGAACACAGTCTGCCTCACCGCCATGTAGAAGGCAATCTCGATTGAGGCGATCTGATTGGCTGGGTACCAAAGTAACCTCTTTTATCACGGCCACCACGCAAGCGCGTCATGGACATCCGCTCCCCCTGCGGTCAAGGATGACTCCATAGGCCCCCGGATTTCTGTCCGACAGGGCTACAGGGCTAGCACGGTTGTTGAAGAAACTGGTACCTGTCCGGCATGCGGTTTGACGGTGTGGTTGCAGGCAAGTCGGGATCACGGGACATATGCAGGCTGAGTGTTCGCCTTTTCACACCTACTGGGGAGTAAATCAGGAGGGTGATGGTAACGTCGTCGGCATGGTGTACCTAGGGGGTTCTTGTGAGAAGGTGTGGCCAAGAACCGGACCTCCATCCAAGGGTTGCTTGGACGAATTAAGAAGCAAACGGTTGCATGATGAATATTACTCAAAGGAAAAGTGTCTACTAGCCGGCTTAGGCGGGCATTCTCGCGATGCTTGATAGGCTTCTGGGATGCCGTAGGACTAGGGAAACGAGACGATTGGACGAACGAATTAAGCTTCTCTTAGCAGCAATTGCCTAACCGTAACCATATGGGATAATCTGGGGCCGTCTCATGGACTAAATGCAAGATCAAAATACCGGACCGAGACCGCTCAGTTACTGAGAGTCTGCCTTGGGGACTTTCGGGTAGTGACATGGGTATCATACGGGCCGATGAATGAAGTGCGGTCGGAAGCCTCAGATACTATTCGGCAATGCGATCGAATTGCCATGACGCATGCAAATTTGAGTTAGTGCTGATGCTAGGGACGTGTCACTGACGTGCTAGGTCCGCAAGAAGAGGGTTCAGGGTCCAAACGAACGCAAGGGTTATGCACAATGCTATCAATAAATCAAGTCGTCTTCGGCTTCCATCGTGTCCGGCGTGGCTAATGAGGATCTAGATCCGGCGTTCCAATTGTAACGTAGGTGGGCAGCGCGTGTCGTTGTTACGTCGAGAAGGAAAATAACAATCGAAAATACCTCCAGCACTCATCGCTCTTGATTGGGTCCATCATTTTATTCATCGCCAACCTCGCCAAAGTCGTAAGAATATATACTCTGCGAGAGGTCGGTTTTGGCGCGTTGCAATCCTTGGCGACCTCGCGCGACTATTTCTCCAATCAGGTACTCCAATGATAAAGAACGAAGCCAGTACATTTCCATGCACGCGTCATCGGATTAAACTGCAATACCAGGAATCGGCGCCACTTCACTCATCATGACCTAGGTATTGGCAGGTTAGCATTAATGTTAGGGACAAAGTGACGGTAAAAAAGATGTGGTCAAGTGGATTATTCATAACCCCCTTTGAGCATGCAAAAGTCGAATCCACTATGTACTAATCCGCAAGAAACCCGCTCACTCGACCGTGTTTATAGAAAGAACTACATACCTAGGAAGGTATGCTACCTGCACCACAGGACCTACCCTATATACATATGTATATTGCTGGATGCATACATGTATGTACATGTAGGTATGTTACATATGTATGTACCTAATGTGGGGGATGCTTCCTTCAAGATGCTGCGGTCTTGGGTTTGGGTTGGGTTACTGCAATATGTGCTACAACCCTCTTTGGTGTCACCACCTACTTTCTACATCAATACGTGGCTCGGCTTTGCTCAAGAGCAAGGCTGATGCCCACTAAGCCTACGCTACATATATACTTCGATGTTAATACCCACGAATGAGACCCTCCTAGCCATACCTTTCAGTGGCTTGAACCACATTGGCCATACATGGCAAAGATAGCCCTGAGACCGGGCGCTTCGGGCTGACTGTACTGGTTTATCCTTCATCGCCGTAACGGCAATAGTGAAATGTAATCGGAATTAGAATAAGTTGTTATTTCCAATGACTCGGCAGCGGTTACTATTATCCCCGAGACCGACCTCGTTTCTTCATCTTCTCCATGCACCCCTGGAGACACGTTCCGAAAGAGCTTTGCATCTTCTGCGATAACCTGCAGTCAGTCATACGTTCCACGACATTAAAGTCCTAGATATACAATCTACCTAGGTAGGTAGAGTGTTGCATTTCGGCACAAGTCCCCACGTACGCAGCCGCTGGGTCACGATTCACTACAGGAAAAATTCCAGCGTGGGGGTAGACAGGTAGATTATTGTGTAAACTCAGCATACATGAATAGAGGGAATATGTTTCTGTTGTTAAGGGTTATTCCCCTAACTTATAGTCTAACTGCCCCTCAGTATCAATAGGTCTTCCATCGCAACAGACACTCCTCCAGATCTTTTTTCCCTCTTACGAAGGGACTTATCGGTACCTGCTTCCTCTATTCGGATACGGATATTAGTTTCTTCGGATGGACCCGAGTATAATTCATAGGTATCGAACCACTGTCCTCGGACCATTACAGCTCGGCAGCCTCGGATGTCTCAGTTTTACAGCGGCACGGAATGCATTGTATATAAGTCCCTATGAGGACGACCCTGGCCTGACCAATCAAATGTCTAGTCTTATAAGGGTCAAGAACTGGATACGTTCGAGACGGAAAGCCGGTAGTATTTGAGTTGATTTTGAGCGTGATCTTGAGCATGGTAAGGTATTTCGCGTTCTAGGGAACAGCACTGACGAAGTTGAATATATGAAGTGGCTTGCTCACCGCTGTTCGTACGACCTTGTTAAAGGAAAAGATCTTCCAGATTCTTAATGATAGTCAAGCCATGAATTCTATAATGGTTTAATATAGGTTTTCTGGTTGGGGCATTTAAAAGGCTTAAATCCATTACCTTATCACATGACTAGTTATTAAAAAATGGTTATGGTAATAATACCTTAAGCATTATTATCGTTTAAAAGCTAATAAATATTAATATAAGTATATATAATTAAAATAAACTTTATATTATATTTAAATATAATAATAAATTTAAATATAAGTATATTTAAATAAAAAATTATTATTAGTTAATATAAAAAAATAAAGATAAAGTTAAATATAAATTTAATTATTATTAATAAAGGTTTAATAGTAATTTAATAACGGTTTAATAATAATTTAACGGTAATTTAATAATAGTTTAATAGTAATTTAATAATAGTTTAAATTAATATAATAGCTTATATATAATGAAAATTTAATCTTTAATAATAATAATATAATTAATAATATTAAAAAGATTAAAATTAAGTTATTATTATTATATTTAATATATATTTTAATTAATATTTTTATTAAAGGTTTTATTTATTTAATAATCCTTATTTAAAAGTTATTTTTTTAATTAAAATAATAGTTGTAATTTTTAATAAGTTAGTGGTTTATATTAAAAATATATTTAATTTTTACTAATTAATTATTAAGCTTTATTTAAGATATTAAATGTAGTAAATTTATATTTAAAATTTAGTTATTTTTATAATATTAATATTATTATTAAGTTATTATTAAATAGTAATTAGTAATATAAAAAATTCGTTAATATATTATAAGTTTTATATTTAATTAAAATATAATAAAATAGGTATTATTTAATAAGATAAATATTAAGTTAAAGTAAAATTAATATTAATTATTTATTTAAGGTAATAAGATTATATTAATATTAGGAAAGGCTTATTTAATGTAATAATTATAATAAATATTAGTATATAAATATATTAGTTTAACCTATGTTTAATTATTGTTAAATATAATAGTATTTTTAAATTAGCATATAGTAGTTTTTAAATATAATAATAAGATATAAGTTTTTATTATTTAATTAACGTTAAATAGTGGCTAATGTTTATTATATAGTTATATAATAAAAAGCGTTTTTAAGTTAAATATTATATGTGAGATTGTTTTTTAAAATAGTGCTAATATAAGTTTATAATAAGCCTAATATTTCTAAGCTAATATATTTAGTTTTGGTAATATTAATAAAACTTTTACATTAAAGTTAATATATATAAATTCATTTAAGTTAAATATATTTTAAATATTATAATAATTATATTATAGTTAAGTTTTTATAGTTAATAATAATATTAGTAATTAAAAATGTTATAAGAAATTTATATATTTTTATACTTATTTTATATTAAGTGTAAATTAAATTAATATTATAGTATTTTTTGTAAATTTATTTTAACGAAAAGATGGTAAGATATAACATTTGTTTATAAACTTAAGTAAAATAATATTTAATAATATATTTTATTATTAAGTTATATTAGTTATAAATTATAATATTTATTTTTCTTTAAAATTAGTTTTATTATAAATTAATTAAAGGTTATTATATAAGTATAATGTTTATTAAGTATATGTTAAGCTAAGGTTGATTTTTTTATAAGCGTAAAAATCTTAAATTTATAATTATATAAGGCTTATTTTTCTATTATAAAGTATATTAAATTATTATTTTATATATATTTAATTTTACTAATTTTTTAAGGATATTAAAAGCTTTAAGGTTTTTATAAAATAATGGTTATAGCATGTAACTTAGATAATTATTTAAAATAGTAAATTTAACGATAATAATATATTAGAAGATAATATAAATTTATAAGAACTAAAGTTAAAGTTAAATCCTTATTATTTAATATATAAATTATAAATTATATTCCCTTTAATAACACATTAATTAATATTAAACACTGGTTTTATAAAACCTTAATTAATATTAAACATAAGCTTATTTATCATTATTAATATATTTTATTTCCTTAATCCTTTAATAGTTATATATATTAAAAGGATTATTAATTTTTATAATATTTAAATACCTTTACTTAAATTATTTATTAAGCCTTAGTTTTTAATTAAAATGAATTTTTTTAATATATTTTACTTTAACTTAACCTTTGTTAAGTTAAGGTTAAATATTAAAGAATTTATACTATGCTTTAAAAAATCATTACTATTAACATTTATTTTAAATATATTAGTTAATTTTCTTATCGAAATATTAATTAAATCTCATATTAATCTTATCGATAAATAAGTTAAAGCTATAGTTAAAAAATTTATTAGGATATATAATAAAACCTTTAAAAGGAAAGCTAATTATAAAGTTATTAACAAAGGATATAAAAATAAAATTAATTAGGAAATAGTTAATAAAGTTTTTAAAGGTTATAACGATTTAAGTAAAAATAAGGTTAATTAAAGAGTTAGTAAAAACTTTAATAATAATAATAATTTTAAAGCCATTAATGTAAATGATAAGATTAAAGAGCCATTAAAAAATATTAAATTTAATAGTAATCCTAATCTTTTAATCACTATTTAACCTTTTCTTAACTTAGGTGATTTTAAAAATATTTTACACCCTCCTTTAGTTTTTATTTTATATAAGATTTATTAGTAAGTATAAAGTAAAAGAAGCTAAAGTAATATAAAGTAATTAGCTTTTAAGAAAAAAAAGTCGTTATTATAATTAAAATAAAGATATAATTTAAGAGGAAGGAATATTTAATAACCTTATAAATTAAAGAGAAATAAATATATTATTTTTTTTTTCCTTTAATATTAAATAATTATTAAAACTAAAGTAAATATATATTAATGCTAGTTATATTGGTTTATTTTAATCTTTTAATAAGGTTAAGAAGTTAATAAATTGTTAAAAATATATAATACCTTAGCATTAGTTTAACGATAGTTTAATATATAATAAAAATTTACTTATTTAAATTCTTATTTATATCCTTAAATTTAGTTTTTAATTATTAAAGCTTTTATTTAAGTTAATTTTACTCTTTCCTTTTTTTTATTATTAGTAATTTATTTTATTTAATTTATAAAGCTTATGTATGGCTTTATTATATAATAATGTTATTATTTTTAGATAATGTAATTTAAACCTTTTTTTTAAAACGAGAAGGTAGTTATTAGATTTATTAAAAATAAGTTAAAGTGAAAATAATATAAAAGTAAAGATAGGCTTAAGTTAAGTTTTTATTAAGTTATTATTAAAAAAGGTGTGTTAAAGGGATAAGATAAGGTTATTAGGAAAGCTTTTTAAGGGTTAATTATTATTTTTTAATGGTATTATTAAAGCTTTAATTAAATTTGGGGCTTTAATATTGTGTAAATTTTTAAGATTGTAATGAAAACTTAGATTTTTTTATTAATAATTAATTTAAGCTTTTTATAAATGTTTTATCCTTATAAATTACCTCGTAATAGTTACTTAATTAAAATTATTTCTTTATATTTAAAGTATATTAATTATTAATTTAATTTTATACTTTTTTAGTTTATTTTTAATATATATTTTTAATATATATTAAGTTAATGTTAGCTTTACACTTAGCCGTTGTTTAGTATAAGTTAAAAGGACTTATAATAATATATTATTTAATAAAGTTAACTGCTTTTAGTTATGTTATTATTTTTAAAGTATAATACCTTATTAAGATTTGTATTTTTTAATGTGTATTATTTATTTATTATTAAAATTAAATTCTTAAATGTGATTAAGGCTAATATTATTTAGGATGTTTTTTTTCTTTTAAATTAAATTGTAAGCTTAAAATATTTAGTTATTAGTTTAAGGGGTATTAATATTACTATTTAATTGTTACTAAGCGGTAATTTAGTATTAATCTTATAAGTTATTATAAAAGGTAGTTTTTTATTAATTATCTTTTAAAGATAATTTATTTTATTAATGAAAGGGTGTTTTATATGTTTTAATATAAAGTTATATTTCATATAAATTAAATAGATTAAAAGGATATATTTTAAATGCTTATCCCATTATTATTTTTTATATATTAAATTAAAGTAGTTATTAAGTGTTATTATTATTAATATTATTTAAATGATAGTTAATTTAAAAGTAATATTTACCTTTGGCTTATTTCTTATTTAAGTTTATTATAACGATATAAATATTTAATCCGTTATGTATATGTTATTAGCATATTAGTTGTTAACCTATTATATATAAAATATTAAAAATTAATTGAAATATTTTAAAAAATTTTTATTTAAATGTTAGGATTTATAAAAGAGTAAATATATGTTATAATCCTTATAAAATAAATTAATAAAGGTTTAATAAAGGTTTAATAGTTGCTTAATATAGGTTTAATAATGGCTTAATAATCTTTATATTCCTAGGAGATTTTAAATATATTAATTATAATTTGGCGTTTATTTTTTTATTTTATTATTCTTTAACCTTTTAATTTACTTACTTACGATAATAAGGGATTACTTTTAGCTACGGCTAAATGTTAATTTAATATTAGCTTTAATTTTATTAAATTGTTACTTTTATCGAAGTTTTATTTTTAATTTTCTTTATATAAATTATAAGTAGTTAACTTTTTTTTTATTTTATGTTTTTATATTAGTTTTTTAACTTTTAAATTTATATAATTGTTAGCACAAATTATTCCTTAAATTATACCTATGTGACTAGCTTTATTAGGTTTTTATTAAGTATTTATTAAGCCTTTGTTAAGCCTTTGTTAAATTAAAATTAAGCCTTATAAGTAATGAAAAATTAGCGCATTTTTATATTTTCTCCCCCTATCTATTAATTTTTATCCTATATTTATAAGGTTTATAAAACTAAACAATTAAAATAAGGCTATTTAAAGCTTAAATAAAAAAAGCGTGTATTAATAATAATAATTATATAAAAAGCTAAAAGAGTATATATATTAAAATAGATATAATTATTAAGCTAATTAAAAGAATATATTAAATATAAGTAAACCTATTTATAAAAGCTAATTGTGTATAAAAACTTTATTAATTTTTTAAACTTATTATCTTTAATATATATTATTTTATTATATATTAAAAAGAAGCTTTATAATATATATATATTATTATATTATATTGGTTATATAAGCGGCACTTAGAAAAAGTAATAATTTATTTACTTTTGCAATTTTTTATTTATTATTACCTTTTTCTAATTAATAATTATTTAAAATATTATTTAATTAATTAATTAATATTTATAAATATATTAATAAGTAAATTTTTAGGTAAAATCTTACCAGTGAAGTTTTTAAGGATTAATATTATTAATAAATGATATAATTTTAAAGGAATTTCATTATTTATTATTTTTAATAAGGTTAAAATAAAGTTTTTATTAATAGTAATGGCATTTAATTTACACATATTACCATTAATATTTTTATAATAAATGAATAAGTATTTATTTAATATTAAAATATAAAGATATAAATAGTTAAAATTTATACTTTCTTTAAATATGTTTATATATTTTAAACATAATCTTTAAGTTATTAAATAATACTTTAAAAATCTTAAACGATACCTTAAAAACCTTAAATAATACCATTAAAGATTTTAATATTAGTAATAAGTTTATTAATCTACCTATTTATAATATTCATTTATTTATTTATAACATTAATCCGCTCATTTAAAACATTATTATTTTATTATAATCATTAATTAAAGATATTAATTTACTTATTTAAAACATTATTATTTTATTATAGTTATTAATTAAAGGCGTTAAAACGGTTTAATATTAGTTACGTGTTAATTATGCTTAGTAAATTTTTAAAAAAACATACTTAATTACTTAAGCTAATAAAATTATTAGCTATAATAAAAAAATTAAAATGAGCATTTTAAGTAGTTATATTTTAATAAGTAAAGTGAAGTATAAAAGCTTAATAAGTAAGGATACGATTTAAAATTAAAAAAAGAAAAGATAAAAATTTAAAGAAAAAAAGTTAAAGAAAATAAGTAAAATAGGTAAGTTTTTCAAAATATTCCCTTAATTCTAAAATCATAATAATAAATAAAATAAATAAATTAAATAATTTATAAAATATAATATTATATAGGTTTATTATAAATCACTTACATATAAGTCCTAATATTATATAAGTAACAATATAAAAGTCATTTTTAAAGTTTTATTTTAATAATATTAAAATTTAATAATACCTTATATTATTAAATTTAAAAAGTAATAAATAATTATTACTTACTTTAAGTCATTTTTAAAAAAGAATTACTATTTTAATAATAGTATATTTTAATAATATTTTACATTATTAAATTTAAAAGGTGGTAGGCAATTATTACTAATTATATAACGTTTTAAATCCTTTTTAAAAAGCTATATAAGATTACGAATAACTTAAGTAATATAAGGTTTATTTAATTAGGACTTATATTCTTTAAAAGAGCTAATTAAAATAATTTTATTAATATAAATTTTATCTTAATATACCCCCTTTTAAACATTTAAACCGGTTAAAAAGTTAAGTGGTAATTAAAAAGCTTTATATTATATAGTATTTTTTAAACTAACTACCTTATTATACCTACATATATATATATATATAAATTAAATTAGACTAATTAAATTAAACCTATTATAATAACTATATTAAGTAGTTAAAATATATATGATATAAAACTCTTAGTTAACATTTACTTTTTTAACTAATTTAAATATTTAAAAGAAGGTATACCAAAACGAAATTTATATTAATAAAATCATTTTAATTAGTTCTTTTAAATAATTTAAATTTTAACTATATATACCTAATATTACCAAAGTTATTTATATATTTTTATAATAAGCTAAAATTTATACATAATTAATAATATTAACTTATCGCTTTCCAAATTTAATAAGGTAAGGTATTATTAAAATTTAATATTATTAAAATAATAAAACTTTTTTAAAAAGCCATATATAATTATAAATAACTTTAGAAATATATAATATATTTAATTAAAATTTATATCATTTAAAAAAGTTAATTAAAACAATTTTAATAATATAAGTTTTATTTAAGTATATTTATTTTAAAGCGTAAAAATTAGGTAAAAATTAAATAGCAATTAAAGCCTTATATTATATAGCATTTTTTAGTTATATTACCCTATTATATTAATTATTCTAAGGTTAGCTTTATATAATATAAGGCTTTTTAATTACTACCTATTTTTTTAATTAATTTTAACGTTTAAAAAAGGATATATTTAAATAAAACTTATATTAATAAAATTATTTTAATTAACTTTTCTAAAGGATATAAAATTTAAATATTTATATAAAATAAGTTTAAAGTTATTTATAAATATATATAACTTTTTAAAAGAGTTATAAAATTAGTAATAATAGCTTATTGCTTTTTAAATTTAATAATATAAGCTATTATTATTAATAAAATAAAACTTTTAATAAAAATAATAATAAGGTTAATAATAGCTTTAAAATTTATAAAAATATTAATAATATATATAATTTAAAATTATAAGCTTATTATTAGCTATTTAAGTAAAATAAATCATATAATTTAAGGCTAAATATATAATTAAATTAATATATTTTATCCTATTTAAAATTGTAAATTTAATAACTAAAACTAATTAAATATTAACCAGCTTAACTATTTTAACTAATTTAATTTTAACCTTTTTAATTTTAATAGGTATTTTAATTAAATATTTAATACGTATTAATGTAATTATAATTTATTAATAGCCTTTTTCGTTTAATAGAAATGTGGCTTATAATAAGTAATTATAGTTATTATAAAAGACGATTTATTCTTATAGTTAATTTAATATTAATATTCATTTATTATATTTTTATTATAAAAATTCTTACAAGGTAATTTTAGAAAATCTTTTACTTTAATTATTTTAAGTTTATTAATAATCTTATTAGTAATTAGGTTTTTAAAGGATATAAAGTAGGAATTATATAAGATAATTTAGTTATTAAAACGTATAATTATATTATAATTATTATAATAAGTTAATAATTAATATATTATTATAAAAGTAATTAATAATTAATATATATTCCTATAAAAAAAAATATAAAGACTTATATAGTTTTAGCTTAATTTTTTATAACCTTAAAATAGTTAATAATTTTATTTAGTTTTACGTTTATATCGTTTAAAGCGGATATAATATTTTGAATTATTTAAAGTTTTTTAAAAATTTAATTGTTACTTTAAATTACTAAAAGATTATTATATTTTTTAAATTTTTTTATTATTTGTATTATATTTACTATAGCTATTATAAAGTTTAATTAAAGTCCTTCGGGTGGGTTAATAGGAATTAGTTAAGGTTTTTAAATAATAGTTATAATAAAGGTAGTAAAATAAATAAGGGATATTTTTAAGAAATAATAATAATAAATATAATATAAGTATTATAATGAAAATAGTTTAAAGATTTAATATTATTAGGACGAAATCCCTTTTTAATCTTAAAATATTTTAAACTTAATAAGTTAATAATAATAATATTAAAGGATAATATATTAATTAAATAATATAAAGCTTTAAATTATTTCTAATTAAAAGGATTATTATAATAATATTAAAGGATAATATACAAATTAAACGAAGTAAAACTTAAGGAAAATATGGCTTAACTTTATATTAAATAATTATATTTCCTTATATAAGTTCCCTTATTAAATATATGTATTAATTATTTATATCTTATGATATAATTTTATAAATAATTATAATCTTTTATTAGCTTTTAACTTATCCCTTTTTTATATGGCTTAGTTATTAATATATATTACTAAGGTAAAAATATAAATATTAATATTTTATATTATATTATATATTTATAATAAGCCATGTTATTAATGGTAAAGTATAATATATGGTAATATAGTATAAATTATACTAGCATTACTTAACCTTATATCCTTTTTATAAAGGCTAAGGAATATAAAACCCTTAATATTTTTAATTTAATAAAAATAATATTTAACTTTTAATAATATTATTAAATTTAATTATTAAGGATAAAAAATATTATTTTTATATATTTATTAATTAATAGTAGAAATTATAAGTGTGTATATTTTGTTATGTTAATAAAGTTTTTATAATTTTAAATCGGTAAGTAATAAAAAGTTTGGTTATTAATGGCTTATATGTTTAAAATAGCCGTTCTTTAAAAAAATATTAATATTAAAGGTAAGTCTTACCATATTATATAAAGTATAAGATTTTAAATTAAAATCGCTACTATATTATTTAATCATATAATAATTTGTTATTAAAAATATTTATATTTTCTTTAAATAAACTTTGGTAATTATAGGTGGAATTATATATGTGATTAAAAATAAAATATGTATATAAGTTTAAAATAGGTATGGTTAACTTATAATTAATTTTAATTATAGTAAATATATTTTATTACTTAAAATATACCTTTATATAATATTAATTAAACCTATATTATATGGTATAGGTTAATGTAAAGAATATTAATAATTTATATATTTAATGTTAAGTATATTTATAAAAAAGTGGATACATTCCTAACTATGTTTTTTATTTTTTCTTTTCCATTATTACTTAACCAAATTTATTAATTAATATAATATAATATAATAAACTTTTTTTATAACGCATATAAGATCTTTAATGCCTTATAAAAATAAGTACTTAGCTAGGATTTATACATCTTTATCACCTTAGTAATTTATTTAATATAGCCTTTATTAGCTTTGGTTAAAATATTAGTAAGTTATATACTAAAAAGTCTTAATAAAAAGATAGTTAAAAGATTTTAATTAAGGGTAATTATAATTAATAGGTAATAATAAGTTAAGGTTTATTTAAATTAGTAAGCTTAGCTTATTATAAAATATATATATATATTTTATAATATTTATTTTATGCCTTAAAACCTTATTAAATAAAAGGATATAGTTACGTTATTAATTCGAAACCTTATTAATTATATCTTTTTTATTAAATATAAGGTATTTTAAATATTAAGAATAAGTATTAAATAATAAACCTTTATTTAGCCTATTTAACTTAATAATATTATAATTTATATATAAGGTATTTTTAGTTAATAAAAAATAGGTAAAATATAACACCTATTTAAATAAGCTAATTACTTTAATTTTTTTATAAGGATAAAAAGATATTTTTTAACTAACTAAGCGGTGATTACTAACCTAATATAATAATTATATAAAGTAAATTAAACATTAGTTCCTAAGTATTTTTTAACTTAACTTAGGAAAAATTAAATAGGTAGTTTTACCTTTTTAATTCTAAGTTTATTTTATTTTAAACGTTAATAATATACCGGATCTTAGTTTTAATAATTATTAAATATATTATACCCTATTTCCTATTAAGGAATAATAAAATAAATAGGTAAATAAATAAACTTATTAATTTTAACTTATATTAAAAATGGTAAAATTTTACTTTTATCGTTTTAAATCTTTAAAAGCTATTATTTTTTAAAAATTAAATAGTATAAAATAACGCTTTTTTAACAATATAGGATATTTTCATTAAAAAGATCTTTATTAATTATACCATAAAATATAAGTTTCGCCAAAAAAACTTTCACTTAAAAAGATAATACTTATTATAAAAGCCATTTACAAATAAAAGATAATAGGTTAAAAAAGTATAAAATAATAAATATATAAGGAAATTAGAACATTACTAATTAAATATATGCTTATAACTTATTTAAATTAATCTTAAAGTATTATTAAGGAGTATAGATTAATTTATAGCTTAACAAATTAATTAGGATAAATAATAATTTATATAAAGGTTTAACAAAAAGGTATTTATAACCACTTATACTTTTTTTATAATTGGTATAGGATAGGTTTATTATAAAAAGATATAAAGAATTACAAAATAAATAAGTTGGAACTAATATTTAATTATTTAATATATAGTTAAAAAAATGATAATATATTTTCTAAAATATTATTTAGCATTAAACTATTTCTTAAATGCTTAGGTATATAAAATACGTCTTTTTATATCCAACCTTTTTACTTTTTACCTTTTTACACTTTTTTAAGTGTAATATCTTATTTTTTTTATTAATTTTATTTAGTTTTTATATAAAATGCTTTAATTTTTAAAATATAATAATAGTAATGGAATTATAAGATAAGTTTTTATAAATATATTATATAAAAATAATAAAAAGGGTATAATATAACTTATATATAAATCTAATATTTTAAATCTTTAATTTTATTTATAATGGTAAGTAAATAAGCTTAAATATCACTTATATTATATAATAATTTGTTAAAAATACGTTACCGCTATTCCTTAACTAATATTATAGATAACCTAGCGATTTTCATATGCTTTTTTATATTTATAAAAGTTAAAATAATTATAATATTTTAATAGATTATATTTAATTAAAATATTTAATATATTTAATTTATAAAAACATTTATAACCTTTATTATTATAATAATATGTAATATAAGCATTATTTAAATAGTTTAATATAACTATATAATATTAAAATATACTTTTATTTGCTTAATAATTTTTATAGGTGTATTTTAAAGGTAAAATAATTTTAATTATTACTATATAAGTAACTAAGATATATTAAAGCTTATTATTATATTAGAAAATAATTAATTTAAACTTACTTTTATAATTTAAGATAAGTAAGGGACTAAGCCTAATCTTTTAATAACGGTATATTTTATCTTTATAATATTTATTTAAAGAAATAGCTTATTTTACTTTAAGTTAAAATTATTATTAGTAAGCCTTTTTAATTAATAAAATATAAAAAGGATATATATTTATATATTTAAATTATTAATCATTAATTTAATAATATTACTTACATATATCTTTTTTATCCTAGTTAAAACTTAAGATATATATTAAATAAGGTTTATATTATTTATTAAGTTTAGCTTATTATTATTATTTTTAAGAAAGGGATTCTTAATAAGTGATTTAAATCGAGCTAGGAAGTAACTTTATCTTATTAAATTTTAATTAAAGCTATTTACCTAAGATTAATTAAAACCTAAGCTATTACGAATTAATTTAAAAATAAGGTAAGGATTTTTTTTATTTAGCTTAACAAAGTCGATTTTTTACTTTTAGGAAATAATATTTTAACTAGGATTAAACTTAAACCCGTTTAACTTTTTCGAGTATATTTTAAATAGTTTAAATATAATAAAGATATTAAAGGATTAATTTTATAATAAAATTTAAAAAAAATTAAATTAATATATATATATAAGTAAAGGAAGATAAATAAATATATAAATAAATAAATATAATATATATTAATAAAAGAACTTTAATATAAGAATAGGAGCTTTTTTAATATATATTTAAAAATTATAAATTCTTAATTAAAAAAATTTAAATTAAATACTTATATTAGAAAAAAAGTATATTATAATATGCTATAAATGTAAGTATTAATATATAATACTAATATATTAAAAATTTAATATATTACTACTTAAATATGGATATTATATATTTATATATATATATTCCCATAAATAAGTAACACCTTGGAAATACGCATATATAAATATAACTATTCGCCATATAACATATAAATTAACCCCAACTTTACTAATAAAATATTAGAATTATATGCTAATTTATGTTAAAATAAAGCTAATTATTAAATACTAATATTAAGTTAAAGGATATATTATATTTTATAAAATATATTATATAATAATAAAACATATTAAATAAACTAACCTTATTTAATCGTTTACTCTTATATAAATACCTAATATAAATGTTATTAAATTAAAGTATAAAATGTATAAATAAAACTCGGGTATATGTATAAGCCTATTTAAATAATAAAAAGCTATAAAAATAATAGGATATAAATAACATAGGTGAGAAAACATAGTTTATCCTAATTTATTATATTAAATAATATTCTAATATTTATATATTTAATTATCTTTAAAATTATTAATAGTAAAAAGTGTTTTAATATTTATTTTAATAAAACTGGTTAATTAGTTATGTTTTTTTTATATAATTAATAACCTACTTTTATTGCCTAGGATTTTTAAAGTGTTAGTTAAACCTTTAAGATAGCATATTATTATTTATTTAATCTATTTTATCGAGTTTATTTTTAAAGTTAAATTATATTTAAACGTGGTAATATATTTATAAGCCTGGCGTAATTAATTTAAATTTTCCCACTTAACTATTTATTCTTTTTAAAATATTATATTGTCTTTATTTTAAAAATTTATAGTAAATAAAGCATTTATAAAAAAAGTATAGGTAAAAAACAAAGCAAAATAAAAGAATATAAAGAATATATTAATAAATTAAATAAATATTTATTTATATCGTTAATAAAGGGGATGGTTATAAAATAAAGGCAAAAGTTATAATAGCATAGTAGTTACTTTATCTAATAAATTGTTAGGTTATAACGCGTCACCCTTTAGCCCCTTTAAATAAAATTAAACCTCTTATATTTTTTTTTAATATTATCCCTTTGCTTTTTACTTAAATAAATATAATTAATATATTACCGATTAATAGTTTTAAGTATTTATATACTTATCCTTTTTTACCTAATTTTATCCTTTATAAAAATATTTTAATACTTAAGGCATTTTTTTATTATAGTTATTATATTACCTTTTAAACTTATAACTAAGTAACTTAGTAACTATAGAATTTATAAAGTTATATAACATCTTATAATATATATTAAGTAACCTTTATAAATTTTCTTCGCGGTATATATCCTTATTTTAAAATATATCTCTTAAAAGTTTATTAGGAAACTTAATATTATTGAAAAATAACTACCTTATTTTTATCTTAGCGGATATTTAACTATCCCTAACGCTTAAAAATAGGGCAGTTTTTTAAATAAACCTATCGATTTAATTAAAACCTACCATTTATCCTATTAAATTATTTTAAGTAAAAAAACCTAAGTTATTTATAATATAGTTATACCACGTTTAACCTTAAAAAGGATAAGAAGCTTTTTAATATAATCGTTTAAATAATTTATAATATTATTTATAATATGAAAATATTATTATTAATTATATACTTATATTATATTAAGTATTAATTGCAAATATTTAATTTTTTAAACTTAAGGTTATTTTAATAACTTTAACTAATGAAATAAAATAAGAAAGGAATAAATAATAAAATACTAACAAACTTTCATACCTTTTAATAAATAAAACGCTTAAAAACCTAATATATAAATTATAAAAAAAGTTTTATTCGATTAATTATCTTATATAATAAAAAATCGATAGGTAAAATTCATTTAATATAACATATTTAAGTTAATTATAAAATTTTCTAATATAATTATAAATATAATTTTAATGTTTTAAATAGGTTTATTAATATTATTATTAATACTTACGTTACTTTTACTCGCTTAATTTAACTTATTACTTTTACTTATTTAACTATTCCTATTATTACTAAAAGATAAAGCTAATTAAAAATTATTTAAATCATTAAAATAAGTAATAAATAAATCCAATCCATATTTAATATTATAAGTAATACCTAAATTATTGAAAAAACGAAAGTGCTTTGTTAAACAATTATATACTTCCTTATTTACATTATCCTTTAACTAAGATACTATACTTAATTATCTTTTTATTATTGTTATCTATAATTCCATTATTTTATACAACTTTTAATTAATATTATTAAAGTTATTAAAATCATTAAGATTTATATAAAATTATTTATTTAACATTATATCCTATAATTCGAATTTTATTTTTAAAGCTTTATTAAGGCTATTAAGGCTATTAAAGTTATTAAAATTATTAAGGTTATTAAACTTATCCCTTTCTTTATAAAACCATTTATTATTCTTTTTAATAAGTTTTATTAGGCCCGTTAAATTATTAAAGCTAATACGTAACTAATAAAAATTATCACTTAATATATTTTACCTTTCCTATTTTATCTTATTATTTTTTATAAGAAGTAATAAATAAAAATTATAACTTATATATAACTTTTATAATCTTTTAAAAAGTAACATATATATAATATAAAAGATAAATTAGGCGAAATAAGTAAAAATATACTTGCGAGGTATTTAATTAGTTATATAATATTAATAATTATAATATTCTTTTATTAACTCTTATATAATTTAAGCTATATTTTTAAGTAGCTTTATTACTAATTATATAAATAGCTTAAGCTTAATACCTTTATTAACTTTTTTTGAAAATGGTATAAGTACGTTATTATTAAAAAGCTTATAAATATTTATACATAACGAGATTTAATTAAAAAATTTATTAAGAAAATTATCTTTTTTTATGTTTAATACCTAATCTTATATAAAATTTTGTAAAAACTAGGTTTTATATATTATAAAAATCATATGGCCACTTTTTATAGAATTTACCTTCTTAATTAAAAAATATATATTTAATAATATATTCGCATTAATAATAAGCTTGGGAAGATTTTACCATAATATTAATAATTAATTTAAAAAAACCTAATATTCGAAGCAAGAAATAATAATATATTCTAGCTTAAAATTATTTACTAATATAAATACTATTAATAAAACGTTAAAACGACAAAGAAAAGTAACTTATAATAACCTTTAAGGTTTTTTAACATATAAAAGTATAATTTAATCATTAATTTATTTATTAAAATAATACCATTCTTACCTTAAAATACGTAGGCTAGCTAACCTTTAACATTTTCGAATAAATAAGCTTAAAGGCAAGAATTACTACTTTAAAAATCGTTATACATATTCGATAAGCTACCTTTAATATTATCCTAATAATTCCTAATAATAATATAATAGGAATAATAAACTAAGTAATACAAAATACCTTTATTACTTATAACAATAAAGATTAACAAAGAATTATCGTTAGCTTTAAGGATTTTTAAGTAATAAATTTTAAATCGATTAAAACGGGTTTTTAAAAAATCCCTTAAATCTAGTTTAATACTTTTATCTTTTAAGAAATTATAAGTTAGGTTTTCTATAGCAAATTAAAATATTACACCTATTATATTAGCGATAATTAGGATTAAAAAACTTAATAAATAAGAAGGAAACATACCTTTAATAATATATAATTTAATAAATATAAGGTAAATAAAAAAAAGGATAAAGTATTTACTTAAGGCTTTTTTTTAAGGATAAAATACTTTAATTAATTTAATTTAATTAGTTATTTAATTTAAACATACGTATATATATATATATAACAATTAAAAGGCATTACATAATATAAGGCTTTAATTACTATTCACTTTTTTACTTAATTTTTATATTTAAAAAGGATATACCGAAATAATATTTATATTATTAAAATTGCCTTAATTAGCTTTTTCAAAAAATATAAATTATAATTATATATACCTATTAGTATTAAAGTTATTTATAATTATATATAACTCTTTAAAAAGGACTTAAAACGATATATAATTAGCGATAATATCTTATCACTTTTTAAATTTAATACCTAAGCCTTATTAACTATTATATTATTTTAAATGCTTATTTTTATTAACGGCTTTAATCTAATCCCTAATTAATATATTTACCACCTTCGTTATTTAAAATAAACTTTATTATTTTTTATAATCATAAATTACTTAATTATAAAGCCTTAAGTACAACTTAAATTGCCTAAATATTTTCTTTTTACTATTTCAAATAATAAACTTAAATTTAATTCCTTTTTTAATAATATAATATATTATTAATTTAAAAGGAAATAAAATAATAAAAACGGATTTTTATTAATAAAAAAGCCTTACCTTAATTATACTTAAGTTAAAAAGCTTTACTTACTTTTATAATTTATTATATAAACTTCTCTACCTTTTAACCTTTTTAATATATTATACCTTTATACCCTTTTTAATTTTAATATGCCTAATTTTATTAACTTACTTAGTTTTAATAAGTTCATTAAAATTAATACCCTTTTTAATTTTAATATACCCGATCTTATTAATTTGCTTAATTATAACGCATCCTTTAATTTTAATAATCCTTACTCTTTTAAAAATCTTTTATTTTCTAACCGCCTTTTCTTTTTTAATAGTAATCTTTTTAATAATTTCCTTAAATTAAGCAATTCTTTTTATTCTACTAATTTTTAAAGATTTATTTTAAATTTTATAAATAGTTAACTTAAGAATATTAATTTAATCCTTTCATTATAAAATATTAATCTAACTTTTTTATTAAAAAGCGTTAATTTAAACCTTTTATTAAATTAATAAAATTTTTAAAAGGTAAATTATGCCTTACTTTTATCGTTAAACTTTATATTAATAATGTTATTTATAAGTAATAATATTACCGGGATAAAGTTAAGTAAAAATTTTATTTATATGTTAAAGTATTAAAAGATATATTTAATAATAGCCAATATTATGTTATATAATAAAGAATCACACTTAATACTACTAGATTTTATATGGAAAAACATTAAAAATATATTAAAGGGGTTAAATAAAAACGCTAAAGATATAAGGCCGCTTTTTAATATTAAGGGTATAATATTTTCCAATATTATAAATATAACATACCTTAATATAAAGGATATTATAGCACCTTTTAATATTAAAGATAGTATATTTTTTAATTATAAAGATACATATATGCTTTTTAATACTTATAAAGCTAAACTTATTAAAAGTTATACGATATAAAAATTTAATAATATTTTAACTTTATTTACCTACTTTAAACTTAATAAGATTTTTAATATAAATAAAAAGATTAAGTAATTTATTAGAAAAAAGTAATTAAAGGATTACATTCCTTAAGTAAATTTTTATCCTACCTTAAAATTAAAAATATCCATTATAAATTTAACCTTTAAATATGGCTTAAATATATTTCCTACCCTTTTTAAATTGCTTTAGTCAAATTACCCATTATATAGCATTACCTTATTATTTATCTTCTTCCCCTATTTTTTTGTAAAAATAAAGTTAATTAATTATAAGCTAAATGGCGTTATTAACCAATGCTTTAATAGTTTTATAATAGCTATTAATATAACTAAAAGGATTTTTAAGGGATAAAAATATATAATTTATAATATTACTTTAAATATTAAAAATACTAGGTTTTTTATTATATAAAAATTAAATAACTAATATATTATAAAAAGGTTTAAAACTTTTATGCTAAATAAATATAATTAATTCTTAAAGTATTAGAAAATTATCCTTAATATTTATAAATAAGCATTAGAAATAAAAATATTTTAAATTAATAATATATTAGCTATTAAAAAAAATAAAATTAAAACTAAAGCTATAAGCAACTTTTAAATAAGCATCTTATAATATTTACTTAAATCATACAAAGCTAGTTAACCACTTTATCGTAAATAAAAAATATAAGCAATTATTATTAATATACCATATTAAAATTTCTTTTTTAATTAAAATATTAATAAAGCATGCCATATTTTCAACTTTAATATTAACATTCTTTTTAACTAAAGCTTATATTTTATAATTTCAAATCATTTTTTAAGATATAAAAACTTTAGATTAAAATTATTTACTAGTTTCTTTTCTTTATAAGTATAACTTAATAAGATTAAAATATTAAAAGCTTAAAAAAAATTTAATTATAAAATAAAAAAAGCTAAAGGCTTAAAAACTTTTAGCTTAAATATTTATATAAGTTATATAATATTTTAATTATAAAGCTTAGATTTAATTAAACATTATTTATAAATATAAATCTATTTTACCTTATTTTACTTTATACATAATTTTTATTATATTATTTTAATTATTACCCTATTAAATTATTTTATATAATGAACTTTTATATATGTTATAATATTTCTTATAAAAGTAATAATATAAACTTATTAAAATTTTCGTTTTAATATTTAACTAAGGGAAAATATATCGCTTTTATTATTCTTTTTTTAATTTAAAGTAAAAATATAAGAAACTTTAAGCTTAAATTTATATTTAAATTAATTGTTTTATTTAAAGGATAATTAATTTCTAATAAAAATAAACTTATTTTTATTAAATCTTAACCGTAAGTATAAACGATAAATCTTTATAACATTATCCTTACTTATTAATAAAGATTAAGGCTTTTTATAAAAGGGATTTAAATTATTTAAAAAATTGTTAAAGGAGTTATAGGAAAAATATAAATTAAAACCATAATTTCTAAATTTAACATTATTATTAAAACATTTTATTTAATTAATATAAACCGAATAAATAAGGTTTATAATATTACCTTTGTTAATATTAAGCTTGTTAATATTACCTTTATTAATATTAAGGTTGCTAATATTAACATTACTAATATTAAGATTACTAATATTAAGGATGTTATTATTATTATTATTAATATTAAAGGTAACATTATTTACACTTAAGATTTTAACGTTTTAAATAGCTTTAAAGTTTTAGCAATTATGCTTTTTACTTATAATATTTTTGGTTTAACTATTAGTCGCTTTATTAAATAATTGAAAAAGCGATTAAAGTAAAAGTATTTATTTAACTATTTTATCTTTATTTATATTTTAAAGAAGTATAAAATATTAAGTTTTACTATTATTATTTATGAAAAGTATAATAATAATATTAGTAAATAAAGATTAATTAAACTAGGCGAAGAAAAATTTAAGAGGATATTTAATAAGTAAAATGGAAATATTATAATATAATAAATAGATTTTTATATTAAAGTTAATAAACTTCCTTAGGGGGTTTAATACGTGATAAACTAGGCGTAAGCATTCCTTATTTTTAAAATTAAACTTAAGGACAAAGATAATAATATTCGAATTTTAAAAAGTATAAATATCCTTATAAAAGAAAATAAGATTTCCTAAATATAAATGTATAAGTATACTTTTATTTAATAAGGTAATAAATCGTTATATATTATTTCTTTTAATAAAGGTTTTTATTATTTAAGAAAGGATATGATTTAATTTAAAAATATTAATTTAACCTATAAGAAAGTAAGGGATATAATTGGAGTTATATGCTAAGAAAACTTAAGTAATTATTATGGTAACAAATATATTAATAGTATTAAATATAAAAATGCTAGCTACTAAAATATTAGGACGTAAATCTTTTTAAGATTTTAATAATTTGTCCGAAAATTTTTATTAGTTAAAATAAGGTATAATAGGATATGGCTTTCCTATTAATAAATATTAATAATTTAATAAAACGAATAAAATATTTACTTTAATTTTTCTTATAATTAAAATAGTAAAAATAATAAATATTAGCTAAAATTATATAATTCTTAAGTATATATTATATATTTTTAAAATTAAGCAATATAAATAAAAATAATCTTATATAATCCGAAGCATTATAACTTTTGTTATTTATTTATATGTTATTAAGGATAATATAGTATATAATATAAACTATGTTATATAAGAATGCACCATTATTAAAAGTTTAAAAAATAATTAATGGAATTAATAAGGTATAATTAAAATAGTAAATTTTAATTAATAATTAAAGCCTAATCTTTTAGAAGTTATTAAAAAGTTAAGTATAATAAGGAATATTTTTAAGCTTTATTTTTATAATAAACTTAATAACAATGTTATTTAAGAATAAGTTTTAATAATAATAATAATACTTAATTTATTTAAAGATAATAATATTATAAAATATAATAAAATATTTTAAATAAGAATTATATTTATGAAATTAAGCCTTAAATTAAATTATTAATATTCTTATTAATAAATTATAATCCTATTATTATATTAAGCCTTAAAATGAATTATAAATATTCTTAATAATAAGTTATTTATTATAAAATATTTAATTAGCTATAATAAATATTATATAATTAAAATATGTTATTAAATATATTAATTATTTTTAGTTTAACTTATCTTTTTTTAAAAATAAAAAAACTTAAGGATTTTATTTCTAAGGAGGGTTACTTGGATAATAATGCTTAAAAAAAAAAAAAAAAAGAATTTTGTTATTTTAATAATACCTTATATTACTAAATTTGGAGAGCGGTAAGTAATTGCCACTAATTATATAACGTTTTAAATCCTTTTTAAAGAGCTATATAAGATTACAAATAATTTAAGTAGTATAATATTTATTTAATTAAGATTTTTATCTTTTAGAAAAGCTAATTAAAACGATTATAATAATATAAATATTATTTTAATATACTTATTTTTAGCTATATAAATTAAGTAAAAAAGTGGATAATAATTAAAGCCTTATGTTAATTTAATTTAATTAGTTTAATTTAGTATATATTATATTAATTAAAGGTGTTATATAATATAAGGCTTTTAGTTATTACTTATTTTTTAGCCGATTTTAACGCTTAAAAAGGGGTGTATTGGGATAAAACTTATATTGTTAAAATTGCCTTAAATAGCTTTTTTAAAGGATATAAGCCTTAATTATATATATTTAATATTAGTAAAATTATTTAAATATTTTTATAAAGATTTTATATTTATATATGATTAATAGTAATAGCCTATTATTTTTCATATTTAGTAATATAGGATATTATTAAAATTTAATATTATAAAACTCGAAAAAAAAACTAATATTTTATCCATTAAACTTATTAAAATTTTTAAAGATATTATTACTTTTTTAACTTTTAAGTCTTAATAATAAAAAATATATTTATATATTACCTTTAAACTTAAGAAATTAAGGATATAAGATTATTTTTAATTTATTATTACAAATATTTATTATTTCATTTTATATTAGTTATAATGTTATAATTAAATATATATTTTCTTTTTACCTTTATTAAAACTAATTTATAATAAAAAAATATTACATAAATACTTATAAGCTAATCTTTTAATATAAATTCCTATTTATAAAAATTTAATCATTAGTAAGTATTATATTTATAAATTTTAATATTATTTCTATTGGATAAATTAGTAAATTTAATTAATACTTTATAAATCTTCTACTTCTTAGTAATTATATTATAATATAAGATATAATTAATAATAAATAATGAAAGAAATAAGCTATTTGTTACTTTAAAATAATTATTATTAATAGGTTTAGGAGCGATATTAATAAATGAGAAGGCCTTTAATATTTTATCTTAGCTAATTAAACCTACTTATATATCTAGCTTTATAGCATTTTTTACTAACATATTATGCTTTCTTTTTAGTGTAGCAAACTTAATACCTACTTTAATAAAGGTTTAGTTTATAATTATAAATAACCTAATAAGGCTTAAGCTATTATTAGGAATATTAGATTTTTCTATTTAAAAAATTAATAATTAAATATGGTTAGGTTATAATACATTCCTTATATTAATATTAATTTAATCTTTTTATAAAATAATTAACTTTTCTTACTTATAATTCTTTCTTTCTTATTTAAAGAAATTCTTTTCTTATATAGAAAAATATTCCCTTAATAATATTAATAAAGATATAAAATTAGAAATATTACCTTTATTAAAATTTATAAAACCAAATACTTGAAAAGGTATAGGAGGATTAATAAATAAAAAATTCTTAAGAAGTAATATTAATAATAATTTAAATATTAGATGGGATAGAAAAAAAAATGAAGAAATAATGTTATACTTATTATTATACCCTACTTTTAAGGCAAAGTAAAGTTCTAAGATGTTCCTTAAACTTATAACAAAATGATAAAATTATTATTTAATAAAAATTAACCATTATAACTTAAGGTTAGTAATAATAGTATTAGTAAGTTAAAAATATAATGCTTAAAGTATAATTATTACTTCAATTATTACTTTAATTACTTTTTTAATATTTATATTACTTTTAGTTATAAAATATAATTATAAGACTTAAAAAAGGTTAATTTTTCTTAAAATAAATTATTATTTAAATCTTTATTTTATTTAATTATTTTAATAGTTAATAGGGAAGGCTTAAGGGATATATTATATACTTAAAATATTAATTAGCTTTATAAAAGGGAAGGATCCTTTTAAAATGGATTATTATTTAAATCTTTATTTTATTTAGTTATTTCGATGGTTAAGAGGGGGTTTTTAAGGAGTGTATTATATACCTAGAATATTAATTAACTTTATAAAAAGGCGCGATTAATTTGGCTTTTATAATTTTTATAGTTTTTTTTAATATTAAATTGTTTATATCCCATTTAAATACTTATATAATACTTATTAATATCATTTATAATATTACTATATATTATATTTAATATACCTTTTACTATTAATATAAATTTATTAAGGTTAAAAAAATATAGCTTTAATTTATTATTAATATATCCTTTACTTATAAATAAAATAGAGGGTATAATAATAAATAAATTTAAGGATATGATTAAATTATAGTAGGTAATGGATAAGCTTATAAGTATTATAATTAATTAATTAGTATACCTTATGTGTTATTTTATATTAATAAAATTAAGGAAAAAAGGCATATAAGGGAATAAAGTTTAAGATATATTTTAATTATAATGATTAATAAATTGGCTAATATATTAATTAATGAGGTGGTTAGTAAATATTACATTTAATTAATTTATATAATTAATTTATTACTTAATATATTTATATCTTTTCTCCTCCTATTAATTTACAATATTAATAATTAAGGAATAATAAGGCAAAAAATAAAAATTATAACAATTATATTAATCTTTATTAAATATATAATAAAAATATTTATACATAATATTTATAAATTAAAGGTATTTTTTAAATAATACCTAAATAAAATTATACTTTAAAGGAATTATATAAAGTTAAATAATTAATATTTAATAATATAATATTAAATCTAATTAAAATATAAGATATTTAAAAATAATTATAAATACAAGTTTAATTATAATAAGAAAAAGATTTAGGATATTTTTAATATAAATTAAAATAAATTAATATTTATATTATTACTTTTTTAATTTAATATTACCTTATATTTAATTACTTACCTACTTATATATTTTCCTTTAATTATATTATATAAAAGCTTTAATCATTATATACTAATTTTATAAGCTATAATATTCTCTAATATATTTATAATAAGGGTTTTAATAAGCTAATATAAGTTATTACTATTAGATATTTTATATATAAGCTTAATTAATATAATTCCCCTAATTAGGATAAAAAGGTTAATAATTTAAATACTTTACCCCCTTATTATATAAAATAATATTACTTATATTTTTACTAAGCTTCCTTCCTAAAATACTCCTTTTAACATTTTTCTTAGCACTTTATTCAAAGCTAATTTCAACATTTCTCTCTTAATATTGTTAACTATATTTATGAAAAAAGATTTGTAAAAAGGATTAAATTAAAGAAATTAAATAAAAGGATTTAATAAAACCAATTTTTATTAAAGCTATTACCATTATTAAAGGTAAAAATTTCAACCTTACTTATTTAACTTAAAGGCTAAAATTAAACTTATAATATGTTAAAGTTATATATATTAAATTAATAATATAAAATATAAAAAACTTAACAATTAAAAAAAGGAATATACCTTTAGGAGTTTTTACAATAAGGAAAAAGGATAGTAATAAAAGTTAAATACTTTAATTAAAATTTCTTTTAAATAATAATTTTCGAGATAATATATTACTAATGTTAATTATTATAAGAAAAAATAGACAATGGCATAATACTTAAAGGGATAAGAAATAAGGAACTTAATAATTATTAAGCTATACTAAAAGTTAATTAATACTAATTTATAAATTAAATCACGCTTTTATTAAATTATAGTTTATATAATTTACTATATATATAAATTTACCTAACATTACTTTTATTATAAGACCTTTTTACTTTTAAAATAAGAAATTTAAACTAATTTTTAACATAATAAATATTAATAATATAACCTTTAATTTTAAAGGTTATATGCTTTAAAAAACCTCTTTTATATATATAATTGAAGTAATTTTTTTACATTATTTTAAAATTAACTAATTACATTATTTAAGTTTATAACTAACCTTAAATTACCTATACTTACTTTTTATTAAAATTTTTATTAGGGAAATATTTTTAGCCTTTTAATTTATTAATTTAATATTACTTAACAAAATAGGAGACGGCTTAGCTTAACTTAAGTTAATTTCTACTAATAATAAAAAATCTAATAATTTTATAATTAAAATAAAATTAATTTAAAATTAATTTATAAATTATAAAAATCGATGAAAATCTTTAATAAAAGCTATATATTATACTATTTAAGTATTTAATTATTAAAAGATATTATAAGGCTAATTTTTAGCCTAATTATTAAATTATCTAATTAAGGTAAATTCTTAATAAGTTAAGGTATTAAGTAATAAAATATTTTTAATCTTCTTATATAAGGGAATAAGCATTTACCTTATAAAAGGGAATAAGCTTTAATAAAAGAAAAGGAAATCCTTATTAAATTTATATATACCTATATATAAATTTAATTATAACTAAAATAATAAAAAAACTAAATCGAGTTTAAACTTATATTAATTAAATTATTTATTTATTAAGCCTTAACTATATTTAAGAGAAATATTTTTTTACCTTTAAAAAATAGTAATAAAAACCCATTAAAAAAGAAAAAAAGCTAGAAAATTATTAATAAGTTATTATAATATAATAGAATAATATTAGGAATAAATAAATTAAAGAAGCTTATTTAAACTTTATTTAAAATAATACAAAAATACCTAATAAAGAAAAAAAGAAAGATCTAAATCCTTTTCTTAAAGATTTTAATTAAAAATAAATCCAGAACATATACAATTAGCTTTTAATAAATCTAATATATTAAAAGATTAATCTTAATATAATTTTAAATTATATAATTATTAAGCCTATACCTAATTTATACTAATAGCTAATTTAAGCAATTACCTACTTATTTAAGGTTATTATTTTTTTATTTAAAAAATATAATATTGATATATTAAAAATATAAGATTATTTAAATATATTAGCTTATTTTAATACTTAATTTAATAAGATTATATACTTTATTAAAACTAATTTAAGATTTTACTTATAAGAAATGAAAAGTATAAACGATAAGGTTAAAAAGAAGGGATTTTAAAAGCTTGTTATAAATATAATATTTAAGATAAATATTTAAACTATTTATAAATTACTATTCTATTAATTAATTATTATTATATAATTAATTCTATTTTAAATAATAAGGAAGTTTTAAAATAAATACTTTCCAATTATTATTATAAGTATAAATTTTAAAATATTACTTTTAAATTAATCCTAAATTAGTTTAGGGGAAATAATAAATGAAATTTACATTAATATTAATAAAAGATTTAAGAATTAATATTAAGTATATTATTAATAATATATTTATACTAAAATTTATTATTATAAATATATAAATCTAAAGATATTTACAAGTTATAATAAAATCTTATTTAAATATAATCCTAAATATAATTAAATAAATATTATTAAGCTTAGCTTATTATATTAAAAGCATCTTTAAAATAAAAAGAAAAAATCATTAATAAATAAACTATAAGATAAAACGCTTATATAAGTAAAACCCCTAAATCTAATTTTATTTAGAATAAAATCTTATCTAATTATAAACTATTTCATTTAATTTTTTACCTTTATTAAAAATCTCCTTAATTTTCCTATATCCTAAATTATTATAAAAATACTTATAAATAAAAAGTACTATACATTTTTAAGCGTAATGAGGTAAGTTAAAATTAAACTAAATATATTTAACTATTTAAATACCTTTAACAATTTTAATATATTTATATAAACATTTTTTATTAAATATTTATTAAGCTATAACATAAAGCCTTATTATTTTACCATACTTATTAAAAATAATATTAGCCATATTAATCCCATTTTTCTTTAATTACTATATATTAATAAGCTATTAAACCTATCTTAATTAAATCTTTATTCATTTATAAAATATATTATAATTAAACTTCTAAACTATAACTATAATTATATATAAGAAGTTAAAAAAGTATTTTATAAATCTTATAATATTTATTATAATATATATATTTCGTATAATTTTAAAATATTCCTATTTATAATTTTTATCATTTATAAATTATATATATATTACCTATTATTACTAATAAAACTACTTATTAATATTAAATAAAAGCTTATAAAAGTATTTAAAGGTTATAAGTTATTAAGATTTATAATAAGTAGGAATTTTATATTAGCTAAATAAAGATAATATTAAACCTAACTTTAACTCACTTTTAAACAAAACTAGATTATTACTAACTATATTAAAAATTTGGTATAAATAAGCTCTAGGAAATTTATTAAACATTTAATATAAAATATATTATAAATACTATTATTTAAAAAGAAAGGTTTTTATAATACCCTATAGGAATTATTTTTGCTAAAATTTAATAAGAATTTAAATTAAACTTAAAACGGCCTAAAGATAAGCGTTAAATTCAAGAAATATCCTATTTAAAAATAAAGAAAAATATTAGCAAATATTTTATTATTTATATAATAAAGAAATAAGCGGAAATATTTTAAGATTATGCTTATATCCAAATAAATTTATCCTTTAAAATAATTCATAGGAAAATTAATTTATATTTAATTATTAGTTAAAATAAAAAAATATATGGTATAATTTTATACTAATTACCTTTTATTTATAAACATTAATATTAACCATTTATAAAAATTAAAATTTTTACATATATATTCCTTAATTAAGAAATAACAAACTTATATTACTAACTATTTAGCTATATATTTCACTAACTTAAAGTTATATCTAAAACCTTAATACATTTTAAATATATATATAAAATATATTAAAAATAAACTAATATTTTTATTTATATTATTACTTTAAATATATATAAAAAATAAGTATATAAATTAAGGCATTACTTAACAAATAAGTATATAATAATAGCTTTAAACTATTTTAAAACTAATTATTAATTAATCTTAAACTTAGATAGTTTTAAATTATAAAAGGATTATTTATAATATATTATAATATTTTATAAGGTTTATTTATAATGTAAATTTTAGAATAAATTTCCTAATTACAATTTAAGTAAATTCCTAGATTAGATTTTTAGCTTACTATTATAAGCTTATTTAATTAAAATAATTAATATGGTAATTAAGCTTTACTTAAATAAGTAAATTATTTTTATGTTAATTTTAACTTAATTATTAAATAAACAAAGCTAATATTTTATAAACATTATTAATTAATAAGTAAATAAATTATTAAATTAGCTTTAAGAGGGCTTATATTAAGCTTACTTTAAAATCAATCCTATAAATTGGTTAAATGCTTTAAAATATACTAATATTAATAAAAATAAGCATTTTATAATTAATAACTTTATTAAATAATCCATTTTATTATTAATAACTATAAAGCTATAAGTTTTATATTAAACTAGTTATAAGATAATTTTTAACTAATTATTACTTAATCTTTATAAGTTTATTAATAATTATAAAAAATAGCTAATACTATTTAAAAAGCTTAAAATTTATTATAAATAAAAAAATATATTTATAAAGGCATATTTTATATATAGAATAAAAAAATAAAGTAAGTTAAAATTACCCTATATTTATATTATAATTAAAATAATATTATACTTAAACAAATACTAATTTAATATTCTACTAATTAAAAATTATTATAAATAAGTAAATAAAAAAAAGTAAAATTTATTGCTTTTTTTTAATCCTTTAAACCCTTTTAATAATATTAATATTATCCCAGAACTAATTAAATTAAATTTAAAATTATTATTAGGAATTAATAATTTATTATAATAAGCTAGTAATAAAAACTTGTTTTATAAGAGCGAATATATTATATTAGCTAAAAATAAGCTTAATATACTTTCGAATTAATAAATAAATACCTATTAACAGTTTAACTTTAATAAATTACAAAAAAATAATAATTTAAATTTAATTTAGGATTAACTTATAAGGATAAGCCTATTTAAGCCTTAACTTTTACAACCTTTATATTTTATAATTTAAAATATTTAAAAGAAATATTTTAGATATAATTTATAATTATTTATATAAAATGTAAGGACTGGGATATCCTTATTAAGTAAGCTTTTATAAATATTATAAGGTAGTTTTAAAGAAGGAATGATCTTAATACACCCTAAGATTATATTATGCTTAAATTAATGTAAGTAAAGTTACTTGGATAAAGGGATTTTTAAAGCTTAACTTATAGAAAAGGAAAGAAAAATAATAAAATTATATAAAAGAATAATTAAAAAATAAGCCTAGATTTATTAAAAGAAAAAAGCTTATATATTAGATAAAAAAAAAGTAATGTTACTTAAAGAGTTAAATATAGGTAATTAATTATATATTAAATTTAAGGTAATCTTAACTTATTTAAATAGCTTTTATATAATCTTTATATAATTTTTATGTAATATTTGTATATTTTTAATATATTAGGATATTTATAACATTTATGGCGTAACTTATCACCTATATTTAATATTAAATATATAATTATTTTTAAAAAAGTGAATACTTTTTTAACTTTTTTACTTTTATATATATGTTTAATTAAATTAGCTTTAGTTTAAATATAATTTTAAAATAATCTTAAGCCTTGTTTAGTTTTATTTATATTAAAACATATAAATAATTACTACTACTTTTAACATTGTAACTTTTTATAATTAATTAAATATTAATAAGTTAATACCTTAGGTATAATTAAACTAATATTATATTAAATTTATTTTTAGAAAATATTTTATATATTATTTTATCCCTTATTATAAATGAAATTAAGCTTTATATAATAAAGATATTTTTAACTTATTTTATTATTAATTATTACTAATATTATATAAGGCTTATTTTAAATATTAATCTAAGGTTTTACCTTTTAAATATATTTTTTTTATTAAGTATAATTTAAAATTAATTTTTAACTAAATTTAAATAATACTAACTTAAGCTATTAGTTTATTATATATATATTTAATTACTTATATTTCCTTTCTTTAAGTAATTAATTAAAGTTAATTTAATAGTTATATTAAAACCCCCTTAACTAATAACTTAAGCTATATTATATATATAGATATATTTTTAAATTAATTTAAAATTATATTTACTAATTTACTTAATTACTTTATTACCATTAATATTAATTTAATATATAACTAAATATTTTAAAATATTAATATAATTTATTTTAATAAAATCTTTTTAAAAACTTATATTAACCATTTTTAACTTTAATAACACTTATATTACATTTATAATAATTAAAATAAATATAGTTTAAAACTATTTTAAAATTAAATTAAAAATAATTTTCTTTTTTTTTTTTTTAGCTTTTTCTTATTAAGGTTATAAATTAATTAACCATATAAAAATAGCTATAACTAATATATAAATATACTTACTTAAATAATAACCTTTTTATTATAAATATATATTAACTTTTTTTTTTAATATTATATATTAATTTATTATATTTAATAAATAATATTGGTTTTACTTTAATTATAAGCTTAAATTTAATCCTTTTAAATTTATTTTTAATTATATTAATTATAAATTAAAAACCTAACTTTCTTATCCCTTATTTATTTCGCTTAAAAATATAAGATTATAATATATACCCTTTTATAAAGTTTATATTAAAAGTATATATATATTAATTTTTATAGTTAATATAATGATAAATTTTATAACCATTTTAATTAATACTTTTTTTAATTTATTAAATATATTTTATTTTATTATATTATTAATTTTATATTTAAGTAATTATATTTTATAAAGCTATTTTATACTTTTATTTTAATTATTATTATTAGATTTTAAATACTTTTAATCCTAGTATATTAGCCTTTTAATAATAATAAAAAATTATTAATAAGTTAAATAAAGTTAATTATAAAATTAAACTAAGATAAAGCTTTTTTTAAACTTTAACCCCTTAATTAAGCTATAAGTTTAATAGTAAAGAAAGCTATGGTAATTTTATAAGGAACTAATTTTAAATTATTTTTTATTTAAATTTAAGTATAAAGTAATAAGTTATACTAAGCTTTATTTAACTAAATAATAATATTAATAATTTATAAATAAATTATATATATTTTTAATTTAAAATAACCTTTTTTATAAAAAACTTATAAGTTTTATATTTTTATATAAAAGCTTTTATAATATTTTATAAAATTAATAAGAAATTATTTTCATTAAGTCCTTATATAATATTAATTAATATTATAATTAAAAAGTTTAAATTAAAAATAAAAATAAGGAAAATTATAAAAATATAAATAATAAGTTATTATTAAAAACATTTTAAAATTATATTAAAATTAAACTTTAATAAATTTATAATTTTATTTCTTTTATTAGTTATAATCCCTTTAAAAAGCTAAGATATAAGTATTTTAATTTAATTTTAAATATAACTTAATTTTAATATAGTTATAAGTAATAAATAACTTTAAAAATTAAAACTTTAAAAAAAAATATTAAAAGTTATAAAACAAAACTTAATATAATTTTAATATAATTTATTAACATTTTTCGTAAGGATTATTATTAATAAAAGTAATATAATTTAATTAAAAAGCTAAAAGATTTTAAGGTATTATTACATAATGAAGTATGGGTATACGGATTTAGGCGTTAAGGTAATCCGACCTAATAGCCCGTTTAACACGCCGCTCGTTCACAGCACATATGTTAGTATTGATATCAATAATGTATAGCTGTATGTAATCGGCTCCCGCGGAGTACATACTAATGTACCTAGGCAGTGACATGTATTTACGTCTAGGTAGGTTAAAGTATTCTGACTCTTAATACAGAGGAAAATAAGGTCTTCTGTCTTCCCCTTCGGTATCATTGCATAAAGCAGGCAGGCGGACCACAGTGTATGCGAAGCTTCACTTTGAGCAAGGGGTTTCGACCGGCTTGAAATACACAGTTCGAGATATTTGTCAGCAAATTCGGAAGACCCACCGGAGCCGGTTCGGGCCACGATTGTAAGCTCTTCCTGAGTACCAGCAAAGGAATGAATCGCCGCTGTACAATAGTTCACCTTAACAGTCAATATAAATGTTAAGCCGAGTCGCAACTTCGAAAAAAAGGGAACGTGTTACCCCTATGAACACAAAATGAGAAAACGAAGCTGATAGAAGCTTTTACTAGCGAGAACATCACCCACGCAAGGCCTATACTTATCATTTTCTTTAGAAAAGTCTAAATAGGAATGAGTAAGCGGCGACATAACACAGGCGAAGAGGACGACGTGGCTTTTGCTTTGCGGGATCGAAGCCGGCGGCAAACACTTTACTATCCGTGGAGACAGGGTAAACTCGCTTTCGAATTGGCTAGTTGAAACTCCAGATATGATGTGGGAATGCATTGGCCCTTCTAGGAAGTCTATATACCAAACAATTGATAAGTATTACGTATACGGGTATCGATTGGTTTGTAGTAAGTAGAGACAACATCAGTGGCGTTTGAGAACGTTATGATGGGGTTTGACCATTCCTAAAGTGTACAATTTACATTGTAAATATTGAACAGGGGCCGAGGGCGTCGTAAAGATCATGAATGAAGCTGCCTTAAAGCAAGTGACGTCTCGTGACCCGTTCGTTAACGAAATGCTGATAACCTATAGGTAGGTACAGTTTGGTATTGTTTGCAGGAAGTGCAAGAGGAAAGAATAGAAGTACATGTAATTAGTAAGTATGTACGAGAATGTAGTAGGCTGGCAGGCTGGGTTAAGCTAAGGCTAGAGTGGCAGGACCACTCTCCGCAATGATGCGCAGATACCGAATTCAGCCTGGACCAATGGAAAGTCGTGAATCATCTGAATATAGCGAATTGGAAGTTTCTCGATGGAATTGTGGAGCCCCTTCGCATCACATCGAAAAGTGTATGCGGCGCTAGGATGTACCTAATGTATTTCGAGTCGCAAAGCTTTGTTAAAGAATGAATGTGAATGTAATGGTAGTAAACATTTTACTATAAAAAGTTTAACGCTGAACATTGATGATAATAGCAATTGTGCGCAGGGCTACGGGTGAGTGAGATAAGAAAACAATAACAAAAATAGTGATGCATGGCATAGCATTGCCTCAGTGGAGAAGCCCTTTTATTTATTTCTGTGTAAAAAATAAGATGAGGCTAAAGTAAAGGAGGGAGGAGCTTGGGGCACTTAACACTTTAAAATAATTCAGTGAGCTACTGAGGTGTTTTAAAAGGTGACGCGCCTCGGTGGGAAAGTGGTAACAGGGATTGTGTTTAAGTTGCGTAACAAGGCGGTTGTCGCGACCGATCGACATTTTTTAAACAAACCACATCACCAAGTCAATATTTGAAAACCCATCGCATCGCATCAAATCCTATCGTATCGCATCGCATTGCACAACAACCTAGTGTGTCGTAGCCTATCGAACTGTCTAAGCGCATTCTCCTAAGCAACCGACATAACCAACGACATCTAGTTATTCTATTGCGCATCCAATTCCTTTTTTTTCTTCCCGGGTCACGGACTGTAATTCCAGTTCTTCCGCGGTGCAAACTCTCCCACCTTAACCTCTTTAACTGGCGCGCTTCATTTCCTTTTCCCGCGTCAATACCACCATTTCCGTCGCCACGATTTCTTCTAGCCCTTGAGGCTCAACGCACCCTTGACGTACCTCGACCCCGCTTACGTCTCCGTACACTTAAATCGCACAGCAACCTTTTATTATAACTGGAAGACTGGAAGGGTAGAGTGCGGGACATTACCAACCTCGTTACCAATTTGCGCCGCGCGGTTGACCCCTCTCTCACGCACGTAAATCGAAGCGGGTCTCTTTCTCCCTTTCACCGTACCTATCCTTGGTTGGTTCGGACACGTAGTTACTATTTCGCGAATCGTTTTGTGTAATGGGCATCTAGAATGCCGCCTTCATCGAAGCGATCACAGCGGACGCGCCGCCCACGCGATATTAGTCCGAGCCCTGCCCCGCTAGAGCAATCTTCCCCGTCGCGCCCTGCCAAACGCAGAAGAAAGGTAGATACTCCCCCTCCGTCCCCCGCGAGTGTCTCTGCTGAACGCGTATTGTACATCAAGATCGAGGAACCTCCATCGGAACCTATCGAAGATGAGGGCTCAAGCCTCACCGTCGACAATTCTGCCGCCGAAGGCCCCAGCGACGATGATCGATTGATCACTCAAGTAACCCAACACCTACGAAGCACTCACACTCAGGCCAGCAGGGATCACGCCAATGCAATACACGAAGCTAAGACCGAGGACATTGAAGCGTATGCCAAGATAGCGGCCCAAGACTGGACGTATTATATCAAGTCCCTGTCAATCAATATCGGTAGAACATCTGAGCCTTCCCATGCCCATCCTCCTGCACAGGGTCAGGAAGACAAGGAATTTGTTCATATTGACCTCGGTCCTTCTAAGACGTTCTCACGCCAGACGGCTATCATTTATTATGACTCGGATGCCGGCAGATGGTTCCTTCAGGCGAAGGGGCGTAATGGACTTAAGGTTGACAACGTCCCTCTGAAGAAAACGGATGATCCACACCCTCTGTCTAGTGGTGAGGTCATTGAGATCGGCGGCATCGAAATGATGTTCGTCTTGCCAACGAGCCTCGGTCCCCTCCGTATACATCCTATGTACCTTGAGCAGGCCGGTATCAAGGCCCCGCAGTCAAGTCCTGTACGTGAACCTGGTAGGACGGCTCTGCCAACAGCCCCTTCGGCAGATCACCCGTCTTCCCAATCCACTGCGAGACCTTCCTCGTCTCGCAGTCAGATCTTCCAGCAGCCAATTGCGCCCGCACCCCCCGATTATAGACGGCCGGGTACCCCGCCCTCGTCCAAAAGTCGTCCTACAGCTTCGCAACAGAAGACACCTGCGCATGGTTCTTCCGGAACTGTGATAATGAGCCAGACGGACGTCGACTTGAGCAAAGACGAGAATAAGCATATCAAGCCCCATTTCAGTTATGCTCAGATGATCACGCAGGCTATTATGAGCACTTCAGAGGAGAAGTTGAATCTTGCCGGCATATATCAGTACATCACGAAAAACTATGCCTACTATAGGCACCAGCCGCCTTCTGGCTGGCAGGTGAGCTTCCCCATCTTCCATATTTGGTTATGGGTTGTAAGAACCATTTCGCTGACTGGATTATAGAATTCGATTAGGCATAACTTGTCCTTGAATAAGTCTTTCATGAAGGCACCGAGATCGACTGACGAGCCTGGAAAGGGAATGAAGTGGGAAATTGTCCCCGAAGCCCGCGAGGAAATGATCCGAGTCGCCTATAAGGGGGGGCGGGGCGGACATCGCGGCTCTTCGGCTCCTTCGTCGCCTAGTCAGCCTAACCAGCTGAACTACATTACACATGGCCCTCGAGATGTTTCAACCCGGGAGCCTGCATCCACTAGGAAGCGAAAGGCTTCACCAATTGCCTCGCCACCCCCAAGATCGTCCATGCACCTATCTCAGGTCACACCGGACCGTAAATATCTACCAACCGGACCTTCGAGCTTCCAGGATGGCAGCCCTCTTCCGCGCCGCAAACCCCTGGACGCCTCGGGTTCATTCGGCACCGACACTCTTCCGCACTCCCCTCCGACTCTTTCGTCATCGTACCTTCAGGATGATGGCGCCTCATTTGTGACACCTGCACCCCACCGAGTCCACCCTCGACTTGCGCCCCCTAGCACCGCTCAGAGACCTAGCCAACACATGCCGACCAGTTCGCCTGCGCCTTTCTGGAAATACGCTGATATTAACAGCACCCCATTGAAGCCGCCTCAATACGACTTAAGTCCCTCGAAGCCCCTGGGTCTAGCAAACAGCAGCAGCCCGCCTCCTGCTACACGCGACCGGTCGCCTGTAGCTAGTCCCACTAGATCGACCAGATCAGCGCGTACGGAGACACAGGAGAGGAGCACGGTGGACGACGATGAAGAGGAAGGAGGTTATGACCTTACTAGGTATGTTATTTGTTTGATATTATATCAAAATAATTCCATGACATTTGCTAATAACATACAGGGGTTTCCAAAGCATCGGTTCCTACCACGCTCCCGCTGGTCTCGGCAATTTGGTCCAGAGAGCTAATGGCAGCCGAGTATGAAATGGGCCATCATTAATTCCTTAGAAGAGGGAAAACAGCGAACATGGGCGGCCAATTTTATTTAATACTCGTGGTCTATGGTGTCACTCGATATGGGTACTGAAACCCGGAGACTTTTCGACTTTCTTTCCCCTTGTACCATTTGATTTTACACGCATTACGGTTCCTTGCATTTTTATGGGACGGTCGGGGATGGCCTTGGGTCTGCTCTACTCATTACCATCTGTCGACGGAGTTAATGGTTTCGTCTTTCATCGGCGGGAATACTTGGTGCGAAGAGAAAGGCCTGAAGCGAAATACATGAGTCAGGCAGACATGCGGACAGGGAGACGGGCTGTGCCATGAGTTTATGGGGGGCACGAAAATCCGGCGTTAATTGGTTTCGGTCTCGGTCTCGGCAAAAATGGGCAAAAAGAACTTCGAATGCATCACTGCTAAAGGAAGGGGATTTATGGGAGGAGGGATATATATACCGGGCAGGAGGGAGAGGAGGGACGGAATGGAATGGGGTTTATGATTTATTATTGCTTCTTTTGATTTTTTTTTGCTTTATTTTTATCTTGCTACGATTTGATTCTCAATAGCTGATGTCTTCTTTCGTTTTCAAAAACATCCGCGGTTTTGAACGATGACTTCCAATTACGAATAAAAATCAATGCAAAGCGCTTTCTATGCATATTGTTCTGAATCTTTTGAGGGTAGACCGCAAGAAAAAACATTGAACCTACCAACCTGCCAATTCAATTGATGTATTAAAATATATCCTATACTCGAGTTTTACGAGGGATATTGTCCATATCTTTTATGAAGAATTTCCTATCGCAATAATCTTCTTATGGCGATCACTTGTTAGATTTTCGATTTGAATGGAAGGGAGTGCTGGACCCCCAAGGCGGCGTAGACTTCTACGTTTACAACCTCCCCCTATGATAATCTATCTACCTACCTTTACCTTTATACACCTCGTGATGAGTCCTCCTTCTTATACTCGCGAACCTGCATATTATGTAGGTCATGTCCCGTTTTAATCTCTAATTCATCTGAGAGCTAGATAACTAGCCCGAGTACTCGCTAGGTGGTATATACCGGAAGCCGAGTGCCTCGTATTGACTAAAGACAGCAATTGTGGTATGTGGGCACCGTATTTCATCCTATAGTAATTCTAAGATCAGCCTTGTCCTGGAGTACCAGTTCAACCCCATGGGAGATGGAATGAACTGTCTCCCAATAGACTAGCCGGCCCGTCAACTGAAACCTGGAGTAGATATTTTAAGCATATACTATTTTCTGATCAGCCTTTCATCATGCGGTCTCACTACCGTTGGGTAACTCCAACATGTATACTTGTTTCGCTGAGAATATTCTATTTCTATTGGTTTATCGTCTACTCTCCAATCATGTCTCTGCAGCCTAAAATAGACATTCTCCTGGTCTAAGACATAGTAGAGCCGAGATAATGTCTAGCTCTCTGCGCCACGTGACACCTAGTAAATGGGTTGAATGGACAATGATAACCAGGAGGTCCTTGGTACCAAGACGTGACTTCTGCGGTGTAATGACCCCTCTCACAACTGCCCTACGGATACGAGAGCAATGATGCCAGATGCCTCGGACTCCACAGATTGCGAATGGAAGTTTACATGTACGAAAACATGTGTGAGCCGCCAATACAACCTGGGATCATTACACTCGAGGCCGAGACAATTTTACTATCGTAAGGCTTCTCAATCGGCAACAAAATGTGATTTTGAAGGGAGTATTTCGCGTATAAAGGGACTGTAATCCGCAAGCGGAACACTGAGTAGTCGTTTCTTGCACGTCGTACACTATAGCACGGCCTTGCCACTCTACTTGTATTCTAACTCTTATCGAAATGGCGGCAGAAGATCTAGAAAGGCACTCGTCTATCTTGAGCGCACGTCAGGTATCGATCCAACAAACGATACAGCATGACTCAGGAGAAGAACAGGATCAACTCCCATCGCCCGTTGAGAACGCGGCCGGGAGATCCACAGAGTCGATAGCTTCTCAAAATATCGACAGTCAGTCAAATGTGTCAAGCATAATTTCGGACGAGCATGTCGATAGCGTCACCAACCATAGTACTGAAATACATCAACTTACCAGTGAATCTCCTGACCAGCCGGTCTCACATTCGTCTAAGTTCGTCCAAAGACGACATATCATTTAGCGAATGGGCTCTGTGGCATGGTCCTTCTGCCGCAATATGGGCATGGGCTAACAATAATGAGAGCCTCATTATGTGTACATCTTGTCAGATGAGAGGATTCAGCACCATGAAAGACGGAGCAGCTATATTTGCGAGTATCATCGACTCCAGCAACCGAATCGCTGTGGCAATCGATACGTATCTCGCAAAGCCAGTTTAGAACTTCTACTATCTGATGTTCCTGCTACTTGACGTCCCCGCCGACGTCGAGGTCGTCTTCTCCACCGAGGAACGCACCCCTAGCAATTGGAACGGTTTGATTGCGGTACTGGTCATGGTTTCCGTGTACCTTATTTGTGTCTGGATTATCACGGCTTTATATGTGAAGAACGTCCGGTATACCAGGCAAGGAGATTTCTGGCATGCGGTCTCGCAGCTCATGTCGGAGTTGACGCAATCTATATTGGAGCAAAGCAACGAGTCAAAGGACAATGATATCGAGAAGATGCTTAAAGGGCATGATCCTTTAGTGGCCATTAATCGGTCTACTAGCACAGGCAGAGTGGAGGTGCTCAACTTCCGCAGTTAGGACGGCAGTATTATGTCCAAGTATTACGAGGCGATTGTGTCAACTCAAGCTTCTGACTTGGTGTCCCTTGCAGATAAGAGTATAAGCATAAGGAGCCTTGCAGCAGATGTGACAACCCAGATAACGCTCAATTTTCAAATACGTCAGCTATTACGGAGTGCTATTACGGAGTACATAAACGGGCACTTCGCAACCGAGAGCAAGAGTGAAGATGTCTATTCACACACTCGAGGTAAGAAAGCCCGTCGTGCGTCTAGAGAGGGGTTGGCTTTTTTTAGATAATCCCCAGATGAAATGCTGATACTGCTACTGCTTTTGCTTTTGTACTTTGAATGCCGGACCGCTTTGCCCCCGTGTCTACCCATCTACCGAACCATGTAGGAGAGAGAGGGAGAGCAACTATGAATATATACAAGTCGTCAAGTTCCATCCCTGTTCTGAATTTCGATATACACTTTCTAGGATGTATCGCCGCACCAATCAGGGGATAAAAGGCGGGAGTGGAAATAGATATCCGATCCATATACCCAATGCAAAACCCCCCATTCTGAGAAACTATGCAACCGGCCTTAGGGGAGAAGAAGTAGGGAAAAAAGGGGGACACATCTTGCCTCCGTTTCTGTTCCCAGGAACGCCTCAACCCGGAATATGCGATGCTGAGGTAGACTCCCTTTTATTTATTTTTCTCTCGACCCTTCTCCGTTTTCCTTTTCCATTCTCCAGTCATCATCAGCCAAGAGCCCCCATATCCGTAAACCGTGTCAGACTTCATTCCCCGTTACCCACGTCCAGTCATGTCCCCGAGTTTTCCCGAGTTTTCCTAATTAGGCCGCGGTGGCACCAACGCGGGTCTTAGGCCCGCTGCGACCAGTGCGCTTCTTGGTGCTCTTCTTCTGGGCAGTGTTACCCTCAATAAACTTGATGAGATCATCAATGCTTCTCGCATCTGGTTTATCTGACTTGGGGGTGTTTAGCGCCGCAGGCTGTGCCGTAGCGCCAGCACCGAGAGCGACGTTGCGGGCCGGGAAACGTATGCCGGCTCGCAGACGTCTCGCTTGGGCATCCTTGTCGCGCTTGGCAATTGCAACGGCATTCTGCGTAAGTTGCTCTAGCCAGGTCTCGGCTTCCTTCGTGTTGTTGTTCTCCGGGCCAAGTTGGTGTAAGAAGATGTTGTAGCATTCGCGCATCTTGCCAAGAGCCGCCTTGGATTCGTTGTCCAAAGCGAGCGCTTGAGCCAGCTGGAAGAGAAGGCTGGCTGCGGGAAGGGATTGTTTGCCCATCACACGCTCGCAGACAGCAAGGGCCTGCTCAAACCATATGCGAGATTCATGGTATGCTTGCATGTGCTGTAGCATGACTGCAGCGTTGTTGAGAGTTGTGATCGAATCAGGATGATCAGGTCCGTAGATGATCTTCCACAGATTAAGAGCATGTTTGACATATGCAAGAGCTGTCTTGCTATCACCGGAGCCATGGACGTAGAGTCCAAGATTCAGGTAATAAAGTAGCGTCTCTGCAGAGTCAACGCCAATGGTCCGCTCCGATACGATGACGGCTTTTCTCGCCAAGTCGACAGCAGCCTCCTTCTCATCGAGCTGGTAGTAGATTTGGGCTAAGCTGGAATATGCTCGCGCAACTTCAGGGTGAAGGATTCCATAAATCTGCTCGTGGAGAGTCAGACTTTCCAATAGCAGCTCCTGGCCAATCTTCCTGTTATTTTGCATGATAGAATGACGGCCACCTTCAAGTGCCTCTTCGGAAATAGCACTCTTCGGCGCGGAGTCCTTAATAATAGGGACAACGTTGACAACGTCATCCGGAGTGAAGGTAACCGGACTGCTTGTAGATGAAGCAATGGATGCTGGAGACCCGTCCCTAGTCTTCTTCTTTTTCTTCTTACTATCCTTGCTGTCGCCGTTTGTATGGCCATTGACACCATTTGTGGATGTAGTTGTAGCCGCTCCAGCGCTAGAATCGCTAGTGAACTGGAAGTTCTTCGCTTGTAATTGAAGACCAAGCTTTAAAGAAATCTCGCGGAGTAGTTGCAGGTGTTTCAATTGATTATGCCAGTCCGAATCCAATGTGAATTTGAATCGGCGAAGTGCCTCAGCTTCAATCTCTTGTCTAAGGCTTTCCGGCGTGACGTTTGCGAATGAGAGGTCTGCCTCGGGGTAGAGCGCTTTCAGAGACTCATCAATATCGGCAGTAGGCTTACTATTGAAGCTAGATCCGAGAAGGCAGTTAAGGAGATGAGCAATGCAGGCAGAAGTGAGAGGAATAGGCAGATATCGTAGGTACTTGCCCGCGACATGCTTGAATGCCCTCGTTATAATTTCCTGCACGCATAAATCACGAAGGCGCAGTAGCCTGGGACCTTCGCAAAGGGATACAACCTTGCCAAGGTATCGCATGTTGATTCCGCGCTTATGCATCATCTTGGTAAGGGAAAGACCGTCCATGGGGAACGGAAGATCCGAGACCTTGATATCATTGACGAAGTCAGGAATCGCTGACTCGCGCAAATATTTGCAAGCATTTCGAACATCCTCTTCATCAGCGGCGAGCTCTTCCTTCTCCGCTTCTGTTTGTGGCTCTTGACCGCTATAGACGTCCGGGTTAAGAGCGAATTGGAATTCAGAAGCATCGATACGATCTTCAGTCTCTGTCGTGGCGTTTTCGCTAGTCTCGCCAGTCCCTCCAGTCTCACTAGTCTCACCAGTCTCACCAGTCTCACCAGGCTTGCCTTTCTCTGTACTCTTCTCCTCTGTAGACGTAGATGACTCTTCTTTGCTGTCTTTGGTGGCTTGCTCATCTTGAGACTTGGATTTCGATTTTTCCTTTAAACGCGCAAGCTCTTTGTTAACCCATTCGGTCCATTTCTGGTTGCGGATCAACTCCACGAGCTCTGGTCGTAAGACGGTCATACGATGAGGATACTCAAGATCGTTTTTCTCCCCCTCAGTGACCTTGTTCTCTTCCAGCCATAATACATCCAGAGGAGTAATGCGATACAAGTCGAGAACGTATTTTCGGCCATCTGTTCCCATCAATCCCTTGGTTTCAACACTGGCTTCCAGGTCAAATCGCTTGCCATCCTTGTCCCATACAGGATGCTTCTTAACCTTCAGTGCCTTCGAGAGCTTCGCAAACGTTGGCGCAAAACGTTCATCTGCAGCAACAATTTCCTTGCCTTCTACGGCACCATATTCAATCGAGTTCTCGCCGGGTTCCCTCTGCTTGAAAATGCCTGGGACAACTGTCTGTCCAACAATTCGCTTTCCGAGATAGTCCACCACCACGGTTGCCGGACTATAAAGCCCGTCAATATCGAGTTGGTTAACTAGACGTACTCCATTGACATCCTTCCCAGTAGCCACTCTAGCAGCATCATCGCCACCTTCAGAGGTGAAAGTGCCTACACCGTCAGCTCCGAAAGAGAAGAAAACGTTGTTGTAGACAAATATCTGGGCATCACGACCTTCTGTCGGGTTGAGTGGGGTGACCTCGCCGCGGGCAACCAGAATAGCTCCTCTAGCGGCAGCATCGGAGTAGTCAGCAAAAAGCTTGGAAATAAATCGCTCCCTGAACACTCGGTCTTGAACTGTCTCCTTGGGCAGTTCCCGTGCGGACTGAAATTCTTCATTCCAATCTCGCAAGGTATCGGTGTTATCAACTCCGGAGATGAGATAGCCCTCCTGGGTCCTCGTGATGTCAGGGGTATGTGCGCATAGTGGCGAGGATGGTGAAGGAACCAGCCATGGCGCCGCAGGAATAGCGTTCGTCATTTGGAATGTGGCAAGAGGATCTTTGCGGTTGTTGAACTGTAATAGATCTTCGAAGGACTTAGAGAATGAAGGGGAAATTTGGGCTAGAAGTGTTAGCAGTGAATGCGCAGAGTGACCCTTGGGAGCAGCTCGAGGCATAGGGTCAAATTTGCTGTTCGACGACTTGTTGACATAGAACCCGCCAACATGCGAGGTGATCTGATACTGCTCCCCTTCATTTGTGGTGATCAAGAGGTATAACAAATGTCCCTTCTGTCTAAGATGGTAGGGCGGAGGGTTCCACGGTGACAGTGCAATGGATTTTACGGTCTTAGGGGCGGGTTCTTCCTCTTCCGGTATGAGGACTGAAGGCTTCGCAGGAGCATCGAAGTCATAGGCACTAGCTTGGACATTGTCGGTGTCCTTAGCACTCGAAGTGACCGAGTCGAAGAGAGAGACTCCGGGCAATACCCCTTGGAGAGTATCAGTCCGATCTCCCGCAGCACCAACCAGGTCCCGAATTCGGATGACATGTATTCTAGCTTCTTTCTCATTGTAGGGATCTTCTACCAATCGAATCTCAGCTTCCGGACCGAGGCCCTTTACGTCGGAAATCTGGACGAAATCATTGATTCGTTCGCCGGCGTGCTCGAGATGGAAGCAAGAGTACTGGAATGCTGCTGGCAGCTCAATGATGGACTGACGCAGCTCGTGGACCTGCTCTTGAGGCGAGACCTACATAAGGTTAATTAAGATAAGGAACCCCCAAAGATAGCAAGGATATCTGCTAACCATTACATGGATTTTGCTCGGCTCGTGGGGTAGGTGGATGGTGAGAGGATATAGTGCTATATGTTGGAGTTAATATAAGTGCCATTATATATATTCAGAAGATTTTATATTTGGCCGTACCATCTCCAGCCTCTCCGGCATCCTCTTCGGTTGTCTGAGCATTAGAGTCAACCTTAGTATCTTCGGGTTGGCCATTTAGGGTTTCGGCTTCCTGGGCCGGTTGAGCTGCACGAGACCACACAGTTAATTGTTATTTATTCTGAGAGAGGCTTATATATGTTTCACATACCAGTAGATTCTTGTTTCTCGGACATTATGGTCCAATGGGAACGAGATTGGAAGGAAAGAGAAAAGATTTTAGTCGTCAAGGTTCGTGATGCAAATCTATAATGCCCCTCGATGCCTGTACAAGAATAGCAAACGAGATCCGACGCACAGTTTAGAAAATCCGGCGTAGAAACTGTAAAAGTATTAATGAACAAGTTTCGAGAAGTATTATACAGATTAATTAAGGGAATGTCAAATCAATTGAGCTCGTAATCCGTTGTAAGGGTCAATATGTTGAAGTAGAAAGAATCGTTCTTGCCGATTAGATATTGAAGCTAAGCAGCATTTCAATTTTTTTTTTCTTCTTCGACGGCTTGAAAACCCCCGGCTGTTCCCGGCAAGCCGGAGCTGCGGCGCTCATTAGACCCCACTGGGGTTTCCCTGGACCGCCCTAATAATGATGCTCTTAGCACGTAACACAGCTGCATAAACGGGGCTTTACCAGAACTATAGCGAAGTTGATTGGTTGAAAATTATTTGGCAGCTGAGGGGGGGGGACCAAAAAGCCCGCACTTATCTCAGTTATCTCTCTGTCACCTGTATCTCGCAGTTTTTGCAGTCTGGTACTATGCAGTCGGTTTTCCACTCTGATAGATCGCAAATATTCAAAGGTTGTTTGTAGATTGACGTATAGGTACCCAAATAATCAAAAATAGTTATTATGCATGCATTTTATCTGATGATACTTTGCGAACATTGAGAGCTTCAGTTTTTTTCATATTCAAGAATGTTTACAACCTTGTGCGGGAAATAAAAATGGGGCTTGCCCAATCAGGAAATCAAGTAAACAAATCATAGCTCAACACACCTTCACACGTCACATTCATCCTTGTAGAATAGCATTGGTATTTTCGCTTCTTGCATCATATGACTACTTGAATCAGCCTTACCTTTTGGTGCCTGAGCTATTTGGATTGCTTCCTCATGAACTAGGGCTGCATTTACCCAACATCTTACTTTACGACCTTTACTATTGGCTTGATGTGTATGGTGCATGGACCCAACAGCTTAATATCATCACCAATGAACTTACACTCATAAGCATTCCTAATCTAGCATAGACCTATTTGCTATACTTTTGCTGGACCTTGCTCCATGTCACTCGACAATTTCAAAATCCCGTATAAGCCAAGGCGTCCACCAGCCGGGCTAAGCAGATCAGGGGAACCACCACAACCATGGACTACGGCGCGTTGTCACCGCTTGCTTCGACCATTGCTTTCACGGATAGCTTCTCTGAGGAAGGAGGCTGCGGCTTCGCTATTAAATACTAAAGACGATGAGTTTGAGCGGGAGACGAGAGTTGGCGCTGAGCAACAAAAAGGCAGTCATGAATGGTTAGGGCCAAGGAAGAGAATCCGCCTTACTTACTCTCAAAAGCGGTCTTCAGTTCGTCAAGGTGAAGGATCTACGTCTGGCAAAGACTCTGGAGAGCCAAGTACAGCAAGATGTCCCCGTCAGGTTGAAGGGGGACGCGTTACCCCTGGGGAGATCGTAGCGGCAACGCCCATACTACGACGTGCACGAGGTCACATTGTGCCGTCTCCATTAGTTCCGAGCAGTCTTAGAGAGGAACATGAACAGTCCAGAGTTACTTGCAAGCGAGATCCTCGTTTAAAGAAGGGATCGGCCAAGAATAAGGACTTCGATCAACGCCTTGCGAAATTACGGGCTGATTCCGCCCCCAATAGGTACAACGATCTTGAGGCAATCTACCGGAGTCTGGAAGCACTACTGAAGGCAACACGGCACGATTCAGACCAAAGGAAAGGGCCACGGTCATTTCTTGACATGTGTCTAAGGAAAGTACCACAGTATATCGAAGCACTTGAAGCTCAGGAGAGGATGGATGCTGAGCAGAACGGAACGAAATCCACCCTCGACGATGTCCATACTTCGGCAGAAGTATACAACTATCTAGAGGCCGTTGGATCAAACCCAGCCCTCGGATGGAAACATCTTAGGGTAGTGGTTCGGGCTGACGGGATACACGCGGTAAAGCAGGGGATTTCGGAAGGGCTATTCAGCGACTATTTCTCAGAATTACTTATTGATCTATGCGTTCAAGCCGGCGCACTATCAGAGGCTGAAGAACTCGTCGCAGCGCTTGTCGACCGCAAATATCCTCAGCCAACGACACCGGACAGCTCCTTTAGTGAGCTGGCTTCTCTTCGACCTCTTACGGTGTTATGGACATTTGCTAGCAAGCACAACCGTACTCCGTTTCTCCTACGACAGTACACGTTATTATTATGTAATTACAATCTTCCGCAGGATTGGCTTGCAACCCGAGAATTCGAGCGCATATGGGCATTAGCTGCTCGATGTCTGTCAGTGGTAGAAGCAGCTGACGATGCCGTAGCTTTCATGAGTTACTCCATTTCGCTGCTATGCCGTCGAAAACGTAAAGTTGCAGGCGGGCCTGACGCGAGTTCTCTCGAAAAGGATATCTCTATGGCCAATAAGCAAACCTTAATCAGCGCCTTGACAATGTTAGCAGCGATGAGTTCGGTGGGCGAGATAGAACTTCAGTCATCATGTGTTTCAGAAGCGGAGATTACAAAAATAAGCCTTATTGGAAATAGGCTCAGATATATCCTCCGGTCATGTATCGCCGACTTGGAATCATCGAAGTTTACGCGGTCCAACTTGGGGAGTGATCTGCTCTACTTAGCTCTCTTCTTCTCGTCGAATACCGCACGAAACGACGACGATATTAGGTTTCGTGTCAGAAACGGTATCGAACAGGCATGGCGACAAAACATATACACTAGCTCCACAAGAGGAAACCGCACGAAACATCGCGTCAACGATATAGCCTCATTCGTGTCATCGGTGGCCCGCAGTTGTGGCAGAGGAATGTCAGTAGCGTCTCACAACTGTCTGGACAGGTTATTCAACCAGCTCGAAAGTCTTGAACTCGAGCGAGAAATCCTGGATAGCATGAAGGCGGTCGCCGCATTTTCGCTAGCGCAGCAGACGAACAACGTCAAGGATTTCATCTACGCCGAGAAGCTGGCATCCAATCAGTGTTCGGCGGCAAGGGATGACGCGCGCTCGCTATCTCTTTTCACCGGGTACCGATGGGAAGAAACTATAGGCGAGTGGGTGACGGTCAGTCCCGTGGTCAAGAGACAACGACCCCAGATGAAAGCAAGGCAGCTTCGATCATCTTCTAGGATAGAAATTGATCACAACGACAGCGGTGCCGAGCAGTCAGATACGCAATCCGGGGGTCCCATATATGATGAGGCAGATAGTGTTCCAGGTCCGGAAATAGAACGAGCGCAGGGCGGATGTACAGGCCAGGGCCATTTGGCCGTCGGAGCCGAACGCGTCAACACCAAGAAACGCGCGCACTCTTGTTCTCAAGACGATAAACCACGTGGAGTTGCATTGCGATCCACGAAATCCGCATCGTCATTTGCGCTAGACGACGAGCTCAACTCCGACAAAGAAAATCGAAACCGCGCGGCCGGTAAAAAGCCAAGGAGGAGCGTGGACAGGAGGACCGTGCTTGGTTCTAAGCCACGATCCAGTTTAGTAAGGCAAACAAGCACAGGTGTGCTGGACGATGCTTCTAGCGACGACGAGCTCTGCATGTGAGCTTCTTCACCTCCCTTGAGGAGCATCTCTCTCATCGCAACACGGATCTAACGAAGAGCCGATGTGCGACCTATCTTTGGATACTACCTTACTTCATATTGAGGCTCCCTGAACGCAAGATTCGGTACCGAATATATTGTATAGATTGTAGATAAATTAAGGATTGGGGGCGTTGAAGAACGTTCCTCGTGGAACGAGATCTTGCATCGTGCGCGGGGAGTTCGCCGCCAGTATAGCGTTGAATGGAAGTTACCGCAGCCGTTAGTTTACATCAATCAACACCTACTTATTAATCTTCCGATATGAGGCCACAAAAAGCAACTCGCAGCGTTTTGATGATGACATTTTTAAATTAAGAAACCATGTGCTCATCCTCAGATCATTGGGGGAGTCCAATGGAGGAGAGCAAAGCCACGGCCCATGGGTCGAGCCAAGTTGAAACATGAAACGGGCCACAAAGGGCAACTCGTATCAAGTTGTAAAATGATTACACACGGTCTCTGCTATATCTGGATCCCATGTCCGATGGTTACCACGCCTCGGGCTTTATGTAAAACACCCGGCCTTGTGACATGTCCAGATGGAGCGAATCTCGCCGTTGACAGAAGTACAATACCTACAAGGTGAGAGTATTTTGTAGAGGGCCGCTCCCGACAGGCCGTAGTGTCTTTTTTTTTTTTTTTTTTTTTTGATCTACAACTTCCTGGCGATGATCAATTCATCATAATTTGATCAGTTAGTACTATATTCTTAGTTCATTGTCGTAACTCGTCCAATAATTGTTACCAGATGCCCTATTCTGAATGACTTGCTGTCGTAGTACACCAGTCCGCGGGCTAGTTGAAGCAGTCACATCCACTGGCCAATAATTCTCCATGAAATTTCGTAAGCAACATGAGTCTTTCTTATTATCCAGTCTCTCAATCCATGGAGTTTGGGTGCGTGGCTTGTAGGCACGTCATCATAATATCTGTCACAATTCACCCCGCCACGACCACATTCTCGCATTATTCAAGAGATATATCCCTGGCGACAAAATAGATAAGATGGAATGATTTGAATGGCTACTTATATGTTTATCGAGTCACGCCGTTTCGTTGTGGATTAGATTAGCAGCGATATGATTCAGTATTTTTGAACCAGATACTGTATCATGTTTCACCTTGGGTCTGGATGACGCGTGCGCCCAGTTGCTGAAGAAAACCACTGCAGAGCATTGATTTGAATGAGCGTTGCTGGCATACATTCGTTTGAGTAGTGTCTGACTGATCTGAAGTCTTTAATGCGAAAGAAGCAAAACCATTTAATGATTCGTAAAATTTGGCGACGCCTGGGAATGAAGGTAGCCAATTCCCCGGAATGTCCATAATACATGTACTGTAGGGATCTTTTCAGCAATTCTGCCTCTCCGGAGTTACTTATATCGTGCCGGGTAGGTAATGAGCCCCGGAGCAAATTGCTTACGAGTTGAGAAGGTATCAAAAATTTTGGGTGCCTCTCGCTCCATGTCATTGGCTGATGCGTGGTAGCTCGTTGTCCCATCTAAGAAGTCGTGCCAGGATGTCGTGAGCTGCCATTGGTGGGAGGCTTAGCTAAACTCTTAAGACTAGAACCCCCCTGTCCATCATTGTGCGCTGGCTTCGTTTCAAAACCACGCTGTTGATCATGATACTCCCCACTGTTGCAGGGTTAAGATCGGACAGCAAATGATAAGGAGGCGAACTGACGGCCGAGCGCTATTACGCCTCAAGACTGAAGCACTGACGAAGCCCATATGTTTGCAGTTTCGACAAGATAACGAAAATAAGCAAGTAGAACCGATATACGGTACATAGACTGGAGGATACAGCCCGGTCCAACTGGGTCTGGGGCTCGAGACGGAGCTAGGATGTGCTTCTGCCGCGTTTGTGGGAGGCCCTTGATCGATCTTCTTAGATCCTCGGTCCATCTTACTCCTTTCCGCTCCCTGTGTACCTTGCATTGGTGGCACTTCATCGGACCATCCCCACAAGGGCAGGCAAAGACTTACTCGTATATTTGACCCAGCAGGGGAAAAAAAAATTATTGGGAAGGACATTATTATGCGAAAACAAGTAGAAGTTGTTCCGTATTTATGCAATTGTGTATATTCCATATGAATATTAATGAATGATATTATGCCAGCTGAAAATAGTGAAAATATTTGGACAAGCAAGAAAACATCATCTGAATTCTTGAACTTAGATCTACATACACGTGAATCAACATGGGGTAGTTTGTCGGTGAAAAAAAGAAAATTATCCATTGATGTGCGTTCCAGAGCATCTGATGAGGGGAAAGTTCAGCCAGCCCCTCTCCCATTACTCGCTGGTACTACTATAGAGAGGTACGTACATTACCTAGGTATGGATACATGCAGCTTAAAGTTTCTTTTCCTTCGATATTCAGGGGGGGAGCTATAATGATTGGCGCATGGTAAAGGATGCCGGCATTAGGCGACGTAATTGAATGACGCCCAAAATGCCCCAGGCGGGTATACCGGTACGTACCAGATTATTCCACGGATTACGCCGTTTACACCTTTTGACTGACCTCCTCCTTATTATCCCATGCCCACATCCACACTCATTAATCCACATTCATATATCTCAAGCAATGGGTACCCGGCTCTAAGGTCACTCCACTTCGCCGCCTCAATCCTCCTAGTCTTCTTCTTTTCTGACCTTTCATTACATTCCAAGCCACCCAGGGTTCCCTCTGTAAACTACCTTACTTGGATGTTTTGACATAGTCATCCTTCTTCATTCATTTGTAACATAAACCCATTGTTGCTTTTTTAAAAAGCATTCTCTTAGGTCCATAACCTTAAGAGTTCTTTGTCTCTCATTACTTGTAAGGGGACTACATTAGGAGTATATGAAGACACCCTGACTTACATATATGTCCTCGATCCCCAGCCATAATCACTACCATTCAAGAGAGACCTGAGGTTTCGTTCACCAATATTTATACAGCTGGCTGTTAACTTCCTTTCGTTAACCCTCACTAGCGGTATCGAGTTGAACTCGCTTCTCGCCGTCCAGACAGATGTGTTGATTTTCATAACCAACCTCTGAAGCAAAACATTCCTTACATTGAATGCCGATTATTTGATTCGATTAAGCCATGGCTAGCGAAGGACCACAGACTCCCGGCGAGGGACAGGCCACAGGATGGACACCGGCGATGGAGAATGAATCTCTCTCGAATTATTTATTGATGATATGTGCTGCTGTTTCGGTTGTCCTCGTCGTATGGCGCATTACAACTGCGCTGGTCACATATATCCGAACGGTCACCAGTCTAACAAATGATACGCAACTATACTACGCACGTCCATCGACCAAATTCTCATGGCTCAAGAAGAACCTCCTATATTCTCCCTTATTCAGAAAGAGGCATAACCGGGAGTTTCAGCTCAGCAGCGCGATCAACGTTGGCACTCTACCCACACGATTCCAATTCCTCTTCCTCGCCGCTTATTTCGCCACGAATGTTGCCTTCTGCGTGATACATATCCCTTTCGCCGACAGCTTCGTGGATGCCGCCAAGCAGCTAAGAAATCGAAGTGGAACTCTGTCAACTGTGAATATGGTTCCTTTATTCCTCATGGCCGGAAGAAACAACCCCCTGATTTCGTTACTTGGCATTTCGTTCGACACGTTTAACTTGTTGCATCGGTGGTTTGGTCGTATCGTAATTTTGGAGGCAGTTTGTCATACAGTTGCGTTTTGGGCCGCGTCGGCGGCGGGAAGTAGTTGGGCAGCCGCTTTGAATACCACAGTAACGGTACCCTTCATGATATATGGGTTTATCGTAAGTTTCCATCCCGGTTGCTGCTAATGTTTCAATTTTCAATTAACATTGTGTAGGCCACCCTAGCTTTCGTTGTTATCTTCTTCCAGGCCGCGAGCATCGCCAGACATGCATACTACGAATCGTTCAAGATTCTACACATTCTTCTCGCGGCGCTCTCGATTGCCGGTCTGTGGTATCATCTTAATTTGAAGGATCTGCCCCAGATTAAGTGGTTGCTTCCAGTCATCTCTATATGGGTTGGCGACAGGGTTATCCGTATTCTGAAGGTCGCTTACCGCAACTTCGGCAAAGGGGGAACGAGAACCCTTGTGGAGGCGCTTCCTGGCAATGCTGTTCGCGTCACAGTAAACATGGCGCGACCATGGACTTTCCGCCCCGGTCAACACGCCTACCTGTACATGCCGACGATCAGTTTCTGGCAATCACACCCCTTTTCGTTGGCCTGGAGTGAAGAAGCCGAGGACTTGAGCGCGGAAAAGCTGGCTATGAACCGACAGGATGTGCTCGCTATGCAAAAGACTAGCATGTCCTTTATCATTCGAGGTCGGACTGGAATGACCCACACATTATACCAGAGGGCTGCATCACGTCCCGATGGCCGATTTACGACAACATGTTTTGTTGAAGGTCCGTATGGTGGAGAGCATATGATGCATTCGTACGGCACTGTAATGCTTTTTGCCGGCGGCGTTGGTGTTACACATGCAGTTCCCCACGTACGAGATCTGGTTGCAGGATTCGCCAACGGCACAGTAGCCACACGCAAAGTGGTCCTTGTGTGGATCATCCAGAGCCCAGAACACCTTGAATGGATCCGACCATGGATGACGGAAATTTTGGCCATGGACAGACGCCGTGATGTGTTACGCATCATGCTATTCGTCAGCAGACCACGATCCACAAAGGAGATTCACAGCCCATCCTCAACAGTCCAAATGTTCCCTGGTAGACCCAATATTGAAACCCTCATATCCATGGAGGCAGAGCAGCAAATTGGAACCATGGGTGTGTCGGTCTGTGGGCCTGGTGCTCTCAGCGATGAGGTCAGACTGGCTGTGCGTCGCCGACAATATGACACCTCCATCGACTTCATCGAAGAAGCCTTCTCGTGGTAGATCAAGTCAATTCTTATCCTTTGGGACGCGAGTCACCTGGATCCAACATACAGGCCCAATATCAGGGGACCATGTTCATTTTGTAGCTACACGGTTCGGTTGTGCATATTCGCTCTCTTTTCCTTATGACCGCCATTGCGGATTCCTGTAGATAGTTCTTTTTTTGCTAGATATGTCGGCCCTGACGCCCACCGATAGCTATGACCGGATACGTCGAGAATATATGTTCGAGTTACCTCATATCTGACGTGGTACTTGCTACTATAAGATAAATAGTGAATTTTCGTATCCTCTTTGTAGACCAACAAAGGTGTCTTAGCATCTTTAGGCTGAATGACTACCTAGGTAGGTAAGACTTGCTCCAAAGTCACCGATCAAACTTCACAGGTGGCGGTTAAAACATGGTAGATACGGCTACTAGGTTCTGCTGAAGCTAACAAAGGCAAAATAAAAATAGCTTGAAGGTTACAATCACGATATTCGAGTCATGGAATTTTGCTGTGATCTAGGCAAACCAGATTCTATGACAGACTTATATAGGTAGATAGTCTTGGTTTAGGGATGACTACAGCCTTAATCATATCCGGGTAACCCATCCAATATATTCATATCTGACCACGACCCCTCTAAGAGAACTGGAATGCATGGACGAAGTACCTAGACTAACACTGATGTTCATGAACCAGCCACCTTTATGTGGCATTTTAGGTACCAAGACACAGCATACCATTAACACAAGATACATCCAAGGTAAGTATTCTCAGATTGATATGACTTCAGGATGTCATGTCTATCAACGATATGAGGGAAGATAAAGAAAATCATATTATTACCACCTATATACCGTAGAGCTTCGGAATACTACCCGCCCTATATTAAAATAGGGTAGTACCCATCTGTCAGGCGCCCTATTATGGGAGGTTCCATTGGAAGCTTGTTCGGGACAAACTATAAGGCATACTAGTGGGGTAAATGGCACCCAAACAGAATTGGAAATGGGAGGGCTCAGCTCTCCCAAATGATACCAATGCGCCCACTGTGGGGGCCACATAATTGGTAACCCCTCGGCCCCTCTCGGAACAAGATAAGCAACTGCAGCAGCCTTTCCCTGATGACCTCAATAGGGAATACCAACCACATCACGCCTGCATCGCGTGAGCTGTTCTTGCACTGCCTTGTTCTTCTCTTTTATTCTCCTTCTTTCATACCGCAATTGATATGCATTCTAGCTGACCTCACCCTTTCTCACTAAAGCAACAGATAAACAAATCCAATATTCGAAATCCCCTTTTTTCTCTTCTGCATCATCGATTCTGCTAGACAGGAGACCCAGTTCGTAATCCATCGACTTCCTCCCGCTTCTCGATTATACCATCTCCATATCTACCCCCAACTCTTCCGTACTCGACCACTCGGTCTATCTAGTGAAATAAGCACCCGATACCACGATCCCTCACGTACTCTAGCCAAGCAAGTATCGAAATAGAACACCAGGTCCGGTCGGACATTATTGGGCAAAATGGGTCTTGCCTACAACACATATCTTAATAGCAATAAGATATATGGCTGCAAGAACTGTAAAGCACATCTCGCAAACCACGAGGAGATTATAAGTCGAGTACGGCCTCCCTCCTTTCCACCCTTCCTCTCTGCCTACATAGTCTGAGCCAGCCTCAATCCAACCCCCTCGCTTTGTAACACCCCCCCCCCGCGTATCTGGCCCGGGCCTGCCTGCCTATCTACCTCCATTCCTACCTATCCACCCATCCATAGTGGATACCTGCTCCCTTCAGCCTCGTCATTCCAATTCCAATTCCTAAGTAAACGTAGTGAAACTAACTAACTAACATCTCCCCCTCTCTCTTTCCCCCAACAACAGAACTTCCGCGGCCAGCATGGTAAGGCCTACCTCTTCAACACGGTCGTCAACGTGGACGCGGGCGAGCCGTCGGAGCGCAGCATGACGACGGGGCGGCACATCGTGCGCGACATCACCTGCAAGCAGTGCAAGGAGACGGTCGGCTGGAAGTACGACCGCGCCTACGAGGCCAGCGAGAAGTACAAGGAGGGCAAGTTCATCCTCGAGGCCGAGCTGCTGTGTAATGTCAGCTAGATCGGCTGGACTGGATTGGGTAGATTGGGTGTACCTTGCGTTTTTTTTTTCTCGTGGTCCGTTAGGCGATTTCCCACCTGCTAACGCAACGGCGGAGAACGATAGGGGCAAGGCAAGGAGAGATAGGGATGTAGTCTCAGTTGCGGCTTGGTTGGATGTTGGTGCCCCTGTGCGGGTGCGATCATGGTTTTGTTAGCGTCGTGCGTTTTTCGCTACCCAGTGACAAGAGGCGGATTCAAAGGCGCCTTATACATGGTGGCGTGTTTACAGGCAGCATGGGCGGGCATAGGTTAGGCGTTCCTGGTTGCTGCTAAGTGGGTTTGCTGGATGGTTTTTAGATTAGGGAATGGCGAAGGTTTTTATTGATTTGTAATACACGACGACTCGGCATGACAGCTACCTACCTATAGAGGTCTACTAGGACAGGATTGATCTTCTTGGCCACCAGGAAGCATCTCGAGAATCAGTTCGCCATTCATAGTGCTCTTGTGGAATAGATTAGGTAGCTAACCAATCATACATCATTTTTCTACGCTTAGACCTGTAATAGCCGTCAGCCTTCGTGGAATAGTCCCCGGAGGTCCAAGTATGTTGGACCATAGCTATTGTGCTAGTTATCGCTTGACTCCACATTCTGAAGCAAACTTAAGTGCCACCATCGTCTACATCTACATATGTTGAATAATGAGTGAGATCACGTGGCTACCTTAGTTGCACTTATTCTCCAATGCTGTTTTCGCACAGTTCTCTGCCTAGATAAACAGATATAGGCTTATTACAAGATGCAAGAGACCAAGTATGTGCACCTGGGTCTCTCCCCCTACTTGTCACCGGACCATGTAGTAATCTCCAGCTCGAACCAGAGGCACTATAGAAGGAAACGGACTAGGTTAGCTAGAAACTGCTCTGTGGGTGCCGTATATGTTGTGCTGAAACAGGCGTGTATCATGTACCAAAATGTATTTTCTTCGTAGAGAGCCTTTACAAAGTTTTTTACACAAGATATGCTACTTCATGATGAACCGAGATCACCAGAATTGTCCGTAATACTCAACAAAAAAAAAACCAAAAAAAACCAAAAAAACCAAAAAAACCCGTTCAGAGGAACTATAATTGGGTATATGTCGGCAAGCTATTCTCTATCTCATAATACTGTGATTTCCCTCGGGATCCTGTCTTTGGTGGTAGCAATCATAACTCAACTCCGTCTACGAGTATGATGTCTGATTATAGCCAAACACATGGTTAGAGATATGTTTGCCGGGGCTCGAATTAACATGAACATTAGATCATAGGAAGAATATAAGACAATTTGATTTATAAACAAGATGCGAACATCTTGACTTGGATATGCATTATGAACACAATAACCGGCGAACGCCATCCCAATGCAACAGTGTATATAGTATGAATTGTTCCAGTATTTCCACCAGCCACCGTTCCAAAATTTCCAAAATCAGGGCAGAGGGCGTCAGCCGTGTTGTGAAACGAGTGGTAATTTCTAAAGACCCAAGTTGTATATAAAACACATTCTGTTTCCTGCAAACACCGATAATACCAAATCCTTGGTAATTTTTTCAGATATGCTCAATAGGTTCCTCGGGGAGCAATTCTTCAATCTCCTCATTTGGGCGTAGGAACTTGAATGGCGGTTGTACCACGCCGTTGAATAGGAAGGTAAAGTAGACTAGAAGGGCAAATCCTACGACCTGCAGCCCCTTGAAAGTCTCCCACCCAAGACCGAGTGAGACGATCCAGATGAATAGGGTACGGCAGCTGTCAATGGTTGATCGGGCTGTAGCACTAACGTTACGAGTGACGGACAGACCGAAGAAGTTGAAACCACTAGTAATCTAGTTAGCATTCTCTCCGGAAACAGAATATACCCAAGGAGGAGAAATCGAACTCACCCAATAGAGATCATGGTAAGGATGCTGGAAACCCAAATAGCTCTGTATTCGGTCATTTGTCGGAAACCTTCGACCATGTCGAACATGCCATAACGGCCGGCGTCGGTTCTTCCGACCACCAGATGCAACACCAGCATGCAAATCAAGGTAACAGCAAGACCGAACAGGCCCTCCCAGCCTACAACCTCGATGGCATCGATGTTAGAACGCTCCAGGAGGAACTCCTCAAGGACGAACTGGGTGGCGGTGAAAATCTGGGCGCCGGCGATTAGAAAAACGCCCAGAGCAGCGCGGAGGGCGTCCGGTGACGTAGCATCCTCGACAGCTTGTTTTACAGCGTCCTTCGAATCGGGCCAGATAACGCCCGCGAGCCCAACAAGCGCAACGCCAACCACGACACCGACCAGGGAAATCCATTGGAACAGGTGCAACTTTCGGTGGAGGAAGATAACGCTGAACAGGCCGACGAATAGCACTAGGGCGCCTCGGGTCATTTGGTAGATCGATGCAGCTACCATAAACAGGCCAGCGTTCACGAGCGTAGTACCGAGGATATCACAGATAGCCGGCAGCGAAAGAAGGAGAATCCCGAAGCCCTTCAGGAGGCCATCGGGTCCGGCGTACTTTTTGACCGGAGGCTGGACAAGCGGGTGCTCGGAGTTGATGCTTGCCGCATCATCCGCTTCCACCTCACCGTTGTTGACTGCCTGGTACCCATCCGCCTTGGGGTTCTTCCTGTTCGCGTAGCGTTGGTACACCGCCATTATACCAACGATAAGCCAGCATCCGACTTCACCCACAAACATCTGCGCCGTCTGCAACACAGGTTGCTCGAACGTCTTTCGGTTCTTAGGATCCGGGTCATCACAGTTCCGAACACATTGGTTGTCCTTGAAAAGGCGGGTTAGCGAGCTATAATGCCTGTAAGTTGCAATGAGGCCGAATTTACCTGATACTTGGTGAACAGAGTGTTGCACACCCCGGTGAGCAGCATCATGGCCACCAGGAATGGGACGAGGGCCTTCGACGCCATGGTGAAGGCGGTTTACCGAGGATGTCTAGAACGGTAGTCTCGTGCCAGCAGGAGATAAGTAATAGTATAGTATACAATTGAGAAAGATTGGTTGATGCTGGGAAAAAAAATCTGATAAAAAATTGAAGGAAACGATAGCTCCTTTGATGGTTGTTGAGGAACCTTTGATGAGCTTCTGGGAATGCGAAGCTCCCAAGAGGAACAATGACGGGAGGTTCAATGTGTCAGAACCAGGGAGCGCCGCGTGGTGGACTCGAGATAAGTCGATAACGCTACGTTAAACCTTCTAAGGGTCTCTTATGTAATGGCCACCTAGCAGTCTAGCCAAATCCAGCACCTGCTGTACATACCTACCTCATACATACATGTATGTACATACCTCTATGTATGTAGGTACATGAAGTGCAACCGTAAGCGGCATGTACCTTGCTGGTCAAGCAGAAAAGCTGGGGCTATAACGATCATCCCATTGGTCAGGCGAGAAGCCTTGCGATATCTAGCTCAATTCTCATTGGTTTCAACTAGAAGCCCCAGACCCGAGAAGTGGAACTTCCCAACTGGTGGGTACCTGGAGCCCGGCATGTGCTGCGGATATCGCATCTCGTGGACAATATACCATCCACGATTGCTATCACCTGCCCAAGTACTTGCATATCAATGCTTAGAGTAGTATCTCGCCCTGACGCTCACGCCTCATTATTGTTACTCTTTTATGAGTTTAGGGTTCGACAGCCTCTGTATAGCCTATGCCGAATTTTGATGGTGAGCGATGTTTGTTAGAGATAGATGCTCGAGATATCAGATAGCCCCAACGTTGAGTGAATGTAGGTAACCATGGGCTGTTTTCAAGGCATATCAACTTCACTCTTAGATGCAGCAATTTAGATAAAATTAGACAATGATATGCTTATGTTTGAACCGTGATATATGCCTTCTATAGAATCCCGCTAAAACTCCATATTCAATCGCAGAATGCCTGCCTTTCAGTGTCAGCTCCGATGCTAGACTTCTCAGATCTCCCGAACCATTTCTTCTGCTTCTTTTCCCTCGCTTTCTCCCTTTCTTCTTCGGGGTTCTTGTCCTTAATGTTATTGTAATGAGGAATGCCCAACTCTTTATCCCGTGCTAGGCGCTCGAGGTCCCTCTTGGTTAGGGGAACTCCTTCTATGGCCTTGACGTGTTTTCCTTCTACGCCCATCAAGATGCCAGCGATAGCCGCAACTATGCATGCTAGGCAAACAAAAAGACCAGTAGACCAGCTGGGCCGGTCGTATCTATTTAAAGCCCACATAAACCCTGATAGAACACATTGAAGGAACGTGTTGGCAACGTTGAAGTATATGACAAAATCGAGCTTCCACATTTTAGTCGGGGGCGCCCTAATACCTGTGGGCGGAGGATCCGATATAGTATCGAGGGGGTATGGAACGCTATCAACGTTGTAATTTGCGGGCGTCTCCTCGATATTCTTTGGCCCAAGAGCCACAGGTAATTGATCGGAGCCCGGAAGACGGAACCATCCGCGATGCACTCCCGCGAGCCGGCGCAAAGCCTTATAATCGCCGCGGACTCGGTATTGTAGTAGGAAGTACAAGTCGCGGAATCGCCACGGTGCTAGGCCAAAGCCAGTAACACAGAAAAGCGCGTTGAGTATTTGCGAGTCCGTTTCTATCCATATCCGGCGCGGAGAGTCGATGTGGTTGCAGTCGAACGTGCCGTTCACCCAGCACATTTCGGGTGCCGCATTGCAAAGCAACAGGAAGAGCATACCACCCCAAGCCACGACGTTGAGTGAGTAGATAGTAAGGAAGAAGCCGAAACCCGTGTTGTAAAAGTTCCAGAAGTCAACCAGTCCCATACGAATCTGCTCCTTTATGGGATATTTCGGTGGGAAGTGATACCCGTTCGCATATTCGTGCATTTGGACGTCTAATGCGGCCGCATTCGAGGAAAGCGCGGCGCCCACACATTCTTGCGCCTGGGCTGGCGGGAGTGGTATTCGTTTACTTAGGGAATCATTTTGCTCGGTTGCTGTCGAAACTGTCGTGATTCGTTCAACATTGTCATTTTGACTTTCTTTGGATATTCTCGGTGAATCTGTTGGCATCTTTAAAAGACGCCTTAGCTAATTTTGAAAACCGATAATTCGTGATATATTGTTTTCGAGTCGCTTCAGTACAGTATTATGATAGGAATGGGAGAGAGATGTAGTAAGTTCGAGGTTAATCGGTGGCTAACGAAACGAAGCTGGAGCGGCCGAAGCGAAGCTGAAATTAAGGATTGGGTATCATAGGAACCACATAGGCCTATTTTATCAAAATTATGGTATCAGACCTTGGTCGACCATGCTATGTCATGAAAACGAAAGTCACAATAATAAGCGATAATAACAATGTATATAAAAAATAATGTAGTGATAATCAGGTAGGAGGCGAAGACAAAGAAGGAACGTCAAGAGTATCACAGCAGGATTTGAGGTGGTACGAATTACCCGTACAAAGTACGAATTTCGTAAGAGGCAGATATAAGTCTTGCAGTGGGTTTTCCTTGGCACGGCACGAGTTAAAAGGGGTCCTTTTTGCGAAAGATGAGTGGCCGCAGTCACTAGTGCGAAAGCTTTCATTCAGGGCCGACTGGCTGAACATTCAGGCCTAATAAGCTGCCAAGTCAGCGCAATCAAATAGCCCTTTTTCTGAAGCGCCTGTAGATAAGATCAAAGGGTCCTCTTCCTACCACAACCCTACTCTTTTACTCCCCAGATATCATATATTAATAAAAAGGTTATTCACAAAGTGTCCCTGTGCATTTTTACATCTTATTATTATTATAAAAATAATTAAATGCCATATATCAAACCTGTAGAGAGGAGCCACAAGACATACTCAATTGACATACGTCACCACATGTGTATGATCTGTGAATATGCGCATCGCCTTTTCTAAAGTTCTAGATTCGGCACTAGCTAAGGATCTGCGCCTCGACGGTTACACAGCCAAAATCATGATTCCTACTTGGGTGTTGCTGAACACGTACATAAGCGAAAGCGAAGTTCGCAACATAGAGCGAGAATCAGCTGTTATTTCGTATTTATAGAGTAATAATAGGTAGACATTTGTTGCATTCTGCAGCACAATACAAACAACATATGTGTGTGTACGCGTACCTACAGGTATTGGCATTCCGATAAGACTAGGTACCTACATACCTCACTACCCTGACTACCGTACTCGAGTCTCGGATAACTTCCCGAGCACAGTATTCAGTATCTCTTATCTCTAGGTAAAGATCATCATCCAATGGGTCTGATGTCATGTAGGGAACTTTGCTAGCATCCCACCACATATCAAAATCGAAACAAAACTTTCATGAGACGAGATGTTAGATGTCTTGATGAACTTTCCCCACGTCTCAGGGTTTTCTAGTGCTGAGCGGCTGAACCGGGGTAGGATTTCGCATACATGTACGTTTTGGAAACTTCAATTGAAGAATTATCTGCGTAGATACCTTAAGTCTTAGGTAATCGAAATGGGATCTGTGCAAACACTAGCTGCCTCTTTACACCGCTTTTATACATGACTCTTGCCGAAAAGGTCCTCACTTTCACTTAATATTTTGTCCAACAGTCTATGTTGACACAGAAGGATATTCGCGATGGCCGAAAAAAGCTACGTTGAGCACCTTGCCGCCTCGGTACTGGACAATTTGCGGTACCAGCATGATTGGACTGAGCTGCAAATCTTGACTCATTCCCCCGTCGATAACTCACCTCTACCGAGACCCTTGATCTCCGGACTACCTCCCCGCCGGTTGTATCTACATCCGGATGACCAGATTGAATTGCTCAAGTCGCACCGGAACCCCGAGGAGCGTATCCCAGAGACTCCCGTAGTAGAATGGGTATTACCGGCTCATCTAGCTGAGAAATGGACTCTCAGGGGATTCGCGAGCGTTTTCGATTCTATGCCCTCACAGACCTCAACCGCTCCAGACCGTGTCAAGAGAGTACTACTTGCTACGGTACACGATGATTCTACTGTGGTTTACTATTTCATGCACGACGGCATTGTCAAACCTCGGCAAAACTAAACCAATGGATTGAAAGTTATTCGTTCAACGTGCCATCGTCACATAGCTTCACTATCTTCTCGCTATGATGGCTTGAAAATCACCTTTTGCGCCTGCATTTTGTCAAACAGGTCATATCCTGACACAGCCATAGAGAGAGGCATGATCTTTTCAAACATGAACCTGCTAAAAGTTAGCCACTATTTACGACTCAGCCAATCGACTAGGGTCAGTTGCCCGAAGACATTCGACTTACCCAAATCGATGTTGGTTCCTAGCTAGAACTTCGAGAGCATCGGCAAATATTGAACGGACTGGACATCTTCCCATTTGAAGTCTCACATTTTTGCTACGCCAAAAGTTAGTGCATGGGAAATTTTGAAAGCGATTGGGGACACCACGTACCCGTACCCCTCGTTACCACTAAACGGGATCTTGGTGGACAGTTAGTGGTAGCACGCGGATAGGTACACGTTGAGGGCTCTCTCACCTCGGCATTGTGGACACCGATGCTACTTATGAAACCGAATGGCCTCAAGATGTCAAATGCTGTCCTTAGGGCAGGGCTAAGGCCGACTACTTCAATAACAGCATCGGCACCTCGGCCGTCTGTTACTTCCTTGATTCGAGAAATCATTCCGTCTCTGTCCTTCAAAAAGTTAAGGGGCTCCGCGCCCAAGCTTTTGGCAAGCTCAAGACGGCTATCGATGCTATCGATGGCGAAGAGATGCTTTGGCTTGTACTCAAGTGCCGAAACTATTGCACACAGTCCTACCGGCCCACAGCCGATAACAACCACTGTGGCTTCGGTGGGATCTTGTGAGCCGAGGGCTCTGAATGCGTTTCTAGCTCCGAAGAAGCCAGTCGGGAATATATCTGCCATAAGGACCAAAGCATTGTCATTGATCTCGGGCGGTGCCTTCATGACAGTGCCGTCGGCTAAGGGTACACGTACATAGTCTGCTTGGGCTCCGTCAAGTTTTTCAGAGCCGAAAAGCAAACAGTGCTCGCATCGAGACGAATATCCATTTTGGCAGTAGAAGCAATTCATACTGCAGACTTCATTAGTGAGCGTTGAGAGTAGATGGAATACGGCGAATCCTACCAGGACACTGTGAAGGGTGATACCACCTTATCCCCAACCTTCACAGATTGGACTTCTTTCCCGGCTGCTACTACGGTACCGGTGAACTCATGCTAGAACAATGAGAGTTAATCGTTACTCATTTAACTCCTAAAGCTTCGACTACACGGGCAGGCTGAGAATGAGTTACATACCCCCATTATAAACCCCGTATTGGACGGTTGATGGCCTCGGAAGGTGTGAAGCTCGCTATGAAGTTAGGGTATTAGAAGACGAGCTACGTATATAGGAACGAACAGTCACGGTATACTCACGATCCACAGAGAGCTGTTGCTTGGACCTTCACTATAATGTCTCCATCGTGCTGTACTGTATATCCGTATTAGTAAAAATACTCTTGCTACTACAGCAAAGGATAAAGGGCATGAATGGGCTTAATTTACTCTTGGGAACCGGTCTCTGCTGAAGGGATACCTTGTATGGTCCCTCGAACACGACGGCGTTCATAGTAGCTGGTAGCTTAGCCATCACGATAGTATCGGCAATACAGAATATTCAATATTCAAGGGGTTATAGTGTTCCTGCTTTACCTCTCTCGTCTGCCCAGATGGTTAATTCAACTAAGATCTTCTCATTGATGTCGACTCGTTTCTCTTCTTCGGTCACCTATGACACGCCAATGTCATCAGTTCACTATAGTGCATACAGTGAATGCGGGGAATCGTAAGTTAGAGTGGGGTAACATTGATACTTGCCCGCCCGAGATCACACGAAGTCTACCTACTTTGCTCCGGATATCTAGGATTTCATTAATATCATTTGTACCTACCTAACCTAGGTAGTTTACCTTTAATATGTATAATTTTGCGAATCAACACATAATGTAACTTTTAGTGCCGTCAAGCTTATGAAGAGAATTGGCATTTTAGTGAAGGCTTGATGAACCAGGCATGATGGTGTCAAGGCAGTTTATGTAGTACAAATCCTCACTTGTACCCCATACCAACGCAACAAAAAGAGCTATAAAATAGTCTCGGAATCTATCTCTATGAAGGTTTAGGACCTACACTCGAGAAATAACTGGATAACCCTATCTTAGATCAAATACCAGGGGTAAATGCTAGTACGTTGAAGTGCGCGTGCCTTTCCGACGCCCATGTGACGACTAGAAACTATTCGAACACATGAGCGCTAACGAAAGCAGGGCCATATAGGACACAGTATGCGATAAGCTGCATATTATTCTACCTAGCTCACCTTCATATACACTTTGGAAACACCCGACTGGAGATCCGACAAGTAGGACGATCGTGTGCATGGGCGACGTAACCGAGATCAACTTCAATACTGTGACTAACACAAGTGACGCGACCGGTCGCTATAGTCTACGTCTAAGTGGAGGAGAGGACCCAGCATTGTGAATAGAGAAGTGTACTATTCTGCTGTGCGATATAATGTCGCCAGCAATCGTCTCCACGTGCAAGAGACGATGTGTCAAATGAGTTACCATTATCGAGGCTGTCCTGCTAAAACGGGTATCACCTTGTCCATCCCCTCGTTCTACCTAGGTACGCACTCGGGACAGCCGAGTCTTTCCCCCAGGATTTTGCTAGATCAAGCATCGAGCGTCAGGCTCCGACTCCCGAGAAGACCCCTCTAACAGACATGGCTCTTTGGTTTAGATGCAATGCTCGCACGGGCGCGCCACTTTTCTGCAAGAATAATCAAGCTGCTGATTACGGGACCCAAAAGCATGCAACATCAGATATCTTACCCGCTTGTTGGCGTTTGTTGGCGTGAGCAGATTGTAAATTAGTTAGGTGGTTGGTTGGCTTGAGGGTTATACAAAAAGCTGGTCCTACCATTATCACGATTTAATTGGATCTACGGGAGACATGTGTTAGTTAGGTGCGGCTCATAGGAGGCTCAGCGAATGTGGCCCCCAATGCAGGTCAACCGAAGCGGCTGAATGAAGGTTTCAGGAAACCCGAAGCAAGGTTCTTCCATGTGCTCCCAACGACGGAAGGGGGACGAGGGAGGCGACAGTTACAGAAACAAATAGATTGAACTAGTGATGTGATAATGGCGGTTGTCCTTCAGAGACACGATCCGAAGCGACCAATCGCACGGATCTAGGACTTAACACCACATCATCTTTGTACGCTGAGCCGCCCGGCTATTCGGACACCGCCTCCCTGTCTGCTTGCGCGTACGAGCGCACACATATAGATTCTAGAGACCATCTATTATGCACTCATTCGTGTTGGCCTTGAAGTAATTCGAATATAGAGCATATAAATGGAGCACTCGACATAAATGCCCAGGAATTATGTAGATACCCAAGGTGGCTTTGGGGTCCGCAGACCATGCACCGGCAACGTAACCCCCATTGACGGCAATAGATCACCATAGTGAAGCTCCCCAGCCGCGGACGGCGTGGGAAAAATAAAACCCATCTCTTCTGGGTCGTGCAGGTCATAGGCTTTACATGTAGCCAGTCAAGACAGTCAGGAGATCCAATCGCGTAAGAATTCAAGCACAGCCGATCTTCGTTCTGCCTGCCTGCCTGCCTGCCGGCTCTAAGCCGGACTATGCGATTGCATTGGAGAAATTGAGCTTCCGGAGGGGAAACGCATGAATATTCTGCATCCTGACCAAGGTTATGGAGGATGTCGATAGTCCTGGCGTTATATAGGCAAGTCTGCTTTTGTACAATAAGAGATAAAAAAAACAAGCGGGCCGTTGGAGCAAGCAGCAGATAAATAGACACATGAAACAAACAGCAGGAATCTTACGAGGCCGTATTAAGGGTAATACCAACCCGTCATGGTGTTGTACATATGTACCTGGGCTGCTGGTTTAGATACAATACATGTATTCAATAAGATGACAACATACTATACGGAGTACCGTACATGGGTGAGAGCATTTATGCAGGTGAATTTCCATCTGAGGCATCTAATTTGCCAGAGACGCATCGAATCGTAGGCATTGTCGTAGTACCGGAGCTCCTAAGCTGCCCTCCCTTAAGTTATCCCCCCACAAAAATAATCTCTATCTCTCACTCATACTGGGGTTCTCTCATGACTGGATTACTCTACCTAGTATACCTTCAACCAATCCCCCTCCAGGTCAAATAAATGGTGGACCACGGATTATTCTCGCCATCAAGACTATTTCCTTCCAAGATCCCTATCGACTCGTTGGGCATTTCATGATTTTCTTACTAATGTACGTAAGGCCTAAATTGCGGCCCATCCGCCATCACAAGGTGAAGCGAGCCTCAGGCTAGCGAAAAAAAAAAGAGGCATCAATTATCCAGTCGACTTTTTCCTCTCATGCACACCTTATTTGGGCAAGTCGTCCAAGAGATTCACAAGAGGCCTCCCATTAAGGAGTCTCCACTGAGCGACAGACCCTGCAACTCCTCTTTCCGTTACCGGGATCAAGACCCAAGATTTATTAAGTGACGCATTGTGGCCTACCGACTCGACGTCTAACGCTCTGTCTCGGTGATATTTGCTGGAGTAGGGCCTTTTAAGCAGAAATGTGAGAGGCGCAAGTGTGCCTGAGCGCCTAATTCCCTAATTCCCTTCCAGCGAGAGTTTAATTGTCATTAATAATAAGACAAGGCAATACCTCCCGCAGGCACCCATACATCTGACGCCGCCGGGTATTGCGGTCAGCGGCTTGCAGATGCGGCTGTATCGAATCGTGCGGCATGTACCTACTTATTCCAAGTCCACGTCAGTATTGGAGAGGCTAGACCTTACTCCACGCTGCCATGCGTCCATTCAGAGTCACTTTTGTATAGTGCTACCGAATCGTGCAATCCTACCCTTTCTTGCGTGGGCGGCACGTTGCCAGAGACAAATGCGTTCTTTTATACCCTGGTCCCATAATCATGTCCATACTCGGAAGCTGAGAAGCACAAACCCCCCCGTCTGGAATTCTTCCAAGAGTTCTACTGCTGGTACCTATGTAATAAAATTTCTGCTGCCACCTACAGCTTCACGTAAGAAGCATCCAGTTGATTTCTATTACTCCAAGTTTAACTATCTCGGTGAATTTAAAGCTTATTAGTCTCCAAGGGTTCGGTTGTGCCGCATGCTTGCACAAAACGAGAGATATATTGTGCGAAGAAAACCCCCGCCTCTCTCTTTCGACCCCAAGTGGAATGTCTTATCCTACCCACGTATATTTCCGCAAGATACGGCTCACTGCTTGACCATATCAAAGTGGATAGCCAAGGGTGCATACGCCTCATTATGTCTCCAAAAACTACATAAACAATGCCTGTAGGCATATCTGTACGTAGTAGTATGTTACGAGTTACGCGGGGCTTTCGTTCCCGTTGCTTGCGTTCGCTAGAGTGGCTGAGCAACAGTATTGATTACATGTACCTTACCTTACCCGTAGGAACATTACGGTACATACAAGTATGTAGGTAGAAAGCGACTAGCCAGTAGAAAAAGTCGTACACGTTTCTCACTTAGATCTTTTCTCGTTCTTTCTTTCCTATCACCAACTCCCTATCAAACACTTAACTCAGCCGTCTCAATCAAACCCAATATTACGTAGAAGATGAGTTTAGTGACGTCCGAATAAAGGATATTGGGAGTTTCACCACCACACCTCTCCAGAGATATTGGGTCGTTATCTGGGTCGCCGCATCTTTTTCTAATACTACCAATACTACATACCTTGGTGTACATACATACATAGTAGCGACGCATTGCTCGCCCAGTCTTCTTTTTTATCCCCGCAAAAAGCCGGCCTTTTGATATTCCCATCTGACACACTGGACATCAGTTCCCACTCCATTTAAACCCCAGCCCCAGTGGATACACCTTCGTCGATCAAATTTGTCGGGTTATCGCCCTTCGCCGAATTTACCGTCGTCTTACAGACCCGTAACGGGAATAGCGTATGTTTCGAGGGCGATTTGCGCACACAATATAGAGTTGGAGGGGGAAAACATAATTCATTTATGTAGTAGGTATAGGTAATAGGATAGAGGGGATATTCTATTGCTAAACTATCTGGTTGGTTTTAGTGTTGGTTTGCGAATTACATACAGTAGATTAGATAGGAGGTAGACTCCTGGGACATTCTATATAATATGTAGGAGACGGTTTATTAGTTGCCGCACTGAAGAAGGATCGCAATCCGGGGGATTGATGAGGCTTTGTGACATCGCACCAGTGGGAGGCGCCAAACCAAGATTACTAAAAAGTCACTAAATCAGCGGGGACTGGGATGAACCTAGGTGGACGGCAGGTACAAGTTGCCCGAGCATTATGTACTGCAGTAGCCCTGCTTCCCTGGGAGGTACGTACATAGTCTCAGGTACATGTGTACGAATGTCCATGTATGTGGAAGTGCAGGGATATAGATACATACGGTACATACGGGTATACATCCATACCTGAGGTACCAAGATACATACATTGGTGCTACCTGCGGTAAGTAAGGTAACTTTGTTCCCTGGGACCTTTTCCATGAACTCAATTCTCTTGGACCATCCACTCGCAGCCGCATTCTTCGCCGCACGCCTCTTCCTTCTTGGTCCGCTCAACCTCCTACCCTCAGTGGGGCTTTTCGTACTACGTACATACAAACTACATACCTACATCCCCAGAATCATCCCTCAATTGGGCTATCAGACTGTGAAACCCTGAAGACCATGACCTTACCCTACTACTACACTACCTACGTATACCACTCATTTAAACTCTTACTCACCAAATATACGGTTGGGCACGTTAATGCCTGCCGTTTAGGTACATACATCATCCTCATTATTCTATTATCTCTCCCTTGTCCTTCCCTCTTCTTCCTCCCCCACACACACATATACAACATAAATCTTCCCATAAACAGAACATGACGGAAGACGCATCTTTTCTGACCTGAACTTTTCCTGTCAGGATTCCCTTCTGGACTACCTGGACCCCTGCAAATTTGTGCAAGCAGCAGAAAGCTTATAACCCCGGCCTTATTAAATGCGGGTTTTGTGGTTTTGCCCTTTCGGACCTGCCTATCATACGGCGCAATCTATCAATTTGAACTGATCCGATCCCATCGGGTTACCAGCCCCAAATCCAAGGACACGACCGTTCTACTGTCTAGCCTAGGCTCTGGCGTCCCATTCTAACCCCATCCCATCCCATCCCACCCACGAGAGAAAGCGAGAGAGACTAGTAGCGAGAGACACAAGAGAGGAGGCTCCGCAAGCATCTCCCCCGCCTTACATTTGCATTATTTGCGCCAGAACCTTACACCTTTACCTTGCCTGGCCTGACCTGCCCTGCCCTATAACGACGTTACCACGCTGCACCTCCGTACCACCCCAATATCAAGGTCGATTCTTCGGCGGTCACGAGGGTATACTCATTAACTCCTTGGCGGCAACTTCAAAATCCACATTGCAAGCTAGTCTCCGTGGTCCCCATCCCTCCCCCCATCCAGGGAAAACACACTTGCCGTTATACCCAGTATTGTTACTGTACCTACCTTTCTGTCGTCTAACCTGAATCCATCATTATCCGCATCCTTCTCCAAAGGTCTGATTCTAGCCGACCCCCTTCCATTCTTTATTCCCCCTCCAAATTTCCCTTGGTTTTTCTTTTTTTCCTTCTACACTTTCCCTCCCCCGGCTCTTCTGCCAACTTGCGCACTCTAGCCAAGGGACTTCGTAGTTCTGAGCTAGATAGTGCGCGACCACCCCCGAATTTCAGCGATAGGGTCTTAGTACCCACCAAACCGCGTGCGGCTCCTTGCGGCGGACAAGACCTGTGCGCCGTGTTACTATTACTCACGGTTAAGTCCGCTCATCCAGCCGATTTGGTAGACTGGTGCGCGCTTGGGTGGTATCTAACAATTCGCAACTTCGCTTACATACGAATGGGAGGGCGGCCGCGACTTTGACTGTGTTAAAGCACGTTGGCGCAATCAGTACTGACCTCCCCACCCGGCGACTAACAACCTCATATTGGTTTTTTGATGATGACTTGAGTCGACCAATGCGTGAGTAACGGCCATTCCATGCCAGAGCGTGAAAGCATGACTACGACCGTCGGTTCGGCCTTGGCTCACGACCCTTCAGCTAGCGACGTGTACGACCCGGATGACGTTTTACCCCAGAACAGTCCCTTGATGAAGGCTCACCGCCCCAAACTCGAACCCTCGCCCTCTCCGCCGGCTATACCTCTTCCTAAAGTCAGTTTTTCTCCTCGTTCCGGTCGAAAACTTTCTAATCATCGACAAAAGATTCGCCCGAGCCTTGGCGATGCCGTCTTGATACATTATCTCGACGGTGGAAAGCGCCCTGATATCGTCGCCGAAGCGTGGTCGCAACCACTCGCCTACAACGACGACGACGACGCTCAGAGTAAAGGGGATACGGAAGAGACGATCGATGGATCGGGGGACGAGGAGGATACAAGGAGTCACGACATGTCCCCCGTTCCCGCGCAGCATCACACCATACGCGCCACCGAGGCTTCGGTAGCAAAGTCCATAGATCTACAGTTTCTAGCGACAAATGCCGTGGACATGCTTGCCGCTGCCAAAGCGGCCTCGAAAACGACTGACGCAGATGGCTCACAACCTTCCGATGAAGACTCTAGAGTTGCGCAAAGAGCGGCACAGGGCCAGGGCTCGAGGATAGATGGTGCACGAGATGATAATACCATGAAGAATGGAAATAAGCCCGTTCTCGCTGCGCCAATCTCTCCTTATCAGTCGCAAGGCCCCCAAGATATGTTTTCCCCACGACAATATCCGCCAGGCCAGGTCTTGATGCATCCTAACAATGTTCGATCACCTCCCGTGCTAAGTCCTCCAACTGGCCATGGGGAATTGCCTCCGATCCAAGAGGTGTCCCCAAAATCAGACACGACTAACCATGATCCGTTGCCGTCTATAAGATCTCAACTGTTTGATCAGCTCCAAGGTCCTCCGAAAGATTTGGCAATGCGCAACGGGCCTCAGTTTCCTCATTCTCCTCCAGGAGGCCCCCCGCGTCTTGGCGGAATCCCCGGAAGTCATGCCTCGCCTCCAATATCCCCTAATGAGTATCGACAAAGCATGCCTTCTCCAGCCCAAACGATTCCTGGTATGAGCCCTTACTACTACTCTAATAGCAGTAATGCGAGCCATCATCGGTCGGGTGCAGATTATAGCAGTAGTAGCAATACGGACACGCCAAACGGTAGTGGTGATGCTTTGACACCTGCCACATCGATAACAGAGCGAATGAGCATTGATAATATGACAAACCCACAAGTTGGCGCATTTGTTTGTACAGTACCAGGCTGTAATGCGCCGCCATTTCAGACGCAATATCTGCTTAACTCTCATGCGAACGTACACTCTTCAGCACGCCCGCATTACTGTTCGGTAAAAGGGTGCCCGCGAAGTGAAGGTGGGAAGGGCTTCAAGCGGAAGAACGAAATGATCCGGCATGGGCTTGTTCATGACTCGCCCGGGTATGTGTGTCCATTTTGCCCGGATCGGGAGCACAAGTACCCAAGGCCGGATAATCTGCAAAGGTAAGAATATGCTTTAACCCGACAACAGCGAATCGAACGGGATCTAATCACGGAATCAGACACGTACGAGTTCACCATGTCGACAAAGACAAAGATGATCCGCAATTACGCGACGTCCTTTCGCAACGTCCAGACGGTCCTAACCGAGGACGTAGGCGTCGTGGTGGCCCATGAAGCTCTTGGAGGAGTAGGTTTACGAAAACGAAAACGTGATGAATGATTGCTTCCGATGATACGATATATTGCCATTCGAATCTTAGATGTACATATGGAGCAGATGATATCCCGGGGGGCGGCTGGTTTGCTAACACTTGGACGCAACGGTTGTAGCGTCGTTGATATTGA